>VZRE01002698.1:0-146877 GCA_013396775.1 Cephalopterus ornatus | reverse complement strand
ATATATATGGTTTCCTGTGCAGTCCAAAAAGCTGTCAGTATAAACTATACACAAACTTGCTGCTGGACTGGGCAGGAATCCTCTGACACTTATGTTCTTCTTGGAGGATATGTAACTTCTAGTGGCTCCATTCTCCTCATGTCAAGTGTGTAGAAAGCATCTTGATGGTGTTTTCCACATGAGTGGGGAACTATTCTCACTGATCAGGTCCTAAGACAACCAAATGTACCATGACGAATGTCTGCCAGAACCTCAAAATATTGGTGCACACTCTCTAGGAGTGAAATGGTAAAAAGGGCATAAACAGGAGGCAAAAATTCTTCTCTTGGGTTAAGTTGGCTGGAGATGCAAATATTGGTATTTTCCTTCACATAAGTTATGTTGATCCATGTTAATCACATAAGGAGGAAAGTGACATAGAGTTAAAATAGATTGACAATATGAACATAAGTGGTGAAAACAATGTGTGCAACTGGCCTACAATGATGAAGCATCACTATATGATTATTATAAACCCAGATAGATTCAATGTAGACTGCAGGGGAAGTCTGTTCTTTTGATAGTCTTGGAGTGGCTGGATATGGTATTCTTATGGAACATTGCAATGATGCCCGAGTTGTCATAAACCTTGTCAAGGATAAAGCAGATGGAGAACAGTCTTTGCAGAAACTCCTTGATAATGAAAGCAGTAGAAGATTTGCTAACTCAGAACTGTAAACCTCATCTCTATAATTGTCTGATATAGTTGCATTAGTGAAGCTAATGACCCTCTTAAGAAGGGATCCAGAAAACAGTCTGCTGCTTCTCCAGAGCTGTCACCATTTCCTGGCAAAGGGCTGTCCAGGTAGCCTTTTGCAGCCTGAAATCAGCAGCCCCCTGTCTATGTGCATATACATCTATGTGTCCATGGGAAGATGTGGTTTCACATGAGTGCTCATGATATATGTCCCATACAAGTTTTAAAAAGATGGTTTGATCTTGATACTGTTGTCCTGCAGGGTTTAGAATGTGCCTCTGTACTACAGAGGAGCTGACAAGTATGTCACAGTCATTCTGGTGACTTATGGTGGAAGGCTACATATTGCCTTGAATTCAATCCTGCTCCCCCTCTCTTCATCCCCATCCTCCCAAGATGTAGCTAACTACTTTTTCTTACTACAACAAGAATAGTATGCATGTTGAGATCCCAGACTGCTTATCAGTGCAGGTGGTACATGTGTGGATGAGTCCAGGGTAGTGACTTCTGGAAGAGCAGGGGGGGAGGGGGTGGTGCTGTGCCTGCAGGTGGCCCATGCTCTGTGAAATGTGGACACACTGGGACACAACGGAGGTTCTCTAAAGGTCTGCAGTACAGAGGTAAACAAAGAAGCCTGGGAAGTAGTGTCCTTGTTGGGATGGCATGTTAAGAGAGTTTTATCTTTCTTTAAATGTTTAAATCAAAGCAAAATTCATTGCATAAATGTATGCATTAACTGCGTAAATTGTTCTTTCTCAGGTTGACCTGACTTACTTGTGAAGAAAGCTTCCTAGCTGTGAACTGCAGAGTTCAAGTGGTTGCCAACAGGATAATGCAGTTCCTAAAAGTGCCCACTTTGGTTTACACTGAAAAATTAAGCACTGGTCATAAAGTTAAAACCTAGATGAATATATGGGTAGTAAATATCCACCACATCTTGCTAATTCTTTAATATTCATGTTACAACAGAGTATCTCTCAATTTTCAGTGGTCCTTGAATTCTGACAAAAAAATTTTTCAAGCCTAGGTCATGAATTCCTGCAAAATAATATTTATTTCAACCCGTGGCACGACCCTTTTTTACTATATCAGTCTTAACCCTCATTGTCTTTAGAATCTTTACAATATAATATCCAAAATGGACAGTCATCTAATAAAGCAGCCTTATTGTTACATTTTCTTTACTACTGATCAGATTCAGTTTATATGCAGCACAGAAAACAGACCGCTACTGAAAGAAAGAACAAAAGGCGAATCATTGTAAAATCTGAACTGCCAGAATTAGGCCGTCATGTTACAAAGTGGTAATTCTTTTTGACAGCCTCAGCTGTACCAATCATGACATTCGGCAAATTAGCCAGGCCAAGAACAAATAAAAAGAAGAAACAGGTGTGAAACCAACTTCCTGCCTCCCAGGATAAATACATTGTTCACTGAAGGGCAATGCACCTGCACTATTGTTTCTAGTTGGCGAGGGGGGGTAGTGGGAAGCTTTTAAGTGCAAATACACTTGAGACTTGATAAAGACAAGAGACTTCTCTATAATTTCAGTATAAACGGGCATTTTCTTTCATGATCGTTTATAATAAGTTAACTCTTTGAGGAGATATTTAAACTGTAGTTCAAATAAATGATTGCTCTGCAAGGGAAGATGAAGTAAAGCTGAACATAAGCCTTTTCTGGGCTTTTCAGATAAATGGGTGAGACCTCACCATTTCCTTTCTGAGTATGACCTTACTTTTTAAAGTCACCCTTGTGACTGAGTAGCACCTCAGTGGGGTTGGGTGAAGGAGCCCACTGCCATCATCCTGCTAGCCTTTGAAGGAATCCCTTCCCAACCAGGTATACTCCACAGCCTGTGTTTATTTGCAAAAACCAGTGGAGATGTAGAAGATAGGAGACAAGAGAAGAGCAGAAAAAGGGCTGTAGCCTGCATACCTTAACTGAATCATTTTGTTGCCGTCCCTAAAATCTGCTCCTGCCTTGGTGCTTGGGAATGTTTGATTCATGATTATAGCAATGGACAGACAAATCTACAGGAAGGGAAACAACTGTGATTTAAATGTAAGAACAGCTCATTTCTACAAGCCAAGTCTAATGCACTAGTGAGACTGCTTTCTTGGATGTTTTCTTCACTGATACAGATGTGATTCTCATAGACATGTCTAATAAATTATTCTCTGCACATGTGTAGATGCAGACCAATACCATGACTGGAAGGCTGGTATCTCTGGATATTCATTCCTGTAGGAAAGAGCAAGGAAAAAGAGCGTTCAGCCTCCACTGATAATTAGGGGTGTATTTTGTCACTAGTACACATGGCTTAGCACCTCCACATTTACCTTTGCATTAGGGAAGATGGAGTGGACATGGAGTAACACAGTGAATGAGTATGTCCGAGGGGCAGTTGCAGGACAGCTGTGAAACAGTTCCTAGTTTTCCTAGGACAGCTGCTGAACAAACATACCACTGCCTTGTGGGGCAACAGCCCCTCTGGTGCTTGGGGACAGACTGACACCTGCAACAAATGCTGTTTTACAGCAGCACCTGTGTCTGAGGAAGTGCAACAGGTTAAATTTCTGTCATTCTCATGAATCCCTGGGAAAAGGACAGGAAACAATGGTTTCACAGTTATGAGAATGGGAGAGAGTCCAAGAGAGGTAGATAAGGAGGCTTCTTTTGTTGACTTCAGATTGTCCCCAAATTTATTTGTAACATCATATACAGTAAGTTCTGCTTGGTTTTATTTGGTACCTAGTTCCTGATAATGTTACTCTGAGAGCTGATAAGGTCTGAGCAAGCCCAGTTCCTCACACACTCTGCACAAAGACCAGGGAAACTGGGGAATGAAACTATTTCACAGAAATGGTCCTGTTCCTGCGCTGTAGGTTTGCTAAGTAAGCACTTCTGTGCAGGCTCTCAGGATGTTTTATTAAAGTAAATGATGCCTCCTGGCAGATGAGTACCTCCTTCACCTTCTACTGCAGACCTGTTATCCTCAACTACAAGGTTATCCCTGTGACAAAATGCTCAGGGAAATGGGTACCTATGCACTCTTTATGTCACGTGAACCTGGCATTAACCTGATGCAAGTTAGCGACAGAGAAAGAAACATGTTTCCACATTGATGCAAAAGAAATCCAGGATGCTTTAGGCAACTAATCATTAGGCATCACTAGTAATCAGTGCTACAACTAGATTATTTCATAGATTGATGGAGAGGTAGGGAATTGAGAGCTAGAAGACACTAGTGCTACTGTGGCAGTTTTCTATAGCTGAGGAGCAGAATTGCAAAAGGGGAGATTCAAACAGCTTTACTTGAGTATTATTCAGAAAGAGTTTTACACTTGTAGTGAAGATTAGTGTTTGTTTGCACAAGAAGTTTTATTTATTTATGATCATTTCTGTGAGAAATATGACAAAAAGGACTTACTGAAGTTTTGCGGGTGAGCACAAGCACTTGCATCATTTTAACATCTGTCACCAAGCTCAGTTGATAATGGTGACTGCTATTATGGCATCTTCCTCTCCTCCACACAAGGCCATCTGGGATTTGTGTTATGTAAGAGGATTAGCATTTTTGCTTTCCTCTGTTATTTAAAGTATTTCTCAGAACTAGTTTTTGAATAATAATAACAACAATGATAATAATTGGTCTGTTTTCTGTGGGGCTTTCTGAAAGAAGTTGGGAATTCTAAAGCTACTGCTCTTAAGTAGAGCACCTGGCCTCACCATTTGGGTTTGAATGGGATTCACTTGAAACAGGATTTTTCAAGCTGTGGTGGATAGGACTGATGGAAGGCTGATATCACTGGATGAAATGAAGAATAAAGCACGAATTATCAGGAGTGGATCAGTTCCAGCAAGGAAACAATTGTGATTTCCCTTTCTTCTTCTCAGACCTGATTATTCATTGTGTTGTTTTTAGGGAAAACCTCAACCTCAAATCCTATCTCATGAAATTCTAGTGGTGGCTGGTAACATTGTCTGTTAAGAGAGCCTGATATGTATAACTTTCTGACCCTGGCTTGGGTTGTTTATAGATTTGCAAATATTGAATTATTTGGGCTGAAATTTCTAATGTTGTGGGCCTTCTTGAGACCAAAAATTTTGAAAAGTTCTAATGAAAATATCTGGCTAGTTTTCAGAACTTGTTAAAATAAAAATAAATAATTTTACCATGAAAAAATGTAGTGCTTCAGGCTTGTCAGTCAAATTCACATAAGCTGGAGTTAGGAGTATTGGAAGGCAGGATTAGGGAAAGAGAGATGGTGAGAAGAGAAATGATTTTAGATCTGTGACAATTTCTGTGTTTTCATTAGCTCTTCAAATTTAGACATAAATTTATATTTAAAAAATGTCACTGTGGTGGAACTCTAATGTGACCACAGGTTTGAGGTTTGGGTCTTCATCTTTTCCTTAGAGTAAATATGTCAGATTTAAAGAAACTAACAAAAAGGATAAATTCTAATGCTAGACTTTTTTTAAACAAACAATGTAATAATTAGCTTTTCTGACTGGAGGTGGAATAGAAGTAAGAAGGGTGGTATAAGAATCCCACTATACACAGTAGGTTCATAGACTGCCACTAGAGAAGTCTTGGACTGCAGATAAAGGGCAACTGGGACTTTTAGCTGTCCTTGGTCTGTTCAGCCTAGAGAACGACTAAGGACTCCATGGACATTATCTATGCTCCAGTTGCCCACATATTCTGACAACACATACATAAGAAACCTCTGCAGCAGGGTTTACTATACTCCTTTATAAGGAGTACAGGGTTGTTTTTGTTTGGTTTACGTTTTTTGTAAATGCTGCTCTCCTGCTGATGTGGGAGCAGTCTGGTAAAAGTGGAAAGGAAGCAGTCATGGTCTTTGGATCCTGGAATTACAACTGGGAGAATAAGAATGGTGCAGTGAAGACAGTGATTTAGGCCTGGGAGCTCAGTATTGGCATTAGCATGCTAGTGCTGGAGCTTGAGTGGGAAACTGGTGGAGGAAGCAGTGAGTGACTGGAGCAGGAGATGGTGACTGAGACTGGTAAGGTTGACTAATGCTCAAACAAGACCCTTGGGCAGAGAGACAGAGGAGAGTGAGCAGCAGCCAACAGCTTTGTGTGCATCAACATTTACTTTCTTCAAGTCTGCAGAAAGCCAGAGAGTCCTGAGCTCTATCATTTCTCTGCTGCCAGGAATTTCCATGAGACCTCTACAGATCTGCTGCCGTTAACAGTAAGTACATCACACTGACTATGCTGGGTCCAACCACCTAACCAGTATCCTGTCTCCTCAGCAGTAATTGCCTGGGGAATAGTACAAGAACAGACCCACAAAGTGTAAGTCAATCACAGTTTTTTCACTTAGAATTCTCTGCAGTAGATATAAAGTTTTCCAGTAACTGCTGACTCACAGAAAGGTCAAAACACTGTCACACAATGGCATTACTTTCTTTTTTAGCTAGCTTTGTTGAAGAACATTAGGGAAGCACGTAGGAAAGCAGATGTGCTGATGGTATGTGATGCAGCACAGGACAGAGCAATCCTTTCTTGCTGCTTCTCCCCAGGCTTCCCTCCCACCCATAGCTGCACGATCACACACTTGTATTCCAGGAGGACTTGGTCAGTGCTGAAAGCAGCCCTGAGACAGAGATAAACTGATGCACTGGGCAGGCCTGCCGTCTGCTACAGCAGTCACCGGAGTTAGGAACTTGGAACAGAGAAAGAAGATCTTGGGGTGAATCAGTGGCATTTTCCCGGAGTGATTGGACTCTCATTACTCTAAAGACCTGCAAGGCTAGGAAAATCATTTAAAAGTAGCCGTTTGAGCATGGTCACTGTCAGTGAGATTAATCTCACCTCTTTAGAGCTCTAAGCATCTAGATGTCTAAATGTATGTTAGTCATTATTAGCACCTGATTTAACTAATGAACAGAGATACCTTCAGTGGATCTTCATCTCTAACCTATCTCATGATGAAACTTGGGGATGCTTGTTTCTCTCTAGTGATTGTAACAGGGACCTGAGATTAGAGCATGTGAATCCAACCTTACTCAGGTTGCTTGAGACTATTATGTGCAAAAATATTGAAGTATTATATCTTGTGCTCTCAGAAAAAGATGGACAAAGGGATTGAAGTAAGGAGGTTAAAAGAACAAAGGTAAGGAAGCAAGAAAGGTAAAATATTTATCAAACAGCTGTACATCAAATGATTCCTGTCCATTCCATGTGCTGAGAAATTAACTTTTGCAATTGTAATCCTCTTTGATTTATGACTATATAAATAAACCTGTATAAAGTAAATATAAAACTATTTGGACAAAATTAGTCATACTTTTTTTCTTTTTTCAATCCTTCCAGTGTTGCAAAAATAATCTACAAGCAACATGCCTGCATACTGTACGAGGTGAATTGGTTTGTTTATAATTCAAAACTATTTATATATACAGTCATCTCTTTTTTTTTCTGACATAGCTCTTATCTCATGAAGAATACTCCAGTGGTCCAGCTTTGCTAACTTCATGGTAAGTCTCCATAGTGCACAAAAAGAATTAGGACTATTTAATCTCCTTTTCCCCTTGTTAGTGGTCTCAAATATCACTTTGAGAGGGTAAGTGTGCTAAAAATTAGGATATTTTCTGTTTTATAGGAGGTAGTTCTCATAAATTATAAAATAGAAGAAGGAAATTGGAAACAAGGGAGAAGGTAGGACCCAGTAAATTAAGTAATTACAGAACTCAGTATATGCGAGGTATAGGCTCATATTTCTGGTTTGAATCTGTTAGAGCAGAAATCTGAATCTAGAACTGCTGAGTGCAGTTTTGCTAAGGTATGCCTTCTCTCATTTGGAAACTTGAATCTATTTTCTTTAGATGCGGTTTGAAAACAGTAATTTGCAGTTGTTAAAAAGTAATTTACAGTAGGAAGACATTCTTGATTAGCAGCTGCATGAGAAAGTCATTCCAAATGAAGTACAGTTTTTGATCCCCACCATGTAAGTACCATAGGTTTTAAGAAAAAACATTCTGGTTAAACTTGTCAATTTTTGTCCAGTCTTCATGTCAACCAGCTAGGGTGTGTTTGGGTTTTTTTCTTATTTTTTTCATTAGACAATCACCTGATTATATTTTGCCAGTGCAGCAACCTACATTTTAAACAGAACCGATAACAGAATCTGATTGAGGTGAACAGAAAAAAAAAAAAAGAAAAAGAGATATTTGTGTTAACAGCACAGCAGTTATCAAAGGAATGTTATCCTTACTGCATTGTTTAGTCAGATATGCAGTTCAGTAATGCCTTCCTGTTCCCACCCGCACTTTCTTGGAACCAAGTCACAATTCCTATTGGGCCTCAGATTTCAATTCTCTGCACCACAGAATTACATGGTTTTTCTGCACAGTGTGTTTTCAATATGAAACAGAGTATATTTTTGCTCTGTGAAACTTCCAAATTCTGTTTCCATGCTGGAGGACTCATTTTGCATTGTGTTCCTGGTTGAATGCCTGAGAAAAACTGTATTCCTAGCTGAGAACTAGATTGCAAGGAAGCTAATCCTTTTATGTATGTTCCTGCTTTCTCATTCGGACATAGTGAGTATTGTTAAGATCTTGGCATTGCTCTTTGCCTTGACTTTTCATGCATATCCATGTGCCAGATGTCATCAGAGAGCTTTTTTTCCAGCTATGTATTTTTTCTGATATACTGATAGGCCATGATAACAATGGGATCATAATGTGGGGTAATGGAGTTTGGGCATTACAGCTCCAGAAGCACATTGTGGCATTTTTCAGTATGGATTTGAAAGAAGCTTTTATTGCCTCTCCCTATCCTCAACTGGCCTCTTTTCCTTATAATCACCCCACAAAGACTAAGGTCAGCAAAAAGATATGACGGAGGTTTAGCAAGTGGGTTCTTTGAGAATATATTCCAGACTATAAATATGTGAAACTTTACATTTCTTGCTGTGAATGTGCTGCAGGGCTGGAACCCGACTGCTTTTGCTGAGGTCTGGACATAAATGCTAATATTTTTCTTAACATTTTGCAAGAGACCATTGTCCAAATGCATTGTCCAAATAAGCCACAGGAGATATTAGTGTGCAATCTGGTGAATTTTAGTATATATCTAGCATGCTAATATAATATTTTAACATGCATACTCGTATGTTTTTGGAAACTAGGCTTCCTTCTGTAACAGAAGAAAAGAAAATTATATAGTATTATGGATAAAGGATTTCTTTTAAAACAGAAAGATAAACTTGGAAACATAGCCAGATGTAAAACAATGACTGGAGCTGAAAATTTGTCACTAATTTTTTCCCCTTAAAGATCACACACAGATTATTTACTGACCCCTCTACAGCTGGTCGGGGTTGTGATTTTCAGCCTGTGAAAACTATTACAGGAAGATTTTGGTGTTTTTTTGTAAGACCTGAATGAAAAAAAAAATTTTCTTTTTATCAGTTTGTAAATATGTCAAAATAATCTTGAAACTTGAACTTGGTTATGGCCAAAAAAGATCTATTCTACTAATAACAGAAACAAATCTCTTCCCTGTTTGTGTTCTTTTTTCTTATATCACTAACATGAAATGTTATTCTGAAATTTTATTCTGAAATCTTTCTTCTTCCAGTTTTGAAATGCTAACCTTTACTGATGAGAGACGTTTAAACATTTTTTAATGAAAAAAAGCATGACTTGCAACACCTTGCTATCAGACAAGCAATTAAATTTCTTGCAAGCCTATAAATAAAATTAGGGTTGTAGGATACACAAGTATTCTACTATCTGAAACTTCATTTTTAGTGAAAATAGCAATGAACGAATTAATTTTTTGTGTGTTATATAGATCCATTTTGTATTATGTCTTGCAGTATGGCTTAATCAAATTGCAAAATTTCAGCTATTTATCGCCATAGAAAAACAAATTATTGAAACATAACTTCCATGTAGTTTTGATTTCAAGATATTAACATACGGTTAACTCTTCAATTCATATTTTATTTGCATGTTTATTTTTTTCTCCCCCTAAAAAATTGTATGTCATTTCAAACTGGAAATTGTCTGATGTGAAGTTCCAGCTATTGGTTATTTTTCCACCTTTCCTCTCTAGATAAACAGAACTGGATTTTCAAATGTAAAGAATACCTGGAATTTAAAGAATAATGAAATTAGGATTATCAAAGAATCACAAAATATTCTGGAAGGGACCCACTAGGATCATCAAAGTCCAACTCCTGGTCCCACACAGGGCAGACCGAAGAATCACGCTATGTGCCCAAGAGTGTTGTCAAAACGCTTCCTGAACTCTGTCAGGCTTCGTGCTGAGACCACTTCCCTGAAGAGTGCCAGTTCCAGTGTTCAAGTGCCCAGCCACCCTTTATGTGAAGAACATTTCCTAGTATCTAACCTAAACCTCCCCAACACAACTCCAGGCCATTCCGATACATCCTATCACTGGTGACCACAGAGATCAGTGCCTGCCCCTCCTCTTCCCCTCACGAGGAAGCTGTAACTGCAATGAGGTCTCCACTCACTCTCCTCTTCTCCAGGTTTAACAGACCAAGTGACCTCAGCCACTCCTCATACAGCTTCCCCTCAGGGCCCTTCACCATCTTTGTTGTCCTCCTTTGGATGCTCTCTAAGAGCTCAATATCTTTCTTATATTGTGGTGCCCAAAACTGCACTCAGTATTCAAGGTGAGTCTGCACCATCGCAGACCAATGCAGGTCATTGCTCATTCCTTCTGAGAAATGAAAGAGAATAAACTCTGCAGACTTATCTAAAACCTCCTACTGTTACCTTATAATGCTATAGGTAATATGAAGCTCAGAAATTGATAGTATTGGTTCATAAATTGTGGGTTGCTTTGCAAGGTAAAATGAATCCTCTAATTTACTCATGACATCACTTTCATACACTAAATCATTTCACTGTCTCTTCGCGTATTGATTCCCAATATACAAAATATATTCCTTTTTTTTTTAATATCAGAAACTTAAATCAGAAATCCCAAATATATTAAGGAACTATATTGCATTTATGCAATTTTCTGTATTGATCAAATTATAACCTCTCTAAAATAATGGAATCCCTTTTGTTGTCATATGTTGTCTTCCATAAAAATATATTGATGTAAAATCATGAATATTGTACATGTATGAATTAGTTCCTGCTCAATTCCACCCACGTATGTTTTCATTATTTAGCCCAGAATTAGATTCAGGCCAGCTAGCTTATGCTTATCCAGGTCATTTCATTTGCCCTTTTAAATATTGCCCTAACCTTTTCACTTATAATTTGTCTGCTATTCAGAGATGTAACACAAACTTGTAAGGCCAGAAGTTGTTTTCCTGCCTCTTTCAGGATTCTTGGTTGCAGGACTAAATTAATAGACCTAGATTTAATCCTGCACCCAAATATTTCTTTAGTCACATGCTGTACATGTGCTTCCAACTTTGCTCCAAAGAAAAACCCCAAATTTATTTATTGCCCTTTTGGTTTTTTCTGCCTTACTTACAGCTAGTGGACAACATTTTTGAGCAGCTACCAATCTAACTGAGAAAAAGTAGCAGGTGGACACAGATGAGAAAACAGAGACAGAGCACAAGGAAACCACGTTAGGTCACCAGGGAAGATGGTGATCTTGGCACATTGGGCTGCTGAACCACTGCCAATCTCTGGCAGGCATCACAGCAAAGGAGAATTTTAAGATGGATTTGAAGGATTAAAGGTAATTGACTTAGTCCCTGACTAAGCGTTTGCTACCTGATATACTGGGTCAGATGGCACCTACCTAAAACACCAAAGAAATAGAAATAGGACATGGAAGAGGCAGGGCAGAAGCAGTCCTTCCAGTCCTTGTCACCTCTTCACCAAGTTGTGGGTAGTATCATTTTTTGAATCACTTAGCAACATGCTGGCTGACAAAATCTTTGGTTTCTTTTTTTTTTTTTTTTTGGTTGGTTGGTTTTTCTTTTTTTATTTAAATAAGTTTAAACCTCCTCCTCTTGTACAATTAACATTTTTCAAGTGGAGCTGAGTTAGCTGAAGCAGATGGTTTATCTTTTTTGGTAGTGCTTCTAGTTGGACAAATGAGACTTATTTCTACATCTTCCTTTCTCTTGCAGTGCCTACAAAGTCATTCCACATTTTACACACCGTGTTTTGACTTATTTAATGCAGACGTACTTTCCCCGCAGTAAACATGATTACCCAAATACTTTAACTAGAGAGCTTCTGCTTTCCTCTCTGGTATAATTAGTCACACTGCACTCACACTGCATTTAAAGGGGGGGAAAAAACCACACATGGAGCATCTTGCAAATGTGCCTATAATCCCATACAGCTGCTTTCTTCACTTTATTCTTTTTTGACTGCTTATAGAACAAAATTGCTGCAGCTGGGCAGAAAACTGAGCAAAGTTGCAAAGGCACCTCTCCTTTCTTTTCTTTGTGGAATCCACCCATTCAGGTGTCGAGGGATAGCTCTTGATTAGCAATAGCTTAACATGGGGCTAAGTTTTCTTGGATTCTAGCATTGAATAACTTGGCAGGATTTCTATTAGGTTTGAATTTCAAAGCCAAAAGAGTGATCTGAGATCGCATACTGGCAGTTCCACAGTGGTAATTTCCATGTTAAAAGAATACTTATCACCAGCACCACAGCGAAAGAGGCAGCTTTACACAGAAAGGGCCTCTTGTGAAATTAATTTGGTGTTTAGTTTATTAAGAAGCCGTTTCCAAATGTGCTTTTTTTAGTTTCTTATAAAGAAAACTCTTTCTAATTCTGCTGATATTTTGAAGGCAAAGATTTGGTTGTTTAAAAAATGTTTACAAAAATTCTGCTGAATGGGCTTTCCGTTTATGTGGCCAGTATGCTTTCTAATTCCTGCTTGCTAGAAATGGAGCAGGAAATGGAAAAGGAATCTATTGATCTCTGTAGATTCAATAAGATACTGGTTTGATCAGTTTGGCTATTCTAAGTTCAGTAGGTGCCTTGCTTGAAAGATTGATGGATTGACCATTAGTAAGCTTAAAAGAATAACTTGCTTGGCAAAAGAAATTATAGATAAGGAAGGAAATGTGCCTTTGTTAAGTAAAAAAACCTCCAAAAGTATATCCAAGTCTGTTTCATGTGATCTAAAAGCATAAATCAAATATAGGTCAGCTAAACATTGTCCTATTCTCTGCTTATTTCTGTCTATTAACTGTGAATGAACTTCGGGCAACTTGTTCAAATATAAGTGTCTAAAGTCAGCTGAGATTAATTCCACCCTTTGGTTTTTCTTTTCCTCTAACACTAACTTCTTATGTTGCCTTCAACAAGTCACACCCACTTAATGTCTTGTCTGTTTGGACAGAGACCTCTTCTGAGGCAGTCTTTTCCTGTGGGCTAGTATGGAGCTCAGTCCCTACAGAAAAAATAGGAGATTTTAGCTTTCTTGGAATTGTTAATGCACCTTAAGGAAGCAGCCATCAACAGACATTAACTTGTGATCAGAAGCACAGGAGCAGTATCTTCAATGGACACGTTAGAGGAAGGGTAAAAACTTAATGGAGAGCTCTCCATCTGTTACTATAATCAGCAAGGGAACAGAATGGAAAACATACTAACACAGAACACTCTCTAAGCAACATTTATCCTATATTTAAAAAAGGAAAAAGCTAAAAAGAATCAAACCTGGCTTATATCAGGCCTTCTTCTAGCTCTTGGAGAAAAAAAAAAAGCGTATCTGACTGCCATTACCTATCTATACCTAATTCCTGATGGCACATTTAAAAAACCCCCACATTTTAGACTAATAGAGATTACTGCAACACAGGTATTAAAGCCTTTTTGCCTCTGAAGTGAATGTTAATACAATAAAACAAAATGCTGGACAAAATATGCAGGGAGCTAAATCACTGTTCGGTTGTTGCAGGAGGTCATTTCATGCACTGAGAAAGGAGCACATGAAATAGCAAAGGCAAAAATGAAGGTGTAAAAGGAAGAAGGGAGTAGGATTCAGATTGTTGGTTCAAGAAGATACAGCTCTGAGAAGTGGGATCTAAGAAACGGTCTTGGTCTGAATCCTTTCATTAATAAAGAAGAAAACCTGTCACATGATAGATAAGTAAATGAGCTTAAGAGTTTCTGACTGAGGAAGGAGATTGCGAAGTTTCTGAACTACCCTCTTGTCATTTAAACAAAAGATATTTTTCATGTATTCTATTATTTTTAAAAGATAGTGCAGCTACAAGAAATACATAGCTATGGTAGAGATAAATGTTTTTATATTATGCAGTATTCAAAGAGATAATTGCTAATATGTTTAGAAGATTAAAATTTTATTCATTTAAAAAAACAGCATTCAGAAGATGGCAAATGTTTATTTTGTAAGTACAATTCTATTAGTAGAGTTTTATTAATAGAATTATTTTCCTCTGGTGTCTGGTTCATTCTTATAATCTTTCTCTGCCTATTTTGGAATTTTTTTCTGTTAGTTTAAAAAAGGCATCTCCTCATTCTCCACATTGTCTTCAAAGCAGAACACAAATCCAATAAACAATAGGATTGAACTCTCAACTGAACTCTCTAAAAGTAGAATCATAATTAGGCAAAGTTAGTTGGTCTGTTGCTGTGTGTAAACAAGTTGAATAACTTCATTATTTTCAAGCTTTGCCCCTACATTAGAATAATTCACACTACTTCAAGGAAATGACACCTGCTAATTAACCACAAGCAGACAAAGCACTTTAACAGCCATAATCAGTCATTTTCTCCTGCAGTTTTAAAAAGCTTAGAAAAAAACCCCCAAAAAACCAAAAAAACCCAAACCAAACAATAAAAAAAACCCCCAAACCAAAACCCAAGAAGAAAAGATCAAAACATTTGTGTCAAGATGCTTTCATGAATCATCCTCTTGAGGAAACCTTACTGCTTGAAGTAGATTCAACTATAAGAAGTCACACATGTTCAGAATAGGAATTAAGTGATATACCCCAATGTATTTTACAGACACATGTTTGGGACAGTGAAGTGACTTAGCTCCAATTGAAAATAGATATCTAAAATGGTCAGTATATATAGTCAATATGTATTTATTGGATGACTCATTCCTAACAGAGGTTTCTATCATAATGAACCAATAACTTATCAAAATTCTCTCCCTTTCTATTGAAAAACCTTGTCCTTGCTTTACACATCAGCAATGCAGATGACTGAAGTTAACTGATATGAATCACAACCCAACAATCCTGTCCCCAAATAATTTACGTTCAACATGCACGAGAAAAATAAGGTATTTGAAAAAGGAAATATTATCCTTATATTGCAGTGAAAAGATGAAGCATGAAAAATGAATGTCTTAAACAAGGTTTCACTGAAGATCTGTAATGGAATGAGAAGTTAATCCCAAACTGCTGGTGTCCTCCTTCAGGAATCTAGTTATACTTTTTTCCCCTCTGCTTTCACCCTGCATAAATGTTGTTTCAATTGTGTTTATAAGAGTTCCTGTAAATCCTGATTTCTCAATTAATTTGCAATAACTTTACATGTCCTGGTGGACTACTGCATTAACCAAAACTGTGCAGATACTCTCCAGAACTGAGTGAAAAGGTTAAAACAAGACCAATAATCCTTGCTAGAAACAGCAAAGCCTTCTTATTGTTCTCTCATTCACTCAATACTAATTTTGTGTTGGAAAGAGCTGCTTTCTGGGGTATCCTAGGAAGAAAAAGCCTTAATACTAAAAGTGGAAGACACGTAAGAAAATGGTTTCACAGTAATTAGTAGTTGGAAAGCCAAGTATAAAATCACAAAAAAACCAGATATTGCAGTGTCAGTTCTACAGTAGTTTGGAGAGGAAAATGAATCCTGACATTATGGAAGTCCTCTTAAGATATAGAAATTGTGAACGTTCACAAAATAGACTCCAGGGACAAAGAAAAAAAGTCACAGCCTTTCTGAACATAGAGAAGTGAGCATATTTGATATTTTTATTGTATAAGTAAGAATCAGGTAGACACTAATATCAGGAGATGCTGAACAGGTTGCAGGGCTACATGGTCTTTCTCCCATCACACGACTTGGAGCATGTTATGGAATTCTAGCGTTAGACCTTTTGTCCTTTGTCCTGCTGGCCATCTCCAGAGATGTACTGATTGCCTTAATTATTTTTCTAGGTATCTGCGTAGCTTTTAACAATCCTTGAGCCAAAGAGCAGCTTTTAACAAAAAATTGCAATTTCCTCAACCACAGCTTACGCTATTGCCTCAAAATAATTATACATTTTGACCAGCTTCTGGGAGAGTTTATATAGTGTGTTTTCTTGAGATGGCAGGAGACTGGAAGTTTTCACTAGTCATTAAGAAAGGAGCTGCCAGGAAATCTCACTCTTCATATCACGTAAAAGATTCTTTGTGGCCTTTGCTGTGAGATGTTCTGATATTTTCACTGCAAGGCTTTGTAGTTTGGAATGTGAAACCCCTACAGGGGAGAGTAGTACATTTCCTTTCCATGATGAAATTTCACACAGATTGGCTGTAGTGTTGAGTACTGCTGTGTTCTTAGCTTTTCCAGGAAAATGTTATCTATTGCTGCAATCATGGAACACTCCAGAGAACCTCATGCAAGGTATTACCAAAAAAGCAGCACGAGAACTGAAGCCAACAGCACTGTTTTGGGAACACTGAATGGGATGGCTGGATACCATTTGTGATGGATGGTGACCCAGACTTTCTTATCTTTATGTCTTGCAAGCACCATATAGTGACAAGATGACCACATCTTCCTTGGACAACTTTCTATGAAAGAAGCCCTGTTGCTGAGGGAGAGCGAGCTGATCTCCTGGACAGACATAAAACACTGATAGTCTCACGTTACGCTGTGAATAATCAGGATTTTCTGGTGTGTAACTGTTGAATTCTACTTTTCTCTACCAAAATGTACACAAAAGTATTCTTAACATTGCTTAGGCTACAAAATCTAAGTTCTGTGAATTAGAGGATCTCCAGCCTGCCTTAATTTGGCCCTATCTGTAAATGTATTGAAAGTTCCCATGAAAATCTGACCTTCCCCAATATTTTAAAGATACATCAGAAACAGAATTAGGGATGAATACTTGTATATTTGGCATTTCATAACATTTAATTAATTTAACAATCCAATACAATGGAAGCAACTTTACTGTTGGTGGGGCTTTTTATTACAGACATGTATGCGCATATAAATTTTTAATACTGAGAGAAAGGAAGCTGTGCTTTCCATTCAGTATGAAGAAATGTCTTGACTTGCTTCTCTGTAAAGATTGTTGAAGAAGGTAAGTCAAATAAAAACAGCTAAGGACCTCACAAACTCTATGCTACACCTCTAATTATGGTACTTAAGGGTTCCTAACCGCACTGCAGAAGAATAAAAGTGAACTATCTCAACACAAGCACTCTGGGATACATGCTAAATCTGTTCACTTTTTTCTTAGAGCACTGCCTCCCACCAGTTGACCCAGTGAGCAAGTCCTTTCTGACTGAAGAAGAATCTACGTTTTAGCCATTCCAGCTGGGAACGAGCAAGGTTGTATGTTGCCATGGCAGCAGTTACACTGAGAATGGGGTAAGTAGAAAAGGTGGCAGAGGCAGCCAAAAATAACAAGTTATAAAGAAGTGGAATTCTGTTTATCTGTGATTGGATGCATGGGGTTAAGCCATCCACCTAAGCCCTGATACCTAGGAGCCCTGCTTATGAAAGTGTTTTAAACCCCAAATGTCAGTACAGGATCTGTGGTCATGGGTGATGTTAACCTAAGGGGATCGCAGGCCTTTGACAAGATCTCATTTGTCCAGCCCACAGAGGGTAGTGATGTGTTCTGTTTCAGTGCACATACCCATTCTCCACTTATTACCCAGCACCACATAATGTAAGCTGTGTTTACTCCATAATCCTCCTTGAGCAGTAAAAGCTCATTCAATTTCTACAGAAGAAGAAGCCTCGAGTAACAAGTGAGTATTACTATGTAACAACAGTTCAGGGAATTCATAATTTTCCCTTTGATTTCTATGAGAGTGCATCACAAAACTGTTCCTTGTCTGCTTTGATTAAAAGAATCAAGACCTTGCAGACAAACTCCTGGCAGCAGAGAGAATATTCACAGTTTCTATTTTTAATTCTGTACTTCCTGTTGCATGTGTTTGCTCTTGAACCATTTTGTTTAGATAATGAAATGCAGCACATTTAAACAAAGAAAAAAGTCTACAGACCTGCAAACCTACGTGAGTAATTGCAGACAAACCATGCAACTCGAAACCCACCAAAGACATTGTGTGAGGCTGGAATCACTGAGGGCTGTAAAAAAGTTTAAGAATTGGAGAAAATCTTTGTGACAGTTTGATATAGGCCAGCTATTTGACACATAACTAATGGAAGATCCAAAGTGTGGTTCGTAGGCTAGATTCAATAAGGAAGTACAATTAATTGTCAGTATGAATTGTTGTAACTCGTTATTTCCTCTTTGTTTCTTTTCTGAGAACTCTGCAGTATCTTCTTCAGAATGTTACAAGATTAACTTGCTATATATAGGATGGGTAAGTGTTATATTCATGGGATGGAAATGGGCATATGTTGCAACACATCACTTTTGTGTTTTTTCATTTAATCAGAAATGAGATAATCAAGATTAACATTCTTTTGGTCAGGTTGAGAGAGGTTGATGCATACAGTCCTTGAGTACTTCCATGTGAGGCTGTGTATTCTGTCTTAGCTAAAATGCAGCTCACTCTTGCAGGTGGCTGAATGGTGGTTACAAACTAAATTATTCAAGGCTTAATAAGTGAGATGGCATTTGAAATGTGTCATTGTTAGTTTCAAAAAATGCAACTGTTTTGATGTTATTCCCACCCACACACGTCTAACTCTGTCCATCAATTTTTTTTGATTTTTATTTTTTGCCCTAGAGGAACTTTGTCATATTCCTCAGCCGCCACCTTCATTTAATGATTAAAGGAACATCAGAATATGCAGTCCCAAGAAACTATGAAAAATATAAGCCAAATTCTGCTGCAATAAAGAAATAAATAAATAATAATAAATAATAATAATAAATAAATAATAAATAAATAAAGGCCATAATATAGAATAGTTTCTGAACACTTATTTCTCTGAATAGCCCAGTTCTATCTATCAGACTATGCAATGTTTAAAAGAATAAAAATAAGACCAATATTGTTTTAAAATTAACATAATAATTTGGCTTTTAGACCTCTTTTGTGTTAATCTGACCAAAAAATTAGCAATGAGTTCCTTGGATTGCTGTGAAATTTGCTGACTTGATCAGTTAAACTGTCATAGTGCTTCCAGTGCTCACAGCAGGGACAATGATTTTCTTGGTGACTGTGGAGTCTGCTCTCACCAGAGCTTTATCACCCATGGTAAAATCTTTTTTATCCTGCTGGGCAGTGTATTTGTTGTCGCTAAGATGAGGACACACCAGATCAGGAGGTTACTGTGCCTGCATGTTGATATCCCACCCACTAAACAGCAACAGAGCTGCTGCTGCCCCACAGTGCTCTGAGACAGTAACATAAATTACCTTAGCGCGTTGCTTTGAAAGTCATTGCAAATATATTATCCATACAGCAGACTTTACTAAAATACCCACCCCACTCCCTGCGCCCTGGTCCCTGTGAAACGAACACAGGCACTAGAAGGGAGCTGGAGTGCTCTCAAGCAGTCATACCAGAGTGCACCTGTCCTGCAGTGCATCTGCAGCCAGAGCTGCTGCAGCTTTGGAGAACATTTACTTCACCTAAATCAAGGTTTCAGCTGTTTAAATCTCAGCAAGTCATACCTGGCACTTTTAAGAAAACAAAAAGCCTTAACTGTAATCAGAAATAAGTAAGTACTTCTAGACTGAAAGATGAGAAAGTCTGAGAAAAGTAATTTGGAATGAAATCACTTTCCACCACGAATAAATTTGACTATACAGAAGCTGATGAATAGCCAAAAGCCAGCTAAGTATTGGGCATGGAACTGTATGCTGCCCCTTGCATCTTATTATGCAATATTATCAAATTTGCATAGAACATAAGACAATATCTTATCATTATATATTATGAATGAGTGCATAAGCTTTAATAGATATGTAGTTGCCTCTCATAAGACCTGAGCTTTGGCTACTGGACCACCATGTCCTCTCACACTGTGTATTTTTTGGAGGAATAATAATTACTTTACAGCACAGAGAGTCAAATGATGTGTATGTGTAGATTACATAATGATTTGAATAGTGCTTTACCAAGTCAAGATTCAGGTTTATGAGCCCATAAGATAATCACCAAACTTTTGCAGCCTTTTTGTACCTTTTTTGAACCCTTTTGTGTTTTGCAATTTCAGTTTCCCAGTACACCTAACAGTAATTTGGTAATAACGTATTTTGTAGTTTCATTTTGGAAGCATAGAACTAAATGTATTTGAGAAATTAACAGGTTATAGCATTACATTTAATTATTTACTGTTGAAATTGTACAATATTTTAGGACCTAGAAATTGAAATAGACCTTGTTAATGCCTTACATTGCTTTCTTGGATTCACTATAATGAAGAATAAAGTAAAATCAGAACATATTTCTGTGACAAAACCCCCTAAACATAATAGACCAACAAACATGACGTCTTTTGTTCTCTCTAGGGTTATAGAAAGGACTTCAAATTCTTAAAAACCACCACCCCTCAGCAGTTAACAATTTATATGTGAGTAGAGTCCAAATCACTAGAATAATATAAGCAAAGGAAGAAAGAGAAAATTCAGCAGTCACTGTCAACTCTTGTATGGAGATAAAAGTGCAGGAAAGAAGCAGCGCTCTAAAAGTGTACTTGATTGATTTGTAAGAAGTTTTTTTTGTCAGGCTTGCAGTTCTTTCAAAGAAACAGTATGTGTCTTTCTCAGGTATTTCTGGGTGCTCTGCTCTGTTGGTGAAGCATTAGGAGACTGACAAGAATCACTCCAGAGTGGATTCAAAATGCTGTTGTTTAAACATCCCCCACTCCTGTACATATTGCTCATTCTGCATGTTGGAAATGGAATACAACTCTTTTCTTGAAAAGTGTATTCTTGACATAAACTAGATGCCTGCTTTTCTGATTTGGAACATCTAAACTCTCACTTCATGAACAGTCATGAGTCAAAAGCTGAAGAATATTATTGGCACATTCTGAGTCATATTGCTATTTTAATATCTACACATTATACTTACACAGATTCTCACAAGAGAATGAATTACCTCCAGACAAAAAAAGAAAAATGAAAAAAAAAAAAGGAAGACAGAAAGAAAAAGGAAAAAAGCATGGTAAATATTTATTTAATCTTCTAACTCAAACTTTGTATAAAATCTTACTGAAAATGTATTTTTGATTACTAGTAGTCTTTTGATGGCCATTAAAATAAAAGTGTCTAATGAATTTATAAAGGTTACACAGAATTTTGTTTATCTGGCTTTCCTGTGCTTAGATACCAGGGAAGATCAAAGAATTCATATTGGTTACTTATAATGAGGTAATCAGGCTTTAATGAAAATCAACAGTTATTAGATAATCAGTTCAGCCTGGTGACTATTGGTCTGTTATTGCAAGAGAAGAATAATTAAAGGGCACTTAAGGTATGGAAAAAAATGGCAGCCAGGAACTGATGTGCCTATAGAAGTCTCAAAACGACAGGCATTTAATAGCCCTTTATATGTTACTATAGCAACACACTTTGATAACTCATCTGCCCACACCACAGTAAAACAAGGGGCACAGGGCTCCTCGGAAAGTGCAATCTCCTTTAAGCAGATCTATAAGCATTGCAGATGAACAGAACTCTAAACATTCCGCCATGAATATTCATGAACTAAGTTGTTTTTTGTTGCCTGCCTAGTCAGCAGTCACAAAACACATGGTGTGTGTTGGCAGCATCTTGCCTAGGTAGAGGGCTATGGACTGAGGCAATGGCAGGAACCAGGACCTGTGAGGCTGACTGACATTTCCATCTGTAGCGAAGGCTGGTAATTAACAGGAAGGAGTGTGCCTGCAGCATTGCACCATCTGCTAGGGAAACGGCTCAATAAGAAAGGAGCTGGATATCATCTCAGTGGTGGCTCGATCTGGTTCCGACATGAGGCTGGGCATCTGTTAGCTGAGGAGATAGGCTATTAGGAAATTCGACTGGGAATGAACAACATGGAAAGAGCACTCTGACCTAGCCCATAAAAGCATCTCTTCAGAAATGGTGTCTTTTTATCTTACTTACACAAGTCTTCTGAAAATGGTTTGCTGAGGGACCATTATGGATCTGTTTGAAGTAACACAATGGTTTCAAAAATGCTGCTTAATTCCAACATGAAATTCTTGAAATCAGGATACAGCTGTCATCTTTTGACAATAGGGCTAATTTCAGAATGAGGATATGAGGTTAAATTCCTTCTTCTATTGTTTGTTTTTTGGGAGCAGGAAAGAAAATTAACTTCTAACTATTGTACAGCTTAGCTCCCGGGACACAGTAAATCTGGGATACTTGAATGGAAAACATACAGAGATGAAAACGTAAAACCTTGCTACGTTTTAAGTGCAGGATTGTGCAAAACGCAACAGTCAGAAAGAACATCAATGTATGTTCTTGGTGTGTACATATACATGTGGAAATATATATAGGTATATAAGTTTCATAATAAACTCTTTTCTCTGACAGGAATTTAAGCAGCTTGTGGTTTGCAGAAAGAAACTTTTAGAGATGAGTTTCGGGGCATTAAAATAGGTTAGTTCTTTGTACTGGAAGACTGATTTATGCACCCACTTATGTAATTAAAAATATTCTGAATGTAAATAATATTATTAAAGACTTTTAAAGCATAATCAACTTTAGTTTTTGTGGAAATGACAGTTTGATGTTCCACAGGCCTCTGACAGTATATGGATTCATCAAAATTTGGGTAAATATCTCTGGTTTTGTCCACTGACATTCTTGAAATTCTCGTGATGATGAATAATCTTTAATCCTTTTTCACTCATGCCCATGTTTTATTTGTAGCAACACACCCTGTTGACACCATCATTGGCTACGTTACATCAGTGCCTCTGGACACAATTTGGTTTTGAACTGTGTTTGTGCACCCATGGAGTGCTCAGACACCTATTGAAATGCTGGACCTTAACAAATTGAACAGCCACAGCCATCAGTGTGTTCTTTATTTGCTATCTATGGAAAGTGCAACACAGCGTGGTTTAAAGTAACTCTCACTAACCGCAGGATAAAGAAACTGCAATTCCTCTGCACTTGCAGACATGAAGCCTGTATAGGTACTACACCTTGGCTGCTGTTTGCTTGGACTGTGATAATTTAGTTGTCTGTCAGAGTCATAAGGGTGACTGTAGTCATCTGTGTGAGTTTTCCAGTTTTTGTCTACAGTCAGGGCATAGAGGTAGCACTCTCAATAGACAATTCTGATGTTTCAAGGGGCTGATGTGACTTCATGCTGAGCTTAAGCCCGATGCCTACCTTTTAAATTCCTATCCTAAGTGCCATTCCCTTCCTACAGAGTTCATAGAAATGTTGACATGCACAAATAACTGCTGAGAAAATGAGCTCACATCAAGAACCTAGACAAATAAACTGAATATCCAGTAGAGACAAACTATTTCTTATTATGGGAGATTAGAACACGGAAAAGAAAGATGGTACATCTCAGAAAGCAACAGAGGTGTTTTCATAAATGTAGAGAAGTCTCTGACAAAAAAGAAGAAAGTTTGACTTGCAGGTATAGATTTTAAACTCTTCCCTTTGCAAAAGTGATTTTATATTGATTCGTGGAAACACAGATGAATATTTGGCTTTTCCCCTTTATAGGAACTGACTTTCCCCCACATCAATTATGCAGCTGTATTTACATATCAACTCCATTCCTTTCAAGGGGAAACAGAAACCCTGTAGAGTCTACTCTCCAAGGGACTCAGAAACTAGTTAAGTGTAATGCAATTTTAACAAAAAATATTAGCACCATATATACCTTTGTCAAAATGTGTGAAAGACTGGAAGGCCACAGTCTAGGCAGTGAATATGGTCAAAACATGCAGGCTTTCTGCTATTTCTGTCAATGCCTTTTACAGGGAGCTGTGCAAATTGAAGCACTCGTGAGTTACAGTTACTCTGCTCTTACAGAGCTTCCTACTCACAAAACTACGAGGCAACAATGTCCTTGTAGTAAAATCAACAGGCATCCGGAAGAGCAATTTTTGTGAACTCAAGGGATAATCAAGCAGATATCACCATTGTCTGTCCTCAGCAATTGAAGGCTGACAATTGAAGGCTGATCTACAGCCAGTAAAATGGGCAAAGCCCATTTTTTTTTGGTTTCCCAAATATCTGTTTTCTTGACAGCAAGTTCCTCACTATTCAATCAAGGGCAATATGTCTTCAGTCAACAATTTTCCCTTTTTTTCTTTTCTTTGTGTGTATCTGTTTAACACTGTTCTTAAAGCTCTTTGCAGCTGGTTGTCATCTGAATGACTGCCAATAGCCTCTGAGAGCACTACCCCCTCCAGAAGACATCATTTGGCTCCCTGAGATTATTTACTTGTGAAAGCTCTGCATGCACGGAGTCAGTCAGATATGACTCTTGGAGGAAAGAGCTGGGTGTGGTTGTGGCATTTTGGGGAATGAGCTGGGAGAGGAGACAGAAATACCATTTGGCAAGTGAGAGGATGTGTCCTGCTGTTGTCTGAAGCCACATGCCAAGGCAGAGTAGCCCAAGAAGGCCCAGAGGACCATGAATTTCTTATCAGTACAGTCCTAAGACAGTGGGTAGTTTATCTAAAACACAGCATAGCCTTTAAGGCAGATGATTTTCTTGGAGTTGGGGGAGTTGAGAGAACGTAGTGGAAAAGGGAAGATACAAATCCTTTTTAAATCCACAGAAGAGTTAATTGATTTCAGTGGGCTTTCTCCTAGGTCTGAAATGTTTACCTCACATTGAAAATGATTTTAAATATACAGCTATAATTGTTTAGTTTGATATTAATTGAGAGTAAGTGTATTCAGTCCCAGAAGATTTCAGCAATGCACTAAAGTAAGAATTCATTTAGGTATCATTGCTAAGAGGCTGAGATTCAGCTCTGAGCTATTAAGCCCACACATAGGCTCACACAAAAAAAGAAAAATGAGCTCCCATCTGCAAACATGATGTCTTACTCTGTCCAGTCAGGTGAACCCACAACTTGTGGGTCTCTTTACTGAAAAGCTTGAAAACATTCTTCAAGGGAAAGAGTCATAGGTAACTTTGGAAGGCCAGAATACCAATTTCCACTTCTCTGAACTGAAATAGGAGCCATCTAAACACTGCAGGTAGTAGTGCACGGTGCTGATGTAAAAGAAGAAAAATAAATATTATAATTTATTATTTGAATTGCATTTGCATGTAAAATCCTTTCAAACTTATCCAAGGATGCTGAGTCAACAAACAAAACACTACAGGTCAGGACAAATGAGAATTTTACTGCCTCATTAATTTTATGTGATAAATAGTAAGAACTGGGTCAGTTATCAAATGGCACTTGAAAGAAAATAACTCCAGCTACACTGCCTGAAAGGGTTAAACACCTCTGCTTAGCCAGTAAGTAAGCTCTGTTTTTCTAAACACTTCCAGAAAATGATGAGTTTAACCCAAAGGAAGGGATGGGAGAAAACTTTGGGAAGTTCAGATTTGAACTCAACATGACTCATGCAAAATGACAGACAGGTATGATTTCCCCGTGTTCGAACAGCACAGACAGGATGGGCACACATCCAAGACCAGAGGCTTTTCTTAAAACTCCAAAATCTGAATTCTTCTTAGATTAATAAAACCTTCTGAACTCTCCTTCCAAGAGCCTCCATGCAGTTTGGCAGGCTGGTGTGGACCCAAGCTCTGATGGAGAGGAGAGCCGTGGGGGCATGGGGGAGGAGGGAGGCAGGAGGCGTGGAGGATGCTGCGAGTCTGCAGTGCATTGGCAGAGCTGCATGGGGAGAGTTTGCACAGCACCTGCCCGTATGCTAGCTGGCTCTAGCCTGTGTCATTAGCCACTCATCCCATAAGCATTAAAGACAGCTATAAAATGATAAATCAAATAAAATGAAAAAAAAAAAGAAGAAGCAAACCACAACATAACAGAATGGTGAAGGGATGATATTGGGCAAAACTTTAAAACACTTTAACTTCAGTGTTGAAGTTCAGCCCCCATAGATGCAGAGAAACAGTTTGTGTTCATAAAGGTATTTGACAGTACAGAGAAGGTATCCATATATGTACAAAGTTCCAGTGCTACAGAGGATGTAAAGGCGAGGAAATAAAAGCTTAAGGTTTACTGTATAGTGGGGACAAAATGCTCAAAGGCCATGGCATTTGGAACATATTGAAGTCAGTGTGATTCTCAATATTCTTCATAATGAAGAAGAGACGGGTGGGTTTTTTTAATTTTGTTTTGGTTTTGGTTTTTTTTTCTTTTTTACTTGCCTCAGTCATACTACTAATTATTTAGTGGTCTTTCAAACCTTTTGTAATCTCAACTTGTGAAAGCACTGAAAGATATTAATTCTTAGCCATGTGTCTCATAAATGAAGGCCATTCTGCTATACTTAATGACAAGGCTGAGGCAGCAAGATGTCATTTGCTTTTTTCTCGGTTTTTAAATTGCTTTCTAAATGAACTACAGCTGTGAGGGCCAGGTGCTGTGATCCCTTTAGAAAGATCAGGAAATGATGAAATCCAAAATTTCAAAGTGTGATGGATGTCAGCTCCCGATTTGGTGTGTGTGTGAGGTCACCCCCATGCACCTGGTGCTATCTCCACAGCAGAATCACTTTATTGTGGAAAAAAAAAAAAGATGCACATGTCGAGTGTAAGAGTAACAATATGAGATGCAGTTTATAATTATCCCTTTGTTTTCTCCTCATCGAAATGGAAATGACGGATATACAGTGTGTGTGTTCCTTGTTCTAGGTGCTGCAGAGTATATTAAGGCAAGTTTTGAGTAAAATAACCAAAATGGCTGGATGGTGAGAAGAGCAGCCACCACACAGAGAATGCGATGTTAGAAAAATAAGAGCTCACTGACTAACTTTACTTAATTAGAAATTGTAGCTGCAAGGTCAAGAACTCTATTAGCTAAATTTTATTTTACAGAACATGGCTTGGGAGGTAACTGAGGTGCACTATAGCAAACAATGCTTTTGTTGCAGCTTTTTATCTGACTGCAATAATTCAAGAAGATTGGCTGAAGCCTTTTAAAGTGCACTGTTGAAATATTATTACTGTCTTAATTGAAGATATAGCTTAATCCTAGAAAATCAGCCCCAGCTAGAGGGATGTGCTGTCAGGAAAGTGCACACAAAGCACGAGCACTGAAAGCCAGAGTCCTGCTCTCTGATACCCTCATTTCACATGTTGCTCTGTTGCAGCAGCCACTGCAGATTCTGGGGCATTTGCAGACACTGCCAACTGCTTCCCCCATTGTCCTCCTTTTTGTGCATTGGCCAAATTTCTCCTCTGAAGCAGCACAAAGACTTATTCACTCTGGCAATGCACCAAAAAGATCCAGTCCACAATACACAAGATGTGTCAAATTCAGCCTCTGAACTGTCCAACTCCAGCACAAACTAAACCTTTCAGAGGCAGTATTCTCTGCTGTGTAAGGATGTATGACATCTTCTGCTTAGTTTTAGTAGCAGAGAATTAAAAAATAAATCTATCACAAGTTTTCCAGGGATCATGGTGGTTTTTTTTGCTGAATAATCCTTCAAAAAATGCAGTATTACATAAAACACATCTAATTGCTGGACTTTATTAGGAGCTCATCCTCCATTCTCAAAGCTCCTACATTGTCAAACTGGATTAGAGACTTTTTGTAAGCAGGATTTTGTCTTCCAGTACACTGTCTTTCTTAGGTAAAACATAGTCATAGCAATGTGCAGAAATGTGGATAAAAAATAAATTACTGAGCATCGATGAAAACTTCTGAGTATGGTCACCAGATCTTCAAAATGAATGAGGGGGATGTTTTCTTCACAAAATGCTGTACTTATTACCTGTGGTGAAAGATCTTTGTTTGGTAGGAATTTTTCTATGTTAATTACAGTAACGTCATAACATCTCAAAGAACAGTCTACAAAATTGCCAACTCATATAAATAGTTTTAGGATTCTTGTAATAAGCCTAAATGAAGTAGATTTAGTTAGTTCTTTTCCGCATTTTGAAAAGAGGAAGACTTTTGAAACATCTACATTAGAAGTCATGCTTGCATTTTATTTTTTGAAAAAGCAGAACACTTTAATTTTGCCTAATTCCACAAGTTTTTATGGGGTGTCAAATCAAGCGATATTCAAAAGAAGATTGCATCGCCTATCTACTAACAGACTTTGAAGGATCCATTGCCATGAACAAAGAACTACAAGGAGCTCTTCAGTCTAGAGGACAGACAAGAGATTTGTCCTAAGTAAGAAGCACTGAATTATGGGTACAAAAGGTCTGAATTCCTGATACAGAAGTTATGAATTTATGATTTTTATTTTTTTTTTAATCCACAAAATGTTTAGACCCAAACTAGCTTCAAGACTTTCAGATTTGCAAAGAGATCACTTAGCTATTGAGATGGACGACATGCCTTGGGCTAAGAAATGCCTGCTCAGTTTGAGAGAAAGTTTTCTTTGATAATTTTCTTGGTGTTTGGATCAGAGATACAAAGAGTATATGAGGCTTTATGTAAGAGCGGTTCAACTATGGCACCATTCAGCTGATTTTTTTCAGGCATTTTTTTCCAAGAAAAGGGATCCAGGAAAAAGGATCCCAGATTCAAGTGTTCAAATACTCCAAGAAGGAGATCCCATTGTCTCATTTCATGGCAAAACACACTTTTAAAAGACATTTGTGCTATTTATAGGAATGGCTGAACAGAGTCTCATATCCTGCATTTAACAATGCTCATAAATAAATTAGAAAAAGAATAGTAAAAAAATTCAAGCGCATTTGCCCTAAAATTTTCACGATACATTTTGTGGAGAGCACCCTTTGGCCATGAGCTGTAACTCCTTGCTAATGAAAAGAGCATTATTAAATATTGTCAGGTTCTGGACTGCTATTCACTAGGTTCTGATCTTTACAAAGTGTTTTGAAAGAAAAGACAAAGATGGGCAGAAACAGACACTAAACAAAATCCCTGTTTTGAGATGCTCCTGTGCTATGGGGCTCTCAGTGTTACAAAACTAACTGCTCTGAAGATCAGTTCTGGAAATGTCTTTTTACCTGTATCAAAGTCTGTATCAAAATGCCAGATTGAGATTTCACGTGTAGGAAATCCAGATCCAAAGTCTGTGGTTTGAACCTATTTCTGGCTTTCTGTTGGTTCAGTTTACAGGAGACATTGTGAGAAATTAAACTCACAGATACCTTGTGTAATGATAAACTAATTAAAATTTTTAAAAGGAAAGAGAAACTAGAACGGCACCACCCTTCAGTCTGACTAGAGCAAATCAATTGTTACCCCTGGGGAACACTAATTTTTCCAACACAGCTGCAACAAAGCAGCTTTATCCATCCTCATGCTTCTATTCTTTAACAGCTTTATTGTAGATAAAATGAAGGGGACTTTTTATGGTAAAAATGTCTTTAACATTAATTGTTCTAAATAGTTCCTGGTATTTACATTACATTATTGATTTTTTTCTTATTCCATTATAATACAGCTTGATATAATAGGAGATAGCGGGAGGAGAAGAATCTTTTGTAGACAGGTTTGAATATATGGTTCCACAGATCAGCTATTTTTTAATTTTATGCAGGCTGTCTCCAGTTTCTGCATCTCACAGTTTGGGCACAACAGGAGGTGACACTGTTAACTGTTACTCTTTTCACTTACTTTTTTTCCCTGAGTTGAACATAAACATATCATTACACAGTTACACTACACTATATTTAGAGTTGATTTTTAACTATCTATTAGATAAAAAGACTTGAGCTGAGCTAAAATACCTGGAATGAACCAGGAAGGTCTGACAGAACGGCACTACCCACAGAAAATCTGATATGAGTAAGGTATTTCAACACTGTAATGATGCTATCTATTTTGTTTGCTCCTGAGACTTCTCTGATGCGGCTGGACAAACTGGTATGGGATCATTGCTGTGGGCACCCTACATGGCAAAGGAACTTAGCCATCAACAGCAAGTTCCTTAGAGTCTTTTTTTGTCCCTGAGGGTACCAAGTGAAATCTGTGAATGTTCTCTGATTTGGCATCCTGGCAGCATCAGAAGGGCACCTGAGTCTGCTTCTTGCATATGTCTCTCCAACATCTGGCTCGTTGAAGAGAAAATACATGTCTCAGACCAGGAGGGAACCTTTTGGTATTCCAGCAGACCCCCCAACTTGGATATTCATGGGATCAGACTCAGGTCCATGCTGTGGAGCACATTGGTTCCACTACATAACTCAACCTGCATGCCTAAGTTTCTGCCAACGTGTATATATATATGGTCATTAAAATCTTGATGAGATTAAGTTATTGTCACTTTTAATCTTAGCAAAAGACTTGCCAGGCATTGTATCCCACAGAACAGGGTACTGCAAACACTAAGATTTCCTCACAGAGTCTTTATTGGTTGGTACGACAGAAAAAGCCACAAGGAAAATGTGTTCATCTATCACCCATTTGACAAATAAGTTAAAGAATTCATGTAAAAAACGAAATTTTTTTTCACATCTCGTCTGAGCATCTGAGAAACAGATTCAAGTGTCAGTTATCAGCATCTGAGCTGAATGTTTATGAACCAGAACCGGCTATTCTTCACATGGATCTGTATCTATGTATCCTGCAGGAACTGCTTTGTTTTGTAAAATTATAGGATAGACTGAATTTGAGACCTGAACCCTTCCACATACCAATTCAGTGCTGTAACTTCTGGTATAAAGATCTCTTTTTTTTTTTTTTTTTTTTTTCCGCATGAGAAAAAGATGTACCTGGTAAGGCATCTAGCTCTGAATGGCTGAAAGTGTTAAAATACATTCCATGTGTTCACACAGCTCTCTATGCTCTGCGACATTTGGATGCAATATTTGTAATAACGAACGTGCATACACAACTTCAAAATGTAACATTTGCCAACAGTTCCCATATATCTGAGAATACTGTATCTTTCCCCTGTATTCTGAATGAGAAGTATTACAGACTCACTATCATTGGGTGATAACTGGTAAGTGACTGATTATTCAATGACTTTTCCTTGGTTGCAATTCTGTGTTTATCCCTTGGGAAGGGAAAACAACTTTTTAATATATTTTGAGAATTTATTTGATTGGTGGCCTGTTTCTTACAATGCAGAGGTTTTCTACATAAAACCTGACATCTATAAATAACTACATGGACCAAAGTAATCTCTAAAGTAATTACATTAATTCAAATGAGGTCAATTGAAGAATTAATTGGACTGTGATGCTTCAGTAATGCATCGGACTAGTTCAAAAGGTGAGTCAAATACCCAAGACTGAATATCTTTCTCTGCGAAACAGCGACTAAATGGGGGAGCACCTATACTGATGGTAAGTGTTTTGCTTATGTATCTGAGTTGTTATATACTGTGTTTTCTGCATATTCGGTCTTAAATACAGCATGGAAAGGAAGTGCTACAAACATTGCCTGTGTTAGACATCTGTGCTCTACTCAGAGTCAAAGTATCTGAGCATCTTTACATTGATCCTTAGACATGCTGAGAAAAAAAAAAAGAAATTAAGGAATTCCTTCTTATTCATAGATAAGAACGAATTTAAGAATTGTTCCACTTGTGGAAATGAACATCAAGTTTCAAGTCATTACTTGCATTTAATTTTAATGCTGAGTGCTTTTTCACCAGTGCACTATCTTCAGTGAGTCATGCTGTCCTTATTTTAACATAATGAGATATATCTCTGAACTGGATCTTTGTCATAGTATTTTTTTTTAAAGGCAGAACTCTTCTCTGATTTGGCTCTAGGACTGCAAATAAAGCACTGCTGTGCTCTTCACAGGGGCAAATCTGTGTACTGTGAACCCAAGTTGGTGACACAAACAACATGCCATCAAACCACTGACTGATCTTTGTAGGAGAAGAAAAGGATGGTTGGATGCATGCATGGATGGATGGTGGGGAAGAAATGGATTAACAGATTACTGATTCTCTTATACTATACTGGAAAGGAAACTAGTGCTCAAAGTTTACATGGTCTTTCAGACCATTTTTCTTCTTATTTCCCTCTTCTCTTGAATCAAAGCAATGGAAAACTCTTGAAAGGAAAGAAAAAACATTGATCAGATTTAGCTATTGTAAGGGATGAACATGCAAATGAAAAGGTACTGAACCATAAGGTCTGACTATACCTAGTCAGGATTGCCCACTGCTACACTGAGAGGAGGTCTGTTTGACGTTTGAAGTCTACTGCATAGACCTAGTTGATTCCCACTAGATTTTCATTGTAATAGTTGCAGGTCACATGGATAGCAGATTTCAGAAGTCAGAGTAAAATTTCTAGTCAATGTTTTATTTATTACTGGAGGAAAACCACAAACTTTGAAAGTTTTACTAAGTGTATTCCTACCTTGAATGTTGGCATATCATGTTAGAGCAATGCCAGGAAAGAATTCTTCATGCGAAAAAAAACATCCCCAGAGAACATGCATCTAATTTGTAGAACTTTTTTGCATGATCATAAAGTTTGATAAGAAAGATGAATATGTTTCATTTTGGCACAGATACAGTGCTGAGCAGAGGATGGGAGGTACATCCTACTGTATATTGGCATAAAACCTGCTATCCTGCAATATATCCCATAATATCTCACTATGAACAGAGGTAGCAGAATCCATAGATGTAGCAATAATTGAGATATGACTTCTGTTTCTGAGTCTGGATTTTTTTTTAAACATCTCACATTTTTTGGAAATAAAAAAGAACCTGGCAGGGAAGGAGAATGTAGGATTTGTCAGCTCAGGTTTCAAATAAACACGTCATTTTAGTCATTCTGAATACTTTAGTATCAACAGGGGCTCTATTGTTTCCCATTTCAGGTTTTGGAAGCACCACTTCCAGAAGCTTTCAAGAGTCTCTTGTGCCTTTTGTGTGCTGAAGCAATTGTGCAAACACCACACACACTGCTGTTTTGCTGCAACAATTATTTGCTCTAAATCCCCACCCCCAATAACACTAGTGTTATTGTTACTTCTTGTCCACATATTGAAGGCTGTGTGTATAACTATGAAATACAACACAAAATAATGAGCAGAACTCAGTGTTACCTAGGTTATGACAAAAATGATAGTGGAGACAATGTTGCGGGACAAATGTAAATGTTATGATAGTGCATAATTCATCATTCAGCCATCTTTCTCTCTAACAATTATGCCACTATGAGAAAAAAAGCAAAACGAAATAAACCAAGAAAACCACCCCAACAAGCTCATTAAAATAGTCCAAGAGATTATAGGCGTTATTGTAGTTGCCATGGTGTGTACACTGCTGAAACTTCCTGTTCGGTGATTGCCCTCTTCATAATGGAGTTTTTAAATGGAGATAGGTATGGAATAAAAGAAAAAAAAATCTATAGCCTATTTAGCCACTTAGGCAGTGCTAGAAATCCCTTATTTCAGGCTGCAGTTGGAGATAACTTGCCATGAGATGTGCTGACTGGAACTCTGTGAAGTCTCTGCTTCAGTGACTCCTGGAAGAGACAAAAGCTGTGTGCAAATTCAGAGGGGAGCACAAAGCAGGCAAAGGCTCTCACCAGCAGTAACAGACTTTGGAATTTAATAGGGGATTCTTCTCCTGGAATTTCTGTTAATTGCTTTAAAACCCAGCTACTGTCTCAGGGTATAGGAAGAGCGGTACTGAAGTGGTGGAGGACCAGCAGTCCCTGTATGCTTTTTGTCTGACTGGAGACTTCAGAAACAATGAAATACCTATCCACACAAACAGTCAAATCACCATGTGCTGCCTTGGAACATGGCAAGACTGTTTTCATGGCTTTCATCACCAAAGTTCATACGAGGCATTTGATGCTTAAACAAACACTCAGAAAACTGACTTGAAGTGCAGTATTTTATGAAACAAATAAGCAGATAGCTCATGTAAACCCTGTGCTGCATTCTGATCCTGAACAAATCAGCTTTGCTGCCTGTCTCCTCGTACCTTGCAGCACAGTAGAGGCAAGTGTGAGCTGAGAAGAAAAGAAACTTTAAACAGAAATTGTTTTCTGTCAGAAAAGAAAATCCTAGGATGCAGCTGAGACTGGGATGTGATTATGAGCTGTCCCAATCCCCAGCCTGAGAATGGTATGCATGTGTGTGCATGTGTATCCTACTTGAGAAATCTTTACTTTTGGAATGCCATAATGGTTCTCTCATTTTCACAAAACATCTAACAGCTGCCCACTTTTTGGAGCTCTAACTCTGCATCAGGAAATGGCAAAACCAAACTCGTGCAAATGAAAATAACAGGTACCTGAGCACAGGAAGAAGTCAGAATTGGGGAGACGAGAGAAAGGTAGCACATAACAACTTCTTCACATTTTTTCCCTGTTTTTGTATGATACTTTAAGTAGGCTCAAGTTGCTTGCTCTGAATATATAAGGAAATTGCTGATCTAAAAGCTGAATGTTACCACAGCGAAAAGAAAAAGGCCCCACCAAAAAGTGAGGGTTTGTCATCTCAAAGATGGTTTGGGTTTTTTATGGCAATATAGGTTGATTGTGCTTTTTGTAGTACTCTTCTGTACAAGACTGAATGTTTTTAGCAGATCTGTAACTCTGATAATAAAATTTCTATTCAGTGTGTGTTGAGAAATATATAATATGTTGCAACTTTATATATACATTTTTGTATATATCATCAAAAAACAGCCTTTAAATTTTCTGCTTTTTTTTTCTTGACCTGGTTACATTAATTTCTATATGGTTCTTTTATTTTTTCCAGAAATAAGAAAAATTCAGAAAAATATACCAATTTAAAATCTGGAAGATGAAATTCATTTATCATTATAAAAAAATAGCAATCAGCTCAACTGAACAAAAATAACTCAGGCAGTTAGCTCTCACCAGCTTGCACACTCTATGGATATATTCCATTTACTACTTTACATCCATCTGCCAAACCCACCTGGGTTTCAGATGGGACATATTCTAGCTCTGTTAATGATAAGCTTCATTCTATTCCCTATGTCATCCCCTCAACACTTTCTAAAAAAAAAAGTCAAAAATTATACAGTGTGTATAGTGCCATGGTATGTTAATCTAAATGTTACATTAAATGGAGAGAATATTAAGTATTTCAGAGAGTGTTTCCTTCTTGTTATGAGTCCCACAATGAGTCAGGTAGACATTATGTAATCTACAGTCAAAAGCCAAAAACAGGTGAGCTCTGGGTAAGACAGAGTCATACTTGTTTTTTTGAGGTACCCTTCACAATGAGATTATCTCTAAGCACTTACAGAAGTACTGCAAATGCTTCTATTTTATTGGCTTAGTTGTAGAAATATGTAAGGCCTGCTGAATTTGGAAATAACAATTACCAGTTTCACAGGCTCCTTTGTGGGGGCTCACAGGGAGCTGCAGCTCTGCACAGAGGAGATACATAGACAAGAGACATCTCATGATGTTAAGGATTACTTTGTCCTCACCTTTCTTCAAGTCCCTAATGATCCAGAAGTCTGCATCCAATGAGATGACATTACTTTACACTCCAGAGAAGTACCCCGATGAGCACAGTGCACAGTTTGAGATCTGTATAGTCTTCCTACTCTCTGTGGCATGTTGCATTTCCAGTCTTTTTGCAGGAAACCAAACTTGATCTGCCTGTCACAAGCTACAGCAGAACAGAGATAACCAGCTCATGACACTACATTCAGGACCTGGATAAAGTGGCAAGGAACTGACCAGCTCCTTGGTTGTTGCTACAGAAGCACAGACAATAAGGTGTTGTTTTCTTTAAGAGAAACCCTACCTTGTGTGATGAAAGACTTTCTTGCATTTTTGAACACTGTAGCACAAGGGCCGGACACAGAAAAAACGTGTCCTCTAAAAACTCCAGCTCGGACCAGGAGATAATGAGTCAGTCTAATGACAGCAGGGTAATAAAGCTAATGTTTTATCTGAGTCATCCCCATTGTGTGTTTTCATATATTAATGAAAATTATGGGTGATCTTGTTTCGAGAAATAAGATTGCACCAAGCCTTCTTGATGCAAGCTTCACAAGGCTGTTCCCCTCTTCTGACAGGCTTCAGTGACTGAAGTCTCTCTTAGCCTTGTCAGCCTAAGTCCAGCAGTTTTCCATAGCTAACAGTCAGACTTGCTCCACAAACTCAAGGGCTGAAATGGAATTATTTTTAGACATTTCAAGAAGTTGACTTTTGGTCTTTTTGCTTTGCATTTTGTCATTGATCTAAGCATTAAGTAGTGCTAGAAACCATTTCTATGTCAGATCAAGGATGAAAGAAGGCAGTGGTATTTTTACTGGACCCCAAAATCAGTCTCAGTGCATAAGAGATGTCTCTATCAGCTGAAGATGAGTAGTAGTATCAACTGCAGAGTTCTCTATAGAGCTAATTTTCCAGTCTTCCTGGAGAAGATCAGTTGTATATGCATCCCTCTCCAGGCACCTGCACAGGATGTGGGCACACTCAGGGACAGGAAGTCTTTCTGTTCCCCAAATATGCAGGTGTGTGTGCAATGTCAAGCGTCAGCTCTACTTTTTCAGGATCATTTCATAACGCACATACAGTGCAGTTTTGCTGGATGTCAGCAGTCTGAAACTGTTTTCTCACTGACAGAGTTGGGGGAAATACAAAAGTATTCGGACAGCTCTGATGGGTGGTTACTCTGAAGCTCTTTCAAGGCAGGGATTATTTGTATTCTTTTTGCATTCTCTAAACCACATTCACAAAGTCTCATGCAAAGAAAGGAGAATTAGGTGAGAAAACTGTAAATGTGGCTGAGGAAGAAGTTATTTTTATTTCTTTTACAGAAACATGGGCGAAATAATGGGAAGTAAGGCAACAGTTGAGAGCTCACCATTTTCCAGGTCATTGTTTATTTTGGTATTTATTTCATAGGATAATGGTGGAGTTCCCCCCTTGAACAAAATGCAGTGAATTGCAGAGAGAGGCAAGATCAGGTTAAAACTCAAAGAAAGAGAGGTAAGTGAAACAGTGAAAAATATAAAGCAGAGAAGTTAAGCACATATAAAGTCATATGCAATTAGTAATTATAAGATACAATGAAACAGAAGTTAGGACTTTACCATATAATGTTTATGTGCTTCTACATAATTGCTTCTGAGCTTGTTGCTAGAATTTGGGATCTACTTCTTTTCTTAATCCTGTAAAAATTAAATTTCATCCTCTCCAATAGCTCATATCCAAACTTCTACATGTAAGTACCTTAAGAAAATATAGCTGTATATCATAAAAATGCATTTAGAAGTGAATTAGAATGCTATTTAGACATTTATGTATTGCTACATTTATGATACTTCTATATTTGTTTACTTATATCTTAACTATGTAAGTCGGGGTGGTCTAATCCTAGCAACAATGAAGGCCAGATGGAGATTTTTTGCCCTCCAACTGAGCATGTGACATTCTTCCCCTCACAGCTGCAGCCTGACACAGACGTTGGGCTGTGCTGCTGCTGCCAGAGAAAGGAGATATTTTCAAGGAGGTGAGGGAAAGTGTCCACATTCCCTCCCACAGGTGACATTGGCAGTTTTGCTCCATGTGTCGAGTGTGTTGGGAGCAGGAGATGGCTTTCAGCTGTTTGATGAATGAATAGCTATTCTTCCTCCTTTCCAGGGGAAATACTCTAACCTGGATGGGGTTGTTCAGTGGTCCACCATCTAACCGAGACAATAAGACCAGAAGTCTTCCTAAAAATACTGTATTAGAAGACTGTGAGTTGAGTGTACTGTACTGAGAGCTATACTGAAACTGAGGAAGTCCTCTCAAAAGAAAGCAAAGCAAACAAAACCAATCTCTATTCTTCAGGAAGTTTTGTCCAATAAGATATAACATATTAAGGCTGTGATATGCTACTGATGTTTTAATATAGGAATTTTCAACATAAAACCCCTTGTTCATTCAGGTTTTAATACTATGTTAAGCAGACGAAATTTCTCTACGTATGTCAAGAAAGGGGAAATACTCTTAATTTTATGTCTCTTTTCCCAATTCAACAAAACTGCTTTGCCCTAACAAAGAGTGAACAGCAGTTGTCAGAGATGCTTGAGGGCTTTTAGTCCATACTTGAAGAAAAGTCTGCTTTAGATGCAACATTTATATATTTTGATATACATTTATGGAATAGCTCAATCTCTGTGTTGTAAAGCTTGAACAGGGATGAGAATCAAACCAGATGAAGGCTTCCAGATGTAAGTCTCTACAAAACACTTTGAAGATACCTGCCAAAAATGTGAGACAATCAATTCTGAAGTCTTGAGAAGGCTCTTCAGCATCATTATGTGTCTCTGACAGGTGACTCATCTCTGACAGAGATTATTCACTACTACCTAGGCAAAGGTAGGATTTTATCAGAATTGATAATCATCCCAATTTTACCTTCAGTTTGGCTGTGAAACTATAAGAATCACAAATCACTCCCAGCTGTCTCTGAGATCTCCCCTTTAGCACGTCACTGTAGGGAAGGCAACAAGTTCTGCAGCAATCAATTCCTTTTATATCTCTCCACAGACACATAGGCATCATACTGGAGCTCAGACTGTGCTGCTGGCTGAAAAAGATAATTGGTAAATCAAATACCAAATGAAATCACTCAAATAATAACCACTGCCCCCATTTAAGCAAGGAAGCTTTTGCTGAAGTACTTTGTTCACCTCTTAACCCATGCATGTATATAAACCAGTAGCAGCTTCTTAAATCTTCCTAACCTCTTTCTACCTCCAGTATTCACTCCTGTGGGTGCCATCACTCTCATTGGATAACGCATAAATCGCCTCACCATAGTTCTTTTTTGTCTATGGTTTTCTATATGGTCTTCCTTGAGTGTAACCTCTGTTCAGAGTGTGCTTACCTCAGGCATTGGACATCACCATTTGCATGGTCATTATTTCCTTGCTCTGTGAATACTTTATCTCATTCCTACCCTATGGTACTTTCTGGGCTGAATGGATCTCTGACTGTCAGTGATCAAAGATGTCAGTTGCTGTTTATTTCCTCACCTCTTCAATTTGGCTCCTGGGAGGATGTTTCAACAGATGCTTTAGAGAGACAGAAAAAAACAACATCCTATTAAACTAATGACCCTTGGCTATGCTGTCTACAAATGAATGCAGGCACAGACCATCACCCCGTTTTCTACTGAGGGTCTGTGCACAACACTCTCATGTGTGTTTTCTAGCTGTAAAATGTCTGTGTGTATAACTTCTAGAAAAAATGTATTATTTCAATTTAACAGTAATTATTCCAATATAACTATGGCACTCCACTAATTGCTTTCTGGTTATTAAGAATATTAATAATAAATTTCATGTTCAGATTTTCTGGTAGAGAGCACTGCTGGCTCTTCTGTTTATTCTTTTCTGAGAGCTTCTGTAAAGAACATCTGAAGCCTTTTTATAACAGTTGCTTTTTTACAAAATCAAAAGTCTGGAATAATTTTTTTGTGACTAGTTATTAGCAAAAAAGATTTTCTATTCAGAGCAGCAATAGCTTCTTTCTTTAGAGAAACATAGCAGTAATGTGCCATAGATTGTAGTATATCTTCATGTCCCATGACCATGGTACTAATGACAAATATTCCTGGTGTTTGTACCAACAAATGGTTTCTCCACTAGCAGCCTGCTTTGAATACCTTACACTTGTAAGGTATTTAATACACTTGTATTAAATACACTTTCTAGGAGGAAATCTTTAAAGTTTTTATTTTAATTTCTGGGTTGAGGGATGGTGGAGACCATGACTTACAAAAAAAATGTAAGTGGAGAGAACTTGTGGGAGCTGGAAAGAGAAAGCTGAAGAACTTTGTTTTGTCCACATTGAACAGAGTAGATGAGTAGGGATACATAAAGGGCTCCTTAGGATGAGATTCTAGTGTGAACAGAATGAGAGGGGTCTGAAACAAAGAGGTAGGCTTTGATAGAAGAGCTGTAGAATGTGTGTTTGAATTAGGTGGTGAGGTGAGGTGAAGTGAGGTGAGGTGAGATGAGGTGAGGTGAGGTGAGGTGACGTGAGGTGAGGTGAAGGAAGAAAGAAGGGACCCATAAGGATTTGTTGGACTGTATAGTAGGATGAAGGGGGCAGCACTGGGACTCTCTGGGGGAAAAAAGTAACATAAGAAGAATAAAAAAGTTTAAGAGGAGAAATATAAGAAGTAAAATAATGGAAGGCCAAAAATGATAAGATTTCAAGGAAGAGAGTCATCAGTAAAAGAGAAAGGTAAGGGCAGATATCAGGTCAAGGACAGAGCAAGAACAAAATGCTCAGTGGAGTTTTGGCTAAAAAGTCAGCAGCACTAAAAACTTTGTTTAGAGCAGATATCATAGAGTGCTAGGAGTGAGAGGAGGTCAAAAGGAGAGTATGCAGTACTTCCAGCTGGAAATAAAAGAAAATAGAGTGAGAACAAATCTTCACGATTAGCGTTAAGAATATATTCTGCAATTTTTAAAATTAGATAAGACAGAAAGAATAACATTTGGAGAAGCAGGGGAGTTCACTTGACAGTTATTTAAATTTATTTTTAGATGCAATAAAATTCATTAAGCAAGAAAAAAAGAAGAATGTTTTTATTGTAAAAGGGAAGTAGTACAAGGCAGGCAGAAAGAGACTATGATAAAGTAGTGAAGGGTGAAAGTAGCTATGCTGGAAAATATGGCCATGTTCAAAACCTTAATGATCCTATGATTCTAAAAAATGTGATCCTGCAGGGCCACAGAAGGGGCCTCCTCAAGCCAGGGTAGCAAAGGTTGAGAGAGCAGGCAACAAAGTTTTCTATCTGTGACTGAAAAACATAGGGACTGTGATTGAAGGGAAAAGAAAACAAAGGAGGAGATTAAATCATACAGTGTTTGTAAATTTTTTTCTGGAAGAAGTGACCCAGCTATCACTGGGAAAGGAAAGGAAGCTTTCTTGTGAGAGATCATTCCTCATAGCTCTAAGTATGTCATACATACAACACAGAAACTAAGCAAAACACTGTGGATTGTAAAATCGTCTCTTAAGAACACAGAGAAAATGGTGAGTTTATAAAATTTATCAAGAGCCTGTGCAGGTCATCCAACTAAAAGTATCCTTGTTTGGATAAATGTACTACTAAAACATGTATTAAAGTATAAAACACAGGGTATTATTCACTTTTTCAGTCACTGTTCATATGGAAAAGGAAATGAGAGATCATGAGAATGGTTTTAGCAATATTGTTGATTCATGCCAAATTAGGTTTCTAGTCTGTGCATAGAGTTATTATCATTAAAACAAATAATTTATCCTCTTGAGCACACTGCTGCTTTGTTTAACTTCAAATTATGTCCTTTACCTGCCACTGTTGTGCACCCTTCTTTTAACAGAGTTTCTTTTGGCATAGTTCTTGTTTGTTGAGCAATAGATTGATATGCTTGAAGGGAATGGAAGAAATGTGCTTCTATACAGTGCTAGCCTGTGGTATTTTGAACACACTGAAAAGACTAGCTAATGATAACAGGCTTTGATTAAATCTTTCAGGACTGCAAGGGTGAATGCCACCAATGAGAAGAAAAAACCAACCTTCCTCTAAATTACAATGGAAAACTACAAGGGAGGAATATAGTAAAAGGTTCTGTGCCTCTGTGTGTTTGCATTTAGTATATATAGGATGCAATGTTTAAAATGATAGTAACATTTGGCCTAAGTGTTTACCAACCATAGATGCTTCTGAGACATTTCTGCAGTTACCACTTTAACCAGGGAATATTTTATATGATAGCCTGGTTTTCTTCACACAAAGGGCACTAATTATGCAGCAGAGACAAATAAAACAGCTCAGATAAGGAACATATCAAATTCATATGCTGTGCTACCCCAGAAATCTGATGGGAGATTGAATTTATTTCCAAGATGGAGATCACAGTTACAAAAAGCTTTTACTTCATTTCTAGACAGAGTTAGGGCACTGGCACATGAGTAAAATTACAGCAAGGTAAGCTGTGGTATGATTTTAAAGCCCATCATCTGCCATGGGTATTGCTTCAGTGCAAAATATTACAGCAGAGCAAAGGTAAAAGAGATTACCCATCTTTTACTGAAGGCTCTGGGTAAGCTCTCTCGTACACAGTTAAGTCCCATAGACTACAAGGGTTGTTATGACCTACTTCTCAGTAACCTAGTTGTTTGCCCCTACCACCAGACTACTCTGCAGCTAAGTGTCAACATTGTAACTGCATTATTTTTTTATGTTGAAAATTAAAAGGAATCCAAAAGGGAAAAAAGACCCTTTAGATTAACATACTCATGAATACTCATCTGAACAATAAAACTGTAGCAGGCGTGCTCCTGAGGATCTCAGACTACATGGCCATTCTGCTACCAAAGACACTTTTAATCAGCAAAATGTTTCTTAAGTGGTCTGTTGGGTTGTAGAAGTGCATTAATCCACAGAGTCTTTCTGAGCTTGGTCTGGGATAGCCCAGTTTGATCTGGGTCTTGATGACACAAAGATCCTCTGAGGTACATGCTTCATCTGGGACTCACTACTCTAATCCTGCTCTAAGATATACAGTGCAGCCATGCTCCATTGTCTTCTGCAATCTGAGAATCTGTCTATAAACTTACTGCAAATCCAGTTTGCATAAGAACTCTTGCAGTGCAGATTTAATATGTCTGAATCCCAGGGAAAAAGGTCCATTTTTGGATGCAACCCAGCATGAATAACAGTGATTCAGAGGAATTTAAAGATTTCCAAGCTAGATGCTACTTGTGTCAGCGTTAACCCTGTCCCTACTCTCCGTGGCCCTGCATCCAGAGGACAGCACAACAGATCCCACAGTGGGTGGCAAGAAGTCATCCACCCACTTATGAAATTCTCCTATCTTCATTATTCATAGTAGAAAGTTGGTTTAAATTCCTTAACCCTGAAAGTAAGGTTTACATTCCTTCCCATCATCTATTTTTAACATTCACTATTATAACTCTGTGTGTTCTCAATATTCATATAAATGTTCACTTCCCCACTGACTTTTACTAAACTCCTGGCCTTAGTGGTGTTTATCATCAGTGATTTATGAAGTTTAATTGCACATTGTCTGTTTTTTCCCCCTTTTATACATTTTCAATTGGCTGCCTTCAATTTTAATCAAGTGTGTCAATCTGCCACTATATTATTTTAGGGTGGCTTATCCTTTCTCAAATTCTTTACTCTCCCTCTGGATTTGAATAAAACCTAAATAAATTCATGCTATCTGCAAATGTTACTATGTTGTTGCTTGACTTAATGTCTGGATAATTAATAAATACATTAAATAATTCCTGCATCTCTGATGCAGCCTTAAAACTTTCTGTTACTAATGTTTTATTACCATGCCTCCCCTTTTTTCTCACTCTTTGCTAGTTTTGGGAGCATAACCATACTTTGCATTCTTTTCCTTGTTGTTCATAACTGAACTGAATCCAATAAATTTCCACAAGCAGTGGTGAACATATTTCCTTGAAACATATCGTTTCGTCTCATACATGTTGTCCATTCATCACAACAGGGTAAATTAACTGGTGGCTTATCCTTGTTTTGAACTTTTGAGTATAAAACAACAAACATATGTGTCATAAACACACACATATACATCAAGCCTGGTCTTGTGCACTCACCTGGTTGCCAACTGTTGGAAATTTCCATAGAACTGTTACGAATATTTTTCCCCAGTCCTTGAGGGAAGAGGTGTTTTTCCTTTAATTATTTTGAAGTGGCCCTGTACCTTCAGATTTTGAAATAACATCCCAAAGCCTCAGTCTCATGCCTGAGGTACGCACACTCCATCATCAAAATCCTTCTAAACAAGCACATTGTAAATACCTGTCTCCTAGGTTGTTTTTTTTTAAATTCCTCTGAGTTTTCCTTTGGTATTTCTGCTTTGAGCAAGCATTCTGTAACCCCCAGTCTCTGATGCGCAATTACAGGTCCCACCTGTGCACCCATTAGCAGAGTGAAGGGCTGGTATATGGGTTTTGTGTGCTACATTTATACGCAAATATAAACACCTTAATAATAACCACTGAATAAGATATTAAATGTTGTGTGACACTAGAAAAATAATCAGACTTGATTATTATTAAATTGATTTCATTATTATTCTTTTAGAGATTTTTGATGTTTTGTATTCCTTTCAAGAAGAATGCTCTCTCCAGTATAGTCCCAGCATTTTCAAAATCATAGTCTTTTCAGAAAATTCTCAAATAACCCTTGGAAATGAAACAAGTTTTTACTCTTTAGCTATTCCACTAGTTTAAAATGTTTCTAAAATTTTTTAAAAAGCTTATAAAGGATGACAGGAAAACCAGGAAATAATTGAAAACGTATCTGTTACCTAAAAAGGCAATTTTTCTTCTTCGGTTTAAAATGTTCACACAAAACCTGTATTCATTTTAAATTACTAACTTGAGAGGGAAATGTAATAAAATGTTTTGTTAATGCTTTGTTATCCTTGTGACTTCAACTCCAGCTCAAAAATGCAATTAATTCTGTAACTTACACTCTGTGGCGGATGTCATTCAAGCTGCGACAGCTTATTGGGTAGTTAAAAGGATAAAATCAGTAGTCATTCTACTAATCCCTTTACAAGGAAACAGCTTTATGCATAAAAAGTGGAACTTATGTGGTCATTAGCAGATGCTACATCAAGCAACCAAAAATACACACATTTAAATTCTTAAGCACAATCTATGAACACTACACAGATGGTTTCCAAGAAACTGTACCTAAATTGATTACGATAAAAATGATCTGCTGCAATTGTTTCTGTCAAAAGGGAGAACAGAATTTGTCCCAATGTGTCGCTCTGCCCACTCATGCAGAGAACCCAGCTGCTGAGACAGATGTTGCTCTAAGCACTTTATTTTAGGGTCATTAAAATGGTTACAGGGGTTAGTCATTCATTGTTTTATAAATTGTGCTTACTAGCTGAGCTCCATAGATGCTGGAAAACTTCTTTGTGGTTGATCAAAAAAAGTTACATGTCGTATCACATTTGCCTTGTGCTGGCAGTAAGAATGGGTAAAGCACTTGCACAGGACAGGAAGAGAAAAAACAATTACTTTTTCTGTTTTATTTAGAAGAGCATATTTAGTTAGACCTGATGTGGTACTGATGCTTATTCTGGAATCATCTGAAATGCAAAACCTGCCTCAAAGGCCTTATGTCTTTCATTTTATTTCCTTCAATCATCTCATTCCTGTACAATCTTCCTTCCATGGTATTATGAGCAAGAAGTGTCAGACAAACAAAGGTTTAAGATCAGTTGATTAGATCAGTGCAGGGTGGGTCCATCTACCTCCCCACTGTCTTTGCAAATGCTGCTCTTTGGCAGTTTGAGCATACTCAGACTTCACTTAGAAATATTTGGCTAAATCTCTTCTCTGTTGGCAGGTTCTATGGTTTTCCATGGCTCATCTAATTCAGGATTGACTTAGCCATGTGCCTGTGATGTATTGGTGCAGCAGCTAATGTGTCAATGAGAAACAGAACAGTAAAAAGATGAAGCTCAGTGAAAAACAGCAAGGTTGGCAGATCCAACTCCTTTTCAGATCATACTGTAGCCTTTTATAGCCTCCACTACAAAATGTAGCCAACTTCCGCTCTTTTATTTCATCTTTGTCCCTATGTACTCGTTATTATGTCGATGGTTCGATTCATCTTCCTTAATTGGTTGCTGAACTCTGGCAGTCAAGTCCTTAATTCTAGGTGGTGTTCATAGGCACAATCTAAATGATATTTTTCTACCTTTCCTTTGCATATTTAGTACAAAGTCATTAATTTATAAAAAAAATAGTGAAAAAATTTAGTAACATTTGACCTGCCTCCTTAAAACATGGTTACTTTGGCAGTGGGTTGATTTCCTGCACTTCTGCAGAGAGATTAATTTCCCTTCCCTGGCTTTATTTAGATAATTGTGGACTGTTAAAGCATATATCCTCATAAATAAATAACCTAGCATATTAATTGCTTTGAAAATGCTCTGAAGTTACAATTTGTAAATTAAATCAAGATATCCTCAGAAAATACAAAAGCTGGAGGAATGAAGTTACCCTCTGCCTCCAAATCTGGCCATTTCTGAGGTCCAATATCTCAACACCTTCCTCTCCCCCCCACCCCATTACGTTAGGAGCCGGAGAGAAGATGCTCTCAGAAATCATAATCCCTAAAAATGCATGAGACATTCACTACTGTCAGAAGCAGGCATATTTCATCCACTTCAACATTCAGTTCAAACAAATTTACCAGTACAAAAAAGAAATGCAGTCAAGAGAGCCAAGCTTTTACCTGACTGAATATTAAATTCTATAAATTCTCTTAGTTTCACATAAATTTGAGTTAAATTTTATCCAATCTGTATTTTGACCTTGCAACAAAACCCTTAGACAGGCAATCTTTTTTTTCCAGGATTTGATGATATTGTTCACCTATAAACTTCATCTGTATCTGAAGCAGAGAGGGGGTATTTCATAAGTAATACCAGTTTATTATAGGTCCATAACTGGAAATTTCTTATTGCTGAAGTAAGATGCTCAGATTTGTTGTAACTAGTAGCTGATTTCCATACAAAATAAATGTAATAAGATGAGGGCTGTATTAGAAGCTGGGGGTCTCACAGTTTGCACTGATCTTCACAAAAAATCACTTTTCCGCTCTGCTTTTGTCTTCCAATATTGTGAGGTCTTCAGGATAACCACTGTCACTTACTCTGCTTATGAATAATATTAACTGTAAAGATTCTTCCCATTTCAGGAAGATCTTCTGGAAGATAATGCAACATGAAATACTAAAGGACATCATCTGACATATTGTGTTTGGTGGTGAGATTTAGTGGACAAATGCAAGTCCAGAATAGAGGCAGAGAGGCACTTGCAGAACAAATGTCCTTTTTAGTGTTTGTGCAGTGCTCACAGAAGAACAGAAAGAGAAACATCCTGATGAAAAGCAAGCTTGAGTTCTTAAGAGAGTTTTTGATATTCTGCACACTAGGCATGACAACATAAGGCTGCTCACAGCCTGGTGTCACTCCAAATTCCATTATACTTACATTAGATGCTGTTTGTTCCTCCTGCAAATGCACTGACAGATTTTTGCAGCCCTGTGCATGGGTTTGGGTTTTTTTGGTTATTTTTTTTTTTTTTTTTTTTTTTTTTAGTGTATGAAAGGTTTCTAGATATTTTAGCCATGGAGTTGCTAAAAAATTATTAAAATCAAAGTTCACTATCATATACCCTGAACAAAGCCTCTTTTAGAAACAAATGAATGGGAATTGGCTAGTAGACCACCTGCACTGAGATGGCTGCAAAAAGGGTTTGATGACTTGATGCACATTATTAGAAATGGAAGTGTTTCACCTTGAAAAGCCATCATGATACCTAGATCTAATTCACTTTTTTCCTTGCATTCTCTTTTTTTTTAATGTAGCAACAGAGTCACAGCTGAGATGAACAAGAATACCATTATTTGTACTATTTTGGAACCTCACTTACCCTGAAAAGCATAGATTTTATATAGATTGGGAAGAAACACAACATGTGCAATTGGGAGGAAAAAAAAAGGCAAAACCTGATAATAGAAAGTCAGTCTGCTGGCACACTACAGCTTTTCTCAAGGTGACATTGTCTAGTGTTAAGATGAACAGTTCCTGCTGGTTTAGAGCATCATTAAATATAACATAAGCGCATTTATACTTGGTCACTCTGAGTCCTTCTAGTCCAGCCCACAGCCTTCAAAAGTCAATGATTGAGATGAAGTGTAAGAATGAGAAGTTTTTGCTTTCTCTGAACACTCATTCAGCCTTCAACAATATGTGACTCAAGGACTTCCTTGATACCACCTTCTGTGGTATCTGCAAGCTAGAAGCACTCTTTCTAAGGTATCAAGGGAGAAAGCTTGGATCCATTAGCATCCCTGCCACAACTGCCTTAGTTTGAACAGAACGGGGTTTTACCTAGATACACGCATTTTTCTCTGCCAGTCTCCTTCCTCCCCCACAGGAAGCCCTTACAGTGGAAAAAGCCAAGGCACAGAGGGGAGGTTTGATGTTTAAAACTGCAATCTGGGCACTGACCCATAGATTTGTCCCCCGAGATTTCTCCACAGTCTCACAATCACCCTCACTGCATGTGCCCCTGCCCACACTGCTCCCTTACACCTTCTCCAGCATTTTGTGTCCATATGGCTGACCCACGGGATTTCCTCTGTGCTACCTACTAATGATCTTGACTCTCACATTTTTTATTACCCCAATTTTGTCTGCTGGGAAACCCTGCCTATACTACCAGGATTCTCAAGAAAACAATGCTGTGTGAAGATACTTTGCACATACTACTTAATGCTTCCTTCACTTGATTCAGGTCCCCCACCATTTTTCATCATTCCACTTGACTGATGCCAAGCAGCTGTGCTTTTGACTAACTATGTGGGTACAGTCACTTTATTAAGTATTTGAGCTCTTAAGAGAGCGTGAAGCAGCCCAGATGTGTTAATGCATTCAGTCAACTTTTTGAAGAGAGAAGCATTTCAGACAGAGGCCTTTCTCAGGAGCATAATTTGGGAAAAACAAAGTTGGGTGATCGGTAGGAGGCATTATATCAGGGTGATTTTCCACAAAAGAGAAGGCACAGGCCTCCTCTGAATATTGATATGGTAAGTAATCTCAAATTTACAATCTATAAATAAAGACTATAATGTTTAGTATATGACTATTAATTTTAGAAATTCTCAGCCAAAAATAAGACCTCTAGAAGACATTTAGATGGTCTTCAGGAGATCCCATACATATATACATATCTTCAGTTTGGAACAATACCAGCATGCAGCTACATAAAGCATCAAGCTCTTACCAAGCCATGGAATATTGCATTTTTATGCAGGAGAATTAATTTAAGTCATGTGATATCTAGGAGGTGAGAAGCAAACATCCTCTGTTCCAGCTGATGCTATGATCTTCTGTATCATGAATATCTTCACCATTGTGCATTCTCTTGCTTAAAAACCCCTTAAACAAACACCACAATTATCTATTTAAAGTTAGGTCATAGAGTGATTAAAAAGTGAGAACATTAATACATTTGGGCTACTCATGCACCATTGACTGGAGGATCTGAAAGCACCTGTGACTGTGTAGGTGTGTTTTGCTACTCTTGTTGATTAGCTTCTAAAGGTTTCTGATAGAAACCACATCCTCTTACCCAGAATTGGGTGGTGTTTATTAAAGATGCTGAGAGCATAAAAAGAGCAGCCCTCCCCCCCAAAAATATCTGGTACAGACACACATGTCTATAACTTTCTCTGTAACTGAACTGTAAACATGACCTTTGCAAACCAACAGTACTTTCCCAACTGAAATGATATTTCAGCTACATGAAAGTATGGTATGTGATTTTGCAAAGTTTTGCACTTCCACCTGTGGGTAAAGTGAATTTAAAACTTTATTGTCTTGATTTAGTAATAGACTGACACTTTTTTTGTCAGTGCAAATAACTCCACAGAGTGGAGAGTAAACATGTGACAACCAGGTCCTATTACTTTTAAATAACAATTTTAATATTCTGGCATTGAAGGAGTGATCATCTTCAACATCGGTGGAAAGGCGAAGAAAATTAATAGTTAAAATTCCCATTAATTCTGTCATTCTCTCCATTATCTCTCTCAGAGGGGTGTCATGTAAGTGCTACTAATGTTAAAGATTGTGAAGTTTGAGGTGAGGTAAGGAGCAAAAAAGCAAATCAGACAATGCATCTTCTTTTTCCATTCTAAGAAAACTGAACTTGTTAACCCAGGAATTCCTTTGCTCTCTATGTTATCAGAGGAACTGGTATTAAAGCTACATAAATGCAGAAGATAGTTAAGACATTTATTTTCTTTATTTTGCTATAAACAACCCTTATATAGTTAAATTTCCAGGAAAAGAACAGCATGGTCAGTTCATTGTAACCCACAAAGATTTACATCACAATCACAGAACATCTCTGTTTAGTTGGTGAACCTACAGGAATGTTTCTTTGTTCTATTAAACACATGAAACTATTATAAAAGGAGCATGGGACATGTGTTTTGTCAAGACCTAGTCACTCTCTCATGGATACTCTTAGGAAGTCCACTGCCTTTTTTCAAGCCCATCTTCCGTAGGTGATATATGTATAGAAAGACAGTGATTTTTCTCTATGGAAGGTGCTTCCAGCTGCCTCCAGCTGTCTTCTGACTCCATGCAAGATTGAATTGTGCCATAAAATGACAGAAAGACGCATAAGCCAGAAGGAAGCCATCCACCAACCTGTCCACAAGCTTTCCAGTTTGGCTGGCTGGGGATGAGTCCCTCCATCCCTGATAGGACACGTATATTCAGCCTACACCCCAAGGTTGCGACTCGAATATTAATATCCTAACAAGTTTGTTAACAAACGTGTTTAGAGAACAAACGTTACTCCCACCTCCCAAGTTCTTCAGTCTGAATTCACTGGCATTATTGCTTACTGTGCTAACATCTAAATCTTGAGGACAAGAGGCCCAACTTCACAAAAGGCTTGGGAGTTCAGGTCTGAGCTAAGTGCCAAGTAGCCTGTGTATTTCTGAATGTTTCTGTAACTGGATTTCTATAGAACAGATCCACCATTTTGCACTTTGTATTCAGAAGGTTGTTACTACATGACGAGCCGGGGTTAGCTATTCCATACCACCATCCCATCTGGGTGCTCTTCATGTGCAGTAAATGCAGATACATTTGTTACACTTTCAAAGTGAAATTATATACCTTGATATTACTGGAATGTAGTCATGTGGGGACATAGCACAGAGTAGTAAATGCACTATCAAATCTCACCTTAATTTATTTTTCAGAGCTTTTGTTGGTTTTGGTTTTGGTTTTGTTTTTTTTCTCTGAAAATAATCTTTCAAAGACTTACTGGCTACTTTGGTTCCTAAGATTTAAATTCATCGCATACGACCGAGAGATCCTAACTAAAGTAGCTAAAGTAGGAGACTGATAGGCTCATGGCTCACTGGCCATTGGTGAAGAGGACACTTTCAAAAGACAAATGACTTCAGGTAAACTGAAGTATGAGCTGAGGCATACATGAAGTGTTTCTGGAGTGAAGATTTTACTGTCCTTCTGTCATCCTAGAAGAACACTTTCAAGCTCTCTTTTTCTCTCTCTGCCTCAGCATTTATGACGAGACACGAGAGAAAGTGACTGTTTTACCAGCTCTTGGATACACAATGTGCCTAATTCTATGAAGATGTAGGAATATACCAAAAATAGCTTTAAACATTTTACAACAGGTGCTCCTGATAAGTAAAACATAATAAAGCTTCAAATATGTTTGCTGGAAGACAAGCAGTCTAATATTTGTCCAGCAAGGGGAATTTATGGTAATAATAATTAGAAAATTTTCAGATGCTGCAAGGCTAAAGTTACTTTGATCAAGTGCAAAAACAAGGTAGTAAAAAGAAGCCCAACCCAGTGAATCATGAGAGATGATGAAGAAGGAGAAAAAAAGTAATATGCACTAATATATACAAATTAAACAATCCAGATGGAACAAAGAACTGGAGCAGCAGGTTGGCTTTGGTTATAAGTAAAACACTCAGCTTTGCTTCTACAGGGCTACAACTTTTTTTCTCTGAGATGTATTGCTGTCACTCATGCTAGAGTTAAACTCTCTTATCTGGTTTTTATTTTTAGTTTTCTCTGAGAATATACCTGCCAGCTGCCATTAACCCCCAGCTCACTGAGTGTGCACTGTTGCACCTCATTGGAGGAAACTAAAAAGAAGCACCAAGTTTTTTCCTCAGCTTTGCTCTATTTTCTTAATAGCATCCAGTGTATGGTACAAGCATTTCACAAAACTTCCTGTTCCCAGAAAGCACTTCTAAAGTCACATAAAACAAAGCAATTCAGTGGTAGAATGGGGTATCCCCTTGTCATCTGAGCTCCATAGCTCTGCGTATTTCTTGTACAGTATTTCTGCAGCTGTAGTGGGCACAAGGTTACAGATCAGGTTATTATTACTTTCAGGATCTAGTTAACAAGGTCTAATGAAAGTTGGTTCATAATATTTGCTTAATAATGTTATCAGGTTGAAGATTATTACAAAGAGGAGAGTGAGCAGGCCAATAAGGCACCTTTGGAATTAAGACTTAGAGGTAGCTTGACAGAAGCGATATGGTAATGCCACCTAAATTTGATGCTCTGCACCTTTCATCCATAGATGTTAAAGCACTTGGAAAACACATATCAAGGTCACATGTGGAGATTTTGGGATTGGCAAAGACTGAGAAGTAACTGAGCTGTATCACTGATGTGATGAGACTGCAGCGTTGAGACCACAGATCAGCTTTGCTATGCTGATATATCTGATGGCAATGGGAGATACCAGGAATGAACAGTGCACTGCACTACACCCTGAAAACACAATGCTGTGCACTTATGGAAGCCAAGGCATAGACAAATGCTTTTGCTTCAGCAGTATTAAATCTACCTCTCCCAACGCTCGATCCTCTGACCTCTTGGTAGGACTAGCAGAACTCTCTTTTTCACGTGTATTCAAAGATATTATATGGGGATTACAGAGATTTTCTAAAAAAAAAATAGTTGATATGCACTCAACTTAGATACTCAGAGAAAATTTTGGGTGGTCTAAGTGGACAGAGCTGTTTGACTCTTCAGTTTTAAAAAGTAGGTCTAAAAAGGAGCTACCAAAGAACTAGTCAATTAATTTGTGTACTCTGCCTGGTCTACATGATGTGATAACATCATCCAAAGGAAGAAAAGTTTTCATGACCCAAAAAACTGTGTTCAAAATGATTTGATTCCAATGGATGCTCTCTTATAGGATATGGTTGCAATCACACAGAACCTACAGTATGGACAAGGGATCAGACCCAGCCAGCACAGGTTTAGGAAGGGCAGGTCGTGTCTGACCAACCTGATCTCCTTTTATGATCAGGTGACCTGCCTGATGGATGAGGGGAAGGCTGTGGATGTGTCTATCTGGACTTCAGCAAAGCTTTTGACACCATCTCCCATAGCATTCTCCTGGAAAGGTGGCAGCTCACGGCTTGGACAAGGGCACTCTGTGCTAGGTTAGGAATTGGCTGGAGGGCTGGGCCCAGAGAGTGCTGGTGAACGGTGCTGCATCCAGTAGGTGTCTGATCACCAGCAGTGTACCCCAGGGATCAGTGTTGGGCTCAGTTCTGTTTAATATCTTTATTGACAATTTAGATGAGGGGATGGAGTCCACCATTAGCAAATTTGCAGATGACACCAAGCTGNTGCCGGGTCCTGCACTTTGGCCACAACAACCCCCTGCAGCCCTACAGGCTGAGCACGGAGTGGCTGGAGAGCAGCCAGGCAGAAAGGGACATGGGAGTTTGGATTAACAGGAAGCTGACCATGAGCCAGCAGTGTGCCCAGGTGGCCAAGAAGGCCAATGGCATCCTGGCCTGAATCAAGAACAATGTGGCCAGCAGGACCAGGGAAGTGATTCTTCCCCTGTACTCAGCAGTGGTGAGGCCACACCTGGAGTACTGTGTCCAGTTCTGGGCCCCTCAGTTCAGGAAGGATATTGAGGTGCTGGAGCAGGTCCAGAGAAGAGCAACAAGGCTGGTGAAGGGACTTGAGCACAAGTCCTGTGAGGAGAGGCTGAGGGAGCTGGGGTTGTTTATCGTGGAGAAGAGGAGGCTCAGGGGAGACCTCATCACTCTCTACAAGTCCCTACCTGAAAGGAGGTTGTAGCCAGGTGGGGGTTGGTCTCTTCTCCCAGGCAACCAGCAGTAGGACAAGAGGGCATGGTCTTAGGTTCTTCCAGGGGAGGTTTAGGTTGGATATTAGGAAGAAATTGTTTACAGAGAGGGTAATCAGACATTGGAATAGGCTGCCCAGAGAAGTGGTAGATTCTCCATCCCTGGAGGTTTTTCAGATGAGACTAGGTGTGGCACTTAATGCCATGGTCGAGTAACTGTGGTGGTAGTGGATCAAGGGTTGGACTCGATGATCTCAGAGGTCTTTTTCAACCCAGATGATTCTGTGATTCTATGGTTTGATCATTGTGTCAAAATATTTGCAAAACAGCTACGTGCATTCTGGACTAGATATCTGCATATCCAATTTTCTTGTAGAGTGGAGATGATTGTTTTGTAACATGCTCCAGTACTGCAGCATGCTAACTTTGCTATTTGAATTTTAAGCATTTGTGGCCTGCAAGACAGAATTCTATTTTAACAGTACCAGAAGACAAGATAAGCTAAACAAATTTTGGTCTGCGAAACAATCCAGGGAATTTGCTCCATTGTATGAGAACCTACTGAATTTTATAGGAATCGTGCTAAAATTTTTCTATTTTTCTATTGTTTAATTAACACCCGATGCCTTTTCATTCTAGTAGTGTTCTGTTGCTCCCTGACTAATTTTGCCTATGGGGTCTATCCTGTCCTCATGTAAATCTATCTAAAATCACCATTATGGGAACATGGTTGAGGTTCAGTGCAAGTTATAAATATGTCTGTTATGATATGGTTTTCTCTGTGATATGAAAGAAGCCAGTCCTACAACACTTCACATGGATGGAATGCTTACTAGGAGAGCACAACATGGAAGGTCTTCAGAATTCACACCACAACTTTACTATGATGATATTGAATGATTGAAAGGCAGCTTAGGTGAAATAATCATTAGTCTATTGGCTTTTCTGCAGGAACTTTTAAAAGGAAAAATATTGTTTGGCTTTGCTGTTTTAAATCATAGTAGCATTTGGAGATTATTCTGCTGCCACTGAAGTCAATGGTGAAACTCGGACAGAGCCTGTCTGGTTTCTTCACATCAGCTATCAAACAGCTGTTGGATGATAACAGTTGTCAGAAAACAGGAACCTGAGCTGAATTTGAACCAGCAAAATTTTATGCAGTTGGTTTCCAATGCCACAAGTTGTCTTTTGCCACATCATATTGTGGATTTTACTGTATAATTCCAGAAAACCATCCTTTCTGTGTCCATTTTCCTGGGTAACAAATTTACATGCTTATCGCTGCCACCCCAATATTAGCAAGGGGACTAATGACTAGTAATTGATTCCCTGCAGTTGAGAATACGTATGCCTGTTGGCTGAACCCTTAGTGTCTTGTAGTAAAGCATCAGAAAGGAAACCAAACAAGTACATAAAATACAGAATAAGAAATTTGACACCCAAAATAACACGTCTAGTTTCAGTTTTTCTCTTTGTTTCTGCTACCAAGATGTTAACAGGAATGGGAGAACTATTAGAACAGTTGTTTTCTTCTAAAAGTGAGTTTCTATACTGCGACATTATTTATCTGTAATAGGATAATGTATTGTAATAGGATAATGTATTTTCTGTATAATGATAAGCAAAAAATCTTATCAAATTGTCTATATAAATAAATAAATAGTTGTAGTAGGATCCTGAAATGTGTTTCTAATACTGAATAGGTGAGTGTAATAATCCAGCTAAAGATATTGAAATCACATTAATCAAAATGGTAATTAGAGCAGGTCTTGTGTCAGCTTGATAAAGTTTTTAATGGCTACCTTTTGCCAGTGTTTTCCACAGTGTCTATTCCCTACAATGAACATAATAAAGAGCTTTTGAGGAAACAATAGCGGATAGTGTTTATTATTTTGATCATAGTAAACTGACTGCACTGAGTTCAGTGTCCTCAAGAACTTATTAATCAAATATTTTATATCGAACATTTACAGGGCAATTTAGCCATAAGATAATAAAACATCTAAAACAAAACAGAGATTTGCTGTAACAAGTAGAATGTCAATATAATCACAATCAAGCTGTCTTCCCAGCAAGATTCTCAATGGGAAAAGCATTTATAAAAGAGGTGCCATAGGCAAAATTCTCATTAATGAAGTTAATTCAGTTCATGTGCTGAAATTTAAATTTTGTGGAAAATTCAGATTAATTCAAAAAAACATTAAGATGGATAGCAAAATGAAATAGAAATAGAAGTGAGTCAATATTAGTGTCATTCTGATGGAATAAATATCGTAAATAGTGGAAAATCAAACTTACATTCCTTGCCTTCTAGTGGTTTTCTTAAGTAATATGTTGAAAGACTGCATTATCCTCACTAAAATCTGCTACACTTTTTAAAGAAAAGCATGCAATTTGCCATGTCATTTTTGTTGTCTTATTTTAAAATTTGCATATATTCAGTAATCTTCTGACATGTCTCAGCTAAAATTATAGCCATATTGTTGTCAAATTGAAAGAAATTAGACATGTTATAAATTAGAAATGTCTCTCGCCCCAGTTCTCTTCCTAATGGATTCAGCTGAAACTTTAAGTATAGATGAAAATGGTATGAAAGGCAGACAGAATATATGGCTGAGCAGAACTTATTCTGCTTCTACCTTCTGCAAGGGTACAAAAGCCCTGATTTTAGGCTGAGAGTCTGCAGAAGGCTCTGACATTTGACATTTTGCATTTTGTCCTGTGGGACACTGGGGAACTAAATGTACCTCCCCTCTAGGCTAGATGGATTTTAGAGGATGACTGACATCTGGTGTTGAGGGAATGGACACTTGGTTTTCCATGGTGATAGTAAGCTGTTCCAGCTGGAAAGGTTGTTGGGTCGGATGGCAAGGAGCAGCAGATGAATTCCAAGGCAAGCTGATCATTTTACAGCTGAGTGAGCAGTGCGTACTGTGCTGGACAGTTTGAGGTCTCTTCTAAGAGTGCTAGGAAGAATTTAAATGCTGTGAATGACAAACATCTTAAAAATATCCACAGGGTAAGGACTTGACAGAATATTAAGTGATAAGTAACAATTGATTGTATATTCTATGATTCTATTATCCCATATAAAACAGGTTAAGGCTTTAGAGTAAATCTGAGCTTTCTACAAGATAACATTGTGAAGCATGTTTGCTAATTAGATATCCCTGCTATTAATCTGCATTAAAAACTCAGGAGGTATTATTTCCCTTCACCACCAGGTAGCATACATCAGAGCATCAACGTGAAATATCAGAGGTCAGTCACCAGTTATTAGGTGTAGGTTGTAGCCATACTGAATCTCATGTCAAACGGCAGGTTTGCTTTGGAGGGTTATGGGCATAGGACAGCAGATTGTGTAGACATAAATATGTCCAAACTGCCCTTACAACACCTGATCTGTACTAGACCCCCCTGTTAACACACTCGCAACCAGAGCATTCTCTACTGTTTTAACATTTTTTTTCATTTAATTCAGCCTTTGTCTTAAAATGTGCACATTTTTATAATCTTAAATATTTTCACTGTTTCCCCTGGAAAATAAGCATATCACCTCTGAAGACTGATCAAGTCTGAAGTGTCACTCTAGAAATGCATTTCTTTAACACCACGGTGCAGTCAGACTCACCTCTGAACTAGCAATTCAAGTGCCAGAAATCACCTGAAAGTCAGACAGGTGCTTTCATTATTGTCCACGTAATATTTAGTTACAAAAAGTAGATGATATTACAGAAATCAAATAGCCCATTTCATTGTATACACACATTGAAAATATATACAGAATTGTATATAAACATTTGAAAATGTACCATGTAATAAGCAAATAGCTTAAATACCAGATAGGGAAAAACAGAATAGCAATTCAGAAACAATGACCAAAAGTAATTGTTACAAGTAAGACCAATGAATTGCCGAATAGAGAAGAACCCTACTGCTGATATATGTTATTTACATAAAGATGAAAGTGTAATTTAACTGTACTTGTGACACCAAAATTGGAAGGGGAGCAATACAAGAGAAAAGACTGAAATTCTTTAAGTGTCCAAGAAACATTTGAAAAGTAGGTTACTTTCAACACCTTGTAGAATCAGTATTTGGAAGTGAAGAAGAGAATTCATCTAAAAGCTCAGCATCTGTTTTAAGAAAGTCTCCTGGACTTTCTCCTTAAGGCAATGGAGACATGGCCAGGAGCCTTCAGAGGATAGACAAACCTTTCCTAAGACAGCTGTACCAATAGGTGAAACTAACCATTCTCTGGGGGTGTCCATCTCTATTTATCAGTGTTAGAAGGAGATTACATAGGTAGTCAGACTAAAAACTATTATTTCTGTGGAATTTGGCTCAAGTCATAGAACACAAGCAGCCAATAATGAAACATAGACATCTAAAAGAAAATCTATATTTTGGCCATGCCAGATCTTTCAGTCCAACTTTTGGCTGAGTATTTTAATGATAGGTTTACAGGCAAGCTTTCATGTGCTCTTTGAGTCTTCCTCCTGTAATTTCTATATTCTAATTATTGTAATTATAGTCAATATGCACACTAATGCAATCCTAAAAGTGCTTTTGATGTGTGTTTATTTCATAGCATTTCTAAGATTTTATACTTGTCTGAAGCACATGTTTGCAGGACTGGTATCAATTTGCATTACTATGGACAATTGAATCAGAACCAAACACAATGTCAAATTCTTCTCCTTGTGTCTGAGAAATGACTACTGTTCTTGATGCATCTAACACCTGCTATCTCCAGCTTGAGGATAACAGGACAAGTGAATGGACTTGATTTCATTTCTTAGCCTGAAGTATATTGAAGCAAAAATTAATGGAGAAATTGAGGAGGATGTCTGCTGTGACTTTCATTGTCTAATTTATACTTAGTTAGCCAGCATTTAGGTAATGAGTGATTTAGGAGAGCACATAGGAAGGATAAACAGCAATAATTTGTAGTTCGTCCATCTAAAGAGTGAGATCTCTGAAAAAACAGAGAACTCTGAACATAGGAAATTGCCTTCACTGTCCTGTAAATATTTTGGCCTGTTACAGGAACATGAACAGTTCTTTGTGCCTATATAGCCAGTACCTGTTGCTCTTTATTTTCATAGGATCATTCAGTTTGGAACGGATTTCTGGAAGTCTTCAATGCAATCTCCTCTTCAAAGCAGAGTAAGCTATGAGATCAGGCCAGGTAGCACTAGGTTTTACCTACTCAGGTCTTTAAAGCCTCCAAAATGGAGGCTGCACAACCTTTTCAGTCAACTTGTTGGTTGCTTGGCTGTCCTTGCGGTGAAAAAATTTCCTTATAATCAGACTGAATCTTTTTTTTTTGCAATTAGTCCTTGTGCTTTTTAGCCTTCCTCCATGTCTTTTAGTCTTCTTGATAACCTCCCAGTAAGTACTGGGTGACTGCTGTGAGGCCCCCATGAAGCTGTGTCTTTTCAAGGATCCATGATGTACAAAGCCAGTACCCTCAGCCTCACCCACAGGGCAAATGCTTCAGCTCTGGACAGCTTGGTAGTCCTCACTAAACTCCAGTTTTAAAGTATCTTACTTGTATTAAGGGCTCTAAAGTATATGCAGTGTCTAGATGTGGTCTAACAATTAACAAGACCAGGATAATCCTTTTCTACAGGTTGTGCTCATATAGCCCAGGATGGTGGTGGTGGTCTTTGAGCCAGGGCACACAGCTGAACACCTCGTGTTCACCAACACCCCCAGGTCCTGTTAATACACATCTTTCAGGACCTTGAGTACATCCAGATTTTAATTGACCTGCCCAGACTCCTTTGGGACCCCAAGCTACTTTTGCTGTCCAAGACCCCCTGACACGCTTCTTCTCCAGGACCCCATTTCAGCCAAGACTGGGTCTGTCAGCCCCTGCAGTCAGATCACAGCAGTGCCAGCCAGGCTCTAGCCCTTCCTAGCTGGAGCCCCTGGCTGTGCGCTGGTCCTGGTTCATCACTTGCTATATCACGGTCTGTCAATGAACCCTGTTACCAGGCCCAAGGGACTGTGCCCCATGGGTGAGGGCACAGCCAGTACTGTGGCAACTCCCCTGGTCCTGCAGTTGCTGCTGGGCCACACTACTCCTTGACAAGACACATCCCTTCCTGGCAGTCCCAGCCTGTATTCCTGCCAAGGTTTCTTCCTTCCCAGGTGCTGGACCTTGTGCTTGTCCTTGCTGAATTTCACAAGGCTTCTGATGACCCAGCTCCAGTCTGGCTAGGGCTCTCTGAATGGCAGCCTTGCCATTTTCCTTCATAATATATGTATGCAAACTATACACATAAATGCATAAATGCATCACTGCCCTACATTTTAGAGTATCAAAATGGTTTAAGGATCTGTCACCCTTCACGACTATATATGCTTCTAAAAGGAGTACGGTGCTAATGAAATTCTGTACAATAACCGTGCTGTCTACTGTGTTTGACATGTAAAAAATAACTCTCCTAATTCTCAAGTGAATAACGTCCCTCCCAGTTCTCAGTTCTCCAAAAGAGAACAAAAACTACTACAATGTTACATTGGTTCAGGCTGGAACCAAAATGGTTGGATTGTGTCTTGATGATGCAAAAGCTTTGGGATTAATTCCTTTTTCCAAATAAAAAAAAAAAAAAACCAAAGAACAAAAAGGGCTGAAAACAGTCCAAGAGGCTTATGTCTTTTCTACTGGGTATAGATGATACCTTAGCTATTAATTAGGGAACCTCAGTTAAGTTCCTGGAATGAGTCATGGTGACTTGGATGTTTCTTATCCAGAGAATATTTAATTACATGATATCAAACAGTTGCAAAAGATGAGGTAAAATACTTTAACTCTAAAAAACCCACTTTCCTGCTACGAGACATAAGTCCAGATCTGTATTTTTAATCAATTAGATATATACTCTGCATTCCAAATGAGTGCCCTGTGTAGTTTCTGTTTGTTTATCTCTCCAGAAATTGGGTTCTGACTATGAGGTATGTTAATGATAAAATAAATCATTAAGTTGCTGTAAAATGTTTTGCTTCAGGTGAAAACACACCGTTCAGTTAACAAACACATAGATGTATTTTTTCTGCTAATTAGCTATTAATCAGCTACTGTTGTGAGAGACACCATGCACATACACATGGAAAGGATAGCTCTCTGCCCAAAAGAGAACAAAGAAGGTGCTAAAAGGGCAGCATTGTCTCTTTTTTTGCCGAGATAGAAAAGAAGTGCAAGTTGACTAGACGTAACACAAGCAGCCTGTGGTTGAACCTGGCGTTCAGTCCAGTTATTCAGTATCCCCACTCTTCTGCAGCAACTCCAAGATTGTTCCTCATATTAAAATTTGTTTAATTCTCATTCCACTGGCTTACACTGAGGTTGTCAACTAGACAAAGATTAAAGAAATATATGGCAGCCACAGGAAAAACAGCATACTTTGTCCACTCAGCAAAATAAGTGTAGGTATATCTTTGTGGATGTAAAATGATACAATATGTACAAATAATCAGAGGACTTATAACAGCTTTAAATCCACTCCTCAGTTTTATTTTTAGAAATTCCTCTCTTCATGAAGTTAGGTTGTAAGTTTGATTATACGTTAGCACCTGATCCGACTGCGGTGTTAATATCTTTAGAAATAAAGGGAAAGGAAAAATAAAAATACAGAGGCACAGCAAAAGCTGACAAAGAACTTTGAAGAGAATATCACCAAAGTCTTGTACAAAAATGTATCATTTTGAGTGGCTTCTCATTCCTCTCCAGTGGGTTTGTGAAAATTATCTAAGTTTTATGCACGCTGCTTCTACATCTTCTGTAACAGTCTGAGAGACTTTATGATGAGGCAATTGAAAAGAAAGGATCTGTCTTCTTACAAACATTTTCCCCATTTCCAAACTGTCTTGCTATTTCTAGGGAACACTCGGCAGTACATGCAACTGCATATAAATTCATGTTCTTGCACTGGATAAGACAATGTTGTTATACTGAAAACAACATTGAATTTTGAGTGATTTGGAGAAGACAAATGTTGGGTTTGTTTGTGTTTGGTTTGGTTTTTTGTTTTATTTTTGTTTGTTTGGTTTGGGGGTTTTCGTTTGTTATTCTTTCCTATAAGCAGCTCTTCAAAAATTCAGTGATTCTTTAGTAGTCCAAAGCACTTCAGTAATCCTAAACCAAGTGTGGCAGCATTGCACAGAATAGGTCAGGCATTTTCCAGTGAGGTAGGTTTTCATGTTGGGTGGACATGCAATAATGTCAAAAAGATTCCAACTGGCTGTTTCAGAAACCTGACTGATGTCTTTCCAGTTTACTTTTTCCTGCAGACATCCAAGACATTCTGTGGACCAGGACTTCCCTGGGTTAAAAGACTTTGCAGTATCCCAGCTTTGTAGCCCCAGGCATCCTTGGCATGAAGACAGTTGGTTCCAGGCTTGCTGAACCTAAAGTTTCTCCTTGTCCCATTGTGGCAAAGACTGTGCATGAGACTGTATCTCATGGATAAATGTGACTTTAAACACTTGCATGAGGTACCTAGATTAGAAACTGTCAGCATGGGAGATAGGGATCTACAGACTGCTGCTGAAATGATTGCTGGATCTCATCTCCAGATTTCAACTTCATGTAAAAAAATGTATAATCCATATACATATATATATATTAACACCTACAATAAGATTCCTTAGGACTCTGCTCAAAATTTTGTATTTTACTTTCTGAAAAAAAATGCATTTCAAGTAAAAAGACATTTCTAAATATTAACCCCTTTCTTTCCTGTTCTGAGACTTAGAGATACATTTTGAGTTTCTAGATTAGAGCATTTAGTTTCATTTAAAGAAAAAAAAAAGTGGGACAGAACTGTGCCATCCCTGTACAGAGACAGAAGGGACAGACAGGGCTTGTTACCACTTAAAGAAAACACTGTCCTAAAATGCAAGTGTGTAAGAGGATAGTAAGGACAGCTTTCACAATTATTTCCATATTGCTCCTTCTGTTGGCTGCTTTCTGTGGTGGAACAGAGGTCCTTTTGGATTTGTGAAAGGAACCACCTCTCTATTACCCTAAACAGCTGGAAAAAAATCTTTAAAACAGTATATGTTTCTGATTGATATTTCCCCGTTGTTGACGCCTTGGATGTTTGATTTAGATAATTCATCCAAACTACAAAAGCATAGAATTACAGACCAAGGATAGTGATTTTGATCTGTGGTTTTCAGATGTCCAGAACTAAGGGTTATTTTGGGCTTGTCTGTAACATAGTTCGCTAGCCTGGGAAGTCTAGAAATTTGCCTATAAATCTTGGGAGTACAAATGGTTTTCTGCTATTTCCAGAATTTTGAGGTATGGTGAGACCACAAATACCACAAATTGCCACAGAATTTTGATCCTTCTGTTTCTCAATGTAATTGGAAGATATTAAAAACACAGGCACGGTAATAAAGCCTCAGTTGTTTAAACAACATTTTCTAGTCTTTGAGAATTTTTATACTAATCCATTAGATGAAAAAAAAAATTGTTTGCTTTCAGCTGATGTCTGACACAAATATTATAATAGCTTGCTTCCTCCCAGTTTAAACAGTGTGTATAAGTTTTAATCAATGTCCTTGGAATTTCCACTCTCAAGGCCAGACTTTCTGGGACAGTTTTGCTTCTTTGTGCCACTTCAACAATCAAAAGCAGTTGCAAAAAGCATGACTCAAAATATCTGCACAGTAACAGTGTGCACGACCTGTTTGCTCTCTGCTGCTCTTGTGCATTGACAATACAGCCCCTGCTTAGGCTTTGAAGAGGAAAATATGAGCTTTAAGTAAAAGATGATTCCAAATAAAAAAGGCTTCAATCTCTTCTTTTGAGTGCTTGGCCAAAGCATGCCTTGGAGGCCAACCTATAATTTAAAAAAGAAGGAAAACTCTGGAATGGGTCAGCAGGGCCCCTTTACAGTTTAAATATTATGCTGGTTTGGATTTTGGCAATCTCTGGGATTTCATATATCATTCAGTGCCAACTGATAGCCTGTGAGTTGCATCAGTATTTAACCGATTTATGGTCTCATCCTTTTTTCCCCCCACTAGATTGTTGTGGAACTTATGGTTCTGTTACTTCTTCTTAATCATTTTCTGAGGAAGAAATTGGCATAAGATAAAAACAGTAGCTGCACCTTGATGACTTTTCCATCCTTTAGCTTTTCTACTAAGAAATTTTTCTTCACTGATACTAATTATTAAAAATAAATGTCTTAGACTTAGTTATTAGACGTTGAGTGATATGAGATGTGAAAAAAAAGGAATGTTGGTTTGTTTTAGTAATTCTGGTTCTAATTTATATTCTTATTAATTTATTTGATTAGGATTATATTGGTAATGAACATTAATTTTTTTTTGAGGTAGTGGCTTGGTTGCTCAATGGTATCTATTTTTTTCCACAGAGGTAATCCAAAATTCTGTCTCTGATTAAAATATGTAATTGTAACTTAGCTAGTTTATTTTGCATGTCACTGTTACTTCATGTCATGTTCTAAGTGGAAATTTATAAGTTTTCTACTTTAAAAGTTATAATATTGGAAAAGTCATATTGATTTTGGATCTTCTGCTGGGTTTGGCTTAAGATTTTGGTTTGCTTTGTTGAGTTTGGAAAGTTGATTTGAATTTATCTCTGAAAAAGCTCTTAGCATATTTGGGGATAAATTCTGGCCCTACTGAAGCTGATGGCAAGACTCCAATTGAACATTAGCAGTGTAGGATTTCGTTCTTGCTATATACCAAGTTTTGACATCCATATTAGGAGGAAGTGAATCACATTCTAGAAGTACTTATTTTCCCTTTTGACTATAAAAGAAATCTACCACAGATGTGGCTGAAGTGAGGTGAGGTGAACTCATTCGAAGTAAATGAGCCATCTATCTTTTCATTGCACTACAGACATTTGAAATATACATGAAACAAAGCCCTCAGAAATGCTACTTATGTTTGCATTTTTATATTAGGTATGAGCTTGGTTATGATCCATGACTTTTTTTTTCCTAGAAGGCAGAAAAATACAATATAATAAGAGGCTTTCTAATGCAAAGATCTTAAGAAGACTTAAGCACAAACTTTGGGCTAGCAGTTACTCGCATGCATCTATACACACACATAAAGCTGTGTAGGGAAATCACAATACACAATTTTCAGTAGATAGAGAGTGCTCTTGTGTCACCTTTGGTCATTCTGTTGTTACACATCTTCATATACAAAAGTTGTATTTGAAGGGGGATATTTAAGTTGTGGGGGAGTAATTAATAATAGTATCAGTACAAGAATTAAGCCTGAAAGAAAATGTGAGACTTAGGAACTGAAGACAAGTCTGGTCTGTTAACACTCAGGAGTAGTAGGATGGACTAGCAATAGTCAGCTTTGTACGCAAGACAAGGAACATGTTTCTTGAGCTGTTTTATGGAACAGCAAATGGAAAGATACAAAAAGAGAACAGGAACAGAGTGATGAACCAAAAGCAGCATTATTCTGAATATAGCAAGTTATGCTGAATCAGAATAAAAGATGTAATCACATTTCAGACACGAGTCCTACTTTCATGTATGGGCTACAAAGGATGTATTTTATATGCTAGACATATTATTTAGGTGTAATCTTGAAGCTAGAGGAGAAAAAGTGGGGCAGAGGAGGAAAACTCAGAGTGATATTTTAGTTCATCCAAAAGTTTAGAGTATAAGTGCAGATCTGTGAAACAACACAATAGTGATTCTGCTAGAATTTGTTTCCTCAGGGAAATGAAGAAAGGGCAAGATAAAGGAAAGAGGGACAATAAGCAATAAAAAACAACCAAGAGAGAAAAGAGAAGAAATAAGAGAGATCAGAAAAAAGTCAAGAAAGATAGAACTGGTGATGGTTTTCTATGACCTGATTAGTCTGGTACAATGAAAGAGCAGTACTTGCTCAAAAAAATTTGTTAAAAGTGATCATTTCTTAACTATGAGAAGACTCATGGCAGAGAAAGGCAAGATGAATGTAAAAGGGACATTTTAAGTGGTAAATGATGGAAAGAAGACTATGAGATCTTTGAAATAGGTCAGAAATTAGGAGAAATTTTTAAAAAAAGAGAAAGAGAGAAACTTCAGTATCTGTGACAAGAGAGCAGGACAAAAAACAAACTGAAGAGACAGCAAAGTGTTAGGTTTTTAAAAAACCTTTATGCCTTGGAAAAAAGACAAAGAGGTCCTATGCAAAGTAAGAAGTCGAGACAGAAGAAAGGAGAGCATCAGAGATGCGGTCCAACGTGGAGAAATCATCTTTATAAAACGTTATGTATGCCCTTGCATCTGATTCATTTACTTACAGATGTTAATGTACCTACACAGCAAAAGTGAAATATTTCATCTTACTACACTGTAAGTGGAAACTTTTTTCCTATGAAGGGAGAACAATCGTTATTTTGCTTGGCACACACTTTAATAACATTAATCATGGTGAACTCTTTTAGTATTACTGTGAGTATAATATAATCCACTAGGAATTCCACTGCAATTAAACTAATTTCATCCATATTTGTTACTTTATATTGATATTTCTTTTTCTTTTCTTTCTGATCTCCTTGCAGCATGCTTTACACATTCATCACTAAGGTCAGCATAGTCTAATGTATTCTATATAAAATTTTTAATGGGAAATCATACAGCTCGTAAAATAAAAGGATATTGTCTCTATTGGATAGTAATGACATTTCAAGTTTGACTATCCTTTAATTCTTCTTCATGGCAGTGTAGTGTTGTCTTAGCTCCATAGAGACTTGGTGCTGGTATTCAGATCATGCTAGTGACTACAGGAAATTGGATTCATCCTAGTCTGGACAAAAAATAAACCAAGAACACCCATATTTCTATTTGATATCTATTCTGTCACCTCAGAAGTGAATTGAAGTGTCTATGTACCACTTCTAACACACCTTTAAAAAGACAGACTTTGCCTTTCAGCACCAAGAAAGCTGTATTTTTATGATTTTACACCTCACCTCTGTGATTGCTAAACACAAGCCACACCTCACACAGCTACCTAAATTCCAGCTTTGGTTTTGTGTCCTTCGAAATAAGTGATATGAAAATAGGTATGGTTAAGTGAAAGCCTTTCAGGCTAGAAAAATCCTTGCTCTGATATAATGGGTACAACCTCATAGATCTCCAGCATGTTATTACAATTTGGTGGCATGGGGCTCTTAATTTTAGCTGCAGAGTACTGGCAAAATGGTGACTTACAGCAAGGATTTAGAAAGGTCTCTGAACATTAAATGCAGCTACTCAGCAGAGAGAATAAAGCCCTGAATTAAAGAATCAGCAGCCCCCTGAGATGAAATGTTCTGTGCCCTGGAGAGGATAAAATTTAACTTACTCGTGATCTAATGGAAAGAAAAAATATTTCAGAATCAAAATTACTCCAAAACATTCTGATAGGCCTCGTATTTTAGCTTAGCCACGTCAGCTGACATGGAAAAGTATCAACAGTTACATAAATTTGTGGAAACAGCTACTAACCAAATGTCTCTACTTGGAAATCTGGGTCATTAAGTCACAGTTATGATCTGCATTAGATATATAGTAATCTTCAACCTGCAGCAGACCAAGAAGAGTCTTTTTTCAAAGGTGTGGCAGTGACCTACTTTCCTGCAATAATAGAGTAGCTAGAGAACACTGGAAAGAGGAAATTTAACTCATAGCACTTAGAGTTCCTGAGAGCACTCAGGAGCATGACCTAATCACCTCATCATGAGATATTTGGGAAATGCAAGAAGGACAGCATTTCCTCTGTTTACAATGAGATGGGAATGGAAAGCACAAAAAAAGGCCACCTTCCCATGGGAAGAAGCATATTAGAGTTCCTGATTTTGGTCCTTGAAATGTTATCTATACTGTGATTTCCAAATAAAATAGAAATGGTGAGATTCAGATCTCAGATTATGATGTCTGCATTTACATGTCTTTACTTAAGTGTCCATAAGCAACCTGGATGGGAAAACTTTCCCTAAAAGTTTTGGAATTGTAGTCAGTGCAGTCAGCAGAATCCATAGCTGACAAAACACCTACTCTAGGATCAAGCAAATCACTCCCTATGTGATCAGATCTGTAATCTGAGCTCTTCTGTACATCTAATGTCTTAATCTGTAATCTGGCTGCCTCACTTTCCCTGAGACTCTCAGAAACAGGACATCTCCCTGCACTAGATTCAATAGCCCCATGACTACTTTGAGTTTCCTTCCTGTCCTCCTCTTTATGCCCCATATCTCCCAGGCACCAAACTTCTCTGCAGTAATGGTTTGACAGAAAGGAAACATAGCAGAAAATGCCAGTCTAGTGGCTGGGGTAGGTGGGAATTCCATCTAGAAATCTACTCATGCTGAGGAGGGTCTTGACTCCAAGCCTCCTAGTTTACAGGTTAATCGCTAAATAAAGGATGAGTTTTGACTTTTCCTTTAGTCAGTAAACAGATAGACCAAGGGTGTGCACCTTAATGAGAAGGCTTGGTGTACAGCTAACAACTCAGTCTTGGAAGCCAGGCAGGATGCCAGCACTGGTCTGCCTAAACCTGAAGCACAGAAGAGCTTCGAAAGAAAATGCTTCTGTTTGCAATTTTGCTTTTCTTTTTCTTTCATAGTCTTACAGTCTACATTGTAAGATAAGTGGTCGTTTGCTGAATTGGTTTTTCATGGGAGTCAGGTGCTCGCACTATAGCTTATACAGGATTTAGGAGAGTTCATCTATCCTAGATGTACAGACTTAGTAGACCTGGCTTATAAATAGAATTTTTTTGTGCATTATTTTCTGGACAGTGGATATACACATAAATCCATGTAATACATGTATACACCTATATAAAAATAACTTTGTTTTGAAAAAGTTACACTGAAGATCTGGGTTTTTTCTTGCCTTACACTTGTGCACATCAAAACAAACATACAAACGAACGAACAAACAAAAACTAGCAAAATAATTGTGTAAAAGAATAGGTCATATTTATTTTAGTAATTGTTTCAGGATCAGAAGTCAGCAATCATGCCTTACTTATGCTGCAGCTGTAATGGGGTATGTCTGCTATGTGCCAGGTACCCAGCAATCTGGAAGTGGTGCAGATAGAATGAAAGGACTGGAGAGCTTGTCATATAAATAACAGACAGAGAAAAAAACTATGAAGAATTATTTCAGCACTGAAATTGAACCTCTGGAGATGAATGCCAATGAAATCATCAATGTGAAAGATTTGTTAAGCGTTTCTAGAAGATTAGAAGCAGAAGGATTTGATGTGCCTGTAAGGATAATAGAGCAGTGCCTTATTCTAGCAGAGGTTTTAGGAAATACTGTTCCTGTGCTGCATGCTGGTGTAAGGCATATACAATTTGTTCCATTTCCTATACTTATTTGAGAAATTAATTTCTTCAAAGTATTTTTTGAATTCAGTAGAATTTCTTATATCACTGCCTTGTCAAAACAAAAATCGTAGATGAAAATGCTGTGTCTTCAGACTAGGCAATGTGTAGACTAACTCTTCAGACAGTGTAACTTCCAAGGAATGTGTCCTTCACACCTGAAGGCCTGAGCATTTTAAAATGAATGTATTTTTTTTGCTTGCATTTCCTCTTCTTGTAGACTTCTAGATATGCTGTCTCCAGAGTATTTACATTTTTCACTGCAAATAAGGCTACCTACACATCACTGTTTCTCACCTTTATGTTATGCTCATAGGTGTCAGACAATTTAGGACAAGAAACTGAGCTCCAGGAGAGCCAATCTACAGGCAGATAAGCATTCAAAACAAAAAGGAACTTAAAACAATCAAGTGAGTTTATCCTAAAACACAGGATTTTATGATCGGAGAACTAAGGGCATCGGACTCCCATAACTTTGTATTTTGTAACTGGGTTTTCTGTTGTCCAGGGACGTGAGTAATGTAGAAGAGATTTTTCTTTGATGAAGGCCTCTTCTGTGTGTTTTCTGGCTTAACATAGCAGCCTTTTTCTCTCGGTTGAGATCAATAACAGAACCTACTTATTTTCCATCAAACTTGATATTTTTGAACTTTTGCCCTTTTGTCAACATTCGTTCAGTAGGAACAATAACTTTAAAAATTATTAGTTAGAACATGTAGGTTCATAAGAAACCAAATGCATTAACTATAAGAATTAGGATGTGTAAAAGACACAAAACCTACAAAAGTATTGCTTAAATAAAAAAAGCAAACCAACAAAAAAAACCCAGAAAACAACTGACCATAATGTAATGCACAGGAATCCTATGGGACAAACAAGAAGAAAGCAGTAATTTTTATAGAAGGCAATGCATGACAAGCCACAGCAAAATTCCCATTAAAAAATGGTGATGTTAAACCAACATTTAAGGCACTGTAGAATAACATACACAAAACAAACACCTTTCCCCCAACACCTCAAGGCCTCCTCAAGACAGAAAATATTTTACTTTCAGTTTCTTATAGTAATAAATACATTTTACTAATAGAATAGACAATAGTGACAAAGACATGACAAGTGTATTCATCAAAGTGAAATACAGGAGAACAAGGAGGAGTAAGACTTTTTTAAGCTTCATAAGCAGCAGTAATTGGATTTTAAAAAGGGATGTGTAGTTTGAATGTACATAAGGAATTCTGAAGTAAATTCTAGTGGACTACACAGTAATCTCCTCTGAGGGAATGAGTTTAATATCCAGCTGATTTCCAAAGATCCTTCTCAAAATTACTAAGTTGGTAGTGGAGGAATAAAATAACCTGAAAGTGATTCCACCAAATGAATAAGCTGCTTAAAGCAGGCTCCTTAAACATACCATAGCGAACAGTACTACCATCTAATACATTAAAGAATAGTTGGAAATGGTAAAGACTATTTTTCAGCAATCATTTCTACATTACAGTAGTAATAAAAGTGTAATGTTTCAAACAGAAAAAGATTTAGGGATAAAAACTTCTTTAACTGGAAGACTTAGTTTAATTTAACTGTTGCCTAAATATGTGCTAGTCTTTTACTCCAAGATTTCACTGCTGAAGCCGAAAGGTGGATTTCAATCAAATTTCAATTAAACACAAATCATACACATAATGTATGTGATATAGGGCAGAGACTTCCTAGGGTAAAAAAAAGGTGGTAAGCAACTTTTGCCAATATAAATATCCCACAGGTGGTTCTGTGCCTTTCCATTCCATATGGCTGCATTGCTTTATATTGTCAAAGTTGCATCTTTGCCCTGGTTTTACAGGAAGGTTGGAAAGCCATGAGCCATGAACAGCAGTCCGCTCCACAGGCAGCAGAAGGAGGACTATGCTCCTGTTGGTGAAAGCCTTCTGCTGATATAAAGTTGATGTTGCTAAACCCAAAACTATCTTCTTGTAACAATCCCTAGATGAGATATGCTGCAGATAGAAGGAAGCCTTTACCAGAGCATTTTGATGTTTGACAAGCTCCAGGAAATTTACATTCAGCCTGCAAATTCAGGGACAACTTTGAGTTTTTCAGCAACATGTTGGAGCTTAGGTGGTATAACACTCAGCTTTGGATTCAAGACCCAAAGCCGGATCCTGTGCAATATCCTGAAGTGCCTGGCAAAAAATGGATGCAGTCAAGAAACATGCTCCTGATATTTATCTAGCAGTTTATCTATGTGATCTTGGTGAAGTCAAAATTGTTAAAATTAATGAGTAATATTTTTTGCTTCACAAAGGTCATGTAAATGTGATGTTCTTGCGATAATAGGCACTGTAATATGTTTCCATGAAAAAGATTGAAATGAACAGTCATGTGTTTTCATAAATCTCTGTTTGGTCTTTGCATACTTTAAAGGTTCCAAAGCAATATATTCTCGATGTGTCATACTATTGGCTTATCATAAATTTCAAAGTCATAGATAAGATATATTCTGTAACAGTATATCCAATTCCTTCAGCAGAGGCTCAGATCTGGGAAAAAGAAATATCTTTTTTTTTTTTCCTCAGCAATTGTAATTTCCAGCATCAGGTACTTGACTGTCTGCATGTGATTCTAGATGGGACTAGTTACCAATTGGTGGTAGGTATTATGCATATGAACAGCCCATTTTCATCAGATCATTGCTGTAAGAAGCTCTACAACAAAAGGCCCCCTTTTGTCTAATTGGTAACAAAAGGAACAATTAAGAGGGTGTTTCCCAGGATTATATCATTAAATGGTAATGATACAGGTACATAGTAACATATTCCTGAAATCAAATGGGGGGTGAATAATTTTAACTTTAAGAAGATGACTCAGAAGAAATATTTTGGAAGACTGTTGAGTGTTTCAGTCACAGAAGTAGCCTGTCTTCTGCACTATTAAAACATTTGGCTAAGAAATACAAGACTTTATAAAACATATGTATCATTTTACAAGGAGAAAATTAAATTGTAGAGTCTTCAAAAGGCTGCAACACACACCCCTTATAAGTCTTAAAAGTGATTGCACATTGTCTTTTTTAAGTGCAAACCAATTTTCTGATTAATTTACAAAGCAATAAATGAGTACTTAAGACTTAGATTTGTGCTTTGAAACTCAGCCACTAAATGTCCTAAACAGCAAATTGGCACCCACTGCACATTCTTGAGATGAAAACCTATAATTCTTTGTAGAGGTATCTTTGCCCTGTCAAACTAAACATCCTCTCTGTGATGACAAATAGGTGGAAAATTCATTGTCCAGGTGCTGAGTTCTGCTTGCTAAAAAATTAAGAAAATCTGTAAGCTGCTGCTGCTATTGTAGTCTAATCATTGGTTTTCTACAGTAAATGACAAGTCTGTTTTCTTGCAAGTGGCAGCACCAGAGACTTGCTTTCTTTCTTTGTGCTTCCACAAGGCTTAATTGTTCCCATCTTCTGACAATAGTAAGAACTCCACAAGACTCAGTTAAGGATGCTGTCACATTTTTATAGTGACACAGGTAAAAATTAGCAAGTTCCACACATGCTGTAACCAGAATTTTAGTTCTGTGCTGTGTTTATTGAAACAGAATATTTATTTTAAACAGGTATTTGCTATCCACAAAATAGCACGTGGGAGATGAATATTTCCAAGCTAGAAATTCCAGTATGGAATCAGACAACTCCAAATGACATTAGCAAATCATGTCTCCCAGAGAACTGCCGGTTATCACCATGTCACACATCTGTGGCCACTCAACATTTCATGATGCCAAAAAGGGAAATTTCTTCCAGCTGGGCAAAATGTCATGCATAACTTGCAAGTGAATGGTTTTTACATCATTTAAAATGTGGTTCAGACTATTTACAGTATGTGAAATGCAACACAATCACACAAACAGTAAGAGTTTTCAGAATAATGTTTTATGTTCTCACGGATAACTTAGACAAGATGCAGAAAATCCTTGAACATGGTGTGGGTATTGCCCTTTCCCACTGATGCTCAGACTTGATTTGAATATGAACAGGCAGGAGAGGAGAACTGCAACCAATATAAAATTTATCCCTTGATGAAACACTAATTGGGTGATATGTAGTAGCCTGTGACCCTGTGGGATTATATTTGCACATCTCCAGTGCTTGGTTATATATACAGCTGTCTATTTTCAAGTGGTCTGTTTCCAAGGAATGCTGAGGAACACAAGACAGACTGATGGTATAGGTATTTACAATGAAGTCTTACCATAATGTAGTCTTCTGCCTTTAGGGAGCCAGTCCTTACTGTGCTCTCTATTTTAAATATGAAAACAAGGAATAATGACATTTAACGTGCATGTATATTGTATAAGACATGTATATTGTACAAGAATTGTATGAGAGTAAAAGGTTATCTAGAGTTTGCTTTGAAAATATAAAAATGCTTAAAAGCTGCCTGAGAGAAAACTAAGATGGAATTTAACAGGATTAAAGCGAAAACCCAGAAATTTCTCTGACAAGGTGCAGTTAAGTAAAATCACTCCAGTTTCCAAAATAAAGAGTGTATTTTGTGTGGACGAGGAGGCAGCACGAACAGGAATCTGCCTGTCTGCTAGTCAGTGACACCCTAATAACTTCAGACTGTGCTACAAATTGCAACCAAATTGCATGGAGGGACAGCTCTCTCAAGGATAAGTTCCTTCATATTTTAGTGACCAATACTACAGAATTTGTTCAATCACATAGAAACCTAAACACTTTCTGGATTATACAATAAAATTATGTAACAAATTAATTTGATATGAATTCAAATTCTGTAAGAGTGAAATAATAATAATAATAAAAAAGTTTATTTTTTTTGTATTCTTGAGTCTCTTTCCTCTGTTCATGATAATGTGCCACTGTAAGCTTGCTGGTAATGTGAAATTTGCTGTCATTCCTTCCTACCTTTAAAATAATTTGTGGTGAATTCATTTTTGTATCTAGATATTGCAATACACTACTTGATAGTTTTTGCCACCAAGGAAGTAAGGATCAGAGAAAAACAAAAGTGTCAAACAGTAATTTTTCTCCTTTTCATTCCCCCACCACTAAAATACCATTTCAACTCAAACGAAAACTTTTAGTGGGAACTAGTTTTGATGAAATTTCACTAGAGAGATTGATCGAGAGAGAAAGTTCGTACTGATGCAGTTTTTAATGTAGGAGTCAATGTAAAGAATGTTTTATGCTAAGTACAAATTCAAATACTTTTCTTACTTATTGACTATCCTCAGACTAATTAATTAACACATTGAAAAGACTCAGTTCTGTCTCTTGCAGAAAATGATACAAGCAGAATTTTTACATTATTTATGAGATAGAGCTGTTCCTTTTTAGTCCAGCACTAATAGTGACTCTGGCTTTAGAAAATATTATTTGCCGTGAGGCTGCCACATGATGCCGCAGATGACTGTAAATGTGGTATATAAATGGTCTTGAAAAAAACAAAGCTTAAAATAAAGCATTTTCTTTTGAGCTCTATAAAGCACATGGACATCTCAAACAAAAAGAATTTTAGCCGAACCATTACAAACAGCCTAAATCCACCCTTCCTATGAACTCATTGTTCAAAGGCCACTTTCATGTTTTTATATTAAGTGCTTAGAATTCTTTGTATCCAAATACTTGTATAAAGATTTTCAGTTTTTAAAAAGAGCCTTTCCAAGATTTCTGGGAGATTGCATAAGCAACATATCCAGTCCTCAGAAGAACCCCATAAAATGCATAAACTTTGACATGCAAGTGTCCATCACATCTTGAAAGTGTTTAGCTGTTGAGAATGATTTGTAGAAGATTTTTTTATCACATGAAATTTTCAGCCATTTTTTTTAAATTTATACACATCAAATACAAAGTGCCAAATTTTGCTATTATAAAAACCTGTGTAGTCATCACAAAATAAAAATGAAGGTGTTTTGGAAGGTGAAAGTTTAGTTCTTTATGTTTGCATCAATAAGAGCACTGAGTTCACGAAATAGATTTGCTGAAACTCCAGTTAAGGTCGAAGGAAAACACCTGTGGGGCCTGTGAAGCTTGTATTTACTACATGAGTTCATCTACTTTCAGATCTGTATAGAAACATTAAGATATAATACATGTAATAAACAGGAAAGTGTATTTACTTGCAATAAATAACCTGAGGCACAAATGCCCAGTATAAGAAGCACCTATTTTGTGAAGACTTATGTCTGGCAAATGATTCTTGGGGGTTTTAAACCTTGTCCGAAATCATGTCTTACCATGCTAGAATCATTCTTGAGTCTCTGAGCCAATTTCTCAGATTTAAATGAATATAATAGTCTACTTGGACTTCTTAATAGGCTGCAAGAGAGTTTGCCTTTCCAGGGTCACAACTCTATTTATCTAAGATAATTTCCAGAACCTCAATTTAATAAAGATCAGGGACTGGAAAAGTCAGTGAATGCTGAAAGCAAAAGAAAAGCACACTCGGGAAGTGCCTGGTTCCTTATGCTCCATGATATTATTGTATAAAGTCCTTATACTTTATATTTTCATACTTTACACTGCAAGGCTCCGGGAGTACTAAACAGAGAATAATGCTGGAACATATCAGCATTATTACAGAATCATTAAGGTTGGAAAAGATGCCTAAGATCATCAAAATCTCTAAGATTAAGTACCCACTTGTAGGGAAAACAATCCAGAAACCAGTTCTATAAACACAGATTTACAGATTAGAAATCTATTGCACACAAAGAAACCTAAACCAATATTTTTAATTCTTCTATCATGGAACCGTTAGAGAACAAAAAAAAAAAGTGTCAAAAGCTATTTTTTCTCCTTTTCATTCCCCCACAACATTTTAACTCAATAAAAAAAGGCCATTTCAAATTTTGAGTTCCATGGTTGTACTTGTAGGCAAGTCTTTCAAAAAGTACTACATCTCTTTCTTCACAAACCTTACCACTCATCTGAATGATCCTGTAAATATTACTTGCCTCAGGACAGAGGATGTGGCTAGGAAACAACATACAGTACCTCGTCCCAAAATAAAATATCTTGCTAGTCATTTGGAGTTTTCTTAAACAATATAAGCTTTTAATAATAAGTAGATTACCAAAAAGTAAACACATAAACCATAAATTATTAAACATCTAAGCATAGACTTCAGATTCTATCTAGAAGCTTGGCAGAGCTCCTCTGCTATATTAGTTAGAGAGAGAACCAATGATTTAAACCAGTCCTGGTCAGTTAGGAGTGGATTTTAGGTAATTCTATGCTTTTTCTCATGACAATATAGTGTTACTAGGCCTATGGCATTTCTTTAAACAGCTATTTTTGCACCTATAAATTTTATCCAGGCAGAAAAGACAACTTTTGTCACTTTTCTAGGGAACTCCTGTGTAACACAACAGACCAGTCAGGGCAGTGACCATAAATCCTTGGGCAGTGGATCACAGTATGCATTCAGGTCAGCTCTGCTGGTCTTGTAGGGACAGGAAGACATCAGGACAAGTAGCTGCCTGTGTTTCCTTGGCTGCTCAGATACACAGTGACTGTGTAACCAAATTGCATATTCTGGGTACATTGGAATCATTGCACATCACTATGTAGCTGACATGTTTGATGCATATGGAAAGTATCTGGATGCACAGAACAAACAAAGACTCCTCCTAAAGCAATGTCTGGTGTGTTGGATGAACCCAAACATGTCAGATACAATGATTTGTGTATGTACACCTATCTCAAGCCAAGAAATTCTTACATAAATACTCATACCTCTTGAGTATACCAAATAAATGGCAGTCATGGTAACTGTAAATTTGACATCCATTGACACATAGTGTGGGCTTCTACTACAACAAGTAGTCTCTCTGTATTTTTCTTTTTTCTTTTTTTTTTCCTTTCTTTTTCTTCTATACCTAGGGCAGTATATCTTATTTGGGTTCTTCTAGCTTTGGTTTTGTGTGAAATTTCAATAGGAAATGTTAGCTCAACTCACAAAAAGATGGCTCAGAGTTCTGGGGTGTTATTTGATAATATTAAGAACCAATGAGAGGTTAATAACTAAACCAAAGATTTTCTTAAGACAAACAATGAGAATGAAGAAAAGGAAATGTTATGTATGAAATGATGACTTTCTTCAATGAAAGAAACTCTCATAACGGAATTTTCTCTAAATGGAAGAAAATCTTCCACCTCCCTGGACCTTTTGTTACAAGTTTAGAAGAATAAACTAGTTGCAAGAAGAAGGTCAAAGATATAATAGGATTTAAATGTCAAGGAGATGTTCAAAGGTTCGAGAGTTGAAATCCAAGGTAGCACTGACTATGGGTCTAAAGTAATTATTTTTTTATTCCATTTGTCTATGGTAGTAAAACAGTTTACCAAAATAATATTAGATTCTAACATGATGGCTTTCAAAAGAATTAAAATTTTAAAAAATAAAATAAAAATCAATGAATTAGCTAGTGTAATACATTTGACTCTAATATAATTAAGTTTTTTTCAACTAGGAAATCCACTAGAGGTTTGAATTAAAAAACTCTCCAAGTTCTTTCTACTGGGCTCTGGCTATCTGTTGTGACTATCAAGGGACAGTTTCCTCTACGGGCTAAAGGTCTGAAATCTGCCTTAGGGAAGTCAGACTTTATCGTAAACTTTGATCTGCTTTAATTTTTCATGTCTGCTAGAAAAACAAAATCCTCAAAATAAAAACACAAACCAGAATCAGTTTTTGAACCAAAGCTCACTGTAGATAGGAAATAAGTAGTAGGCATTAAAAAAAACATTGCCCTTAACTGTGCGTGAAGGCAGCACGGCAGAGACAGTAATCTCCCTAACTGCACAATTAATATCCTGAAGCTGCACCCCATTTGCTGTAGCATTTTTCCAAAGCAAACACTTTAAGACTAGGAGTGTTTTCTGCATTCAGTACCTTTTGTAGATTTTTCTGGTTTTACCCTCATTTAAGGCAGCATTCTTTTCTGAATAGCTAACTTAGTAAAATCAACAACGTCTCTTAGTGTGTTTTAGTGTACCTAGGAGGTATCCAGAGCATGAATAGTCTGCTATTTGACCCAGAAAAGTGGTTCCTATATATGATACTGAAGTTCAGGATCAATGTGTGGGAATAAATAGACAGAATTAGGGGATACAAGCTCCTCTGAGCCTTGGCAGCAGCATTTAATGCCAGCTAAAAACAAATCTGTGTGTTCAGAGTTAGTAAAAGCATGTTTTGGGAATTCAATCAGAGACAAACCAACATGTGGGATCCCTATGGTCCTATCTTCTTCTGTGAAGAGGGAATGAAGTTTGTCAGTAGCTTGCAGAAGAGAAGGACTTTTTCACCAGACAGGCTACTAACTTATTAAGGATTCATGATGAGTCAGTTGGACTCCAAGGATCCAAACTACTTTGAAGATTATGGGTCAGGAGGGAGGAGAAAGAGAATGTTTTAAGCCAAAAAAAAAAACAAAACAAAAAACAAAAAACCCAAGCAAACACACCAAAAAAAAAAAATCAAACTGAAAAAACCCCACCAAAATCAAAGAGTACAAAGTTCTAGCTAGTTGTTTTCTGGCTAGGATTGTATTGGGGTTTTTTCCCAGCTTCAATTCCTCTGTTTTCATCCAGGAGACAGTTTCTTACAAGATTTTTGGCTTCATCATGATGGGACTAACTGGTTTGGAAAATAGGAGATACATCAGGGTGTTCTTGCTGTTCTCAGGGCAGCTAAAATTTTTGACTTGAGCCACTATCCATCCCATGTCAGCTCTGAAAAAGGGTAGAAGCAGCATGGGTAAGCATACTATCTGGTAGATTGGGGTTTCTGGAAAAACATAAATTTTTAAATACCTGGCTCAATGACAGTATTTCTAAGAATTCCATATGGATATAAAAGCTCACTCCTCAGCCCAAGAAAGCTCTTCTACAGTGAACAGAGGGAGGCCTAACACTACAAATGGGAACAAAATACTCCAAAATGAGACTATGGGATGGAATTTCCGCTAGAGCTTTTTGTCATTTATTTTGTATGGTCTAAATTAACCAATTAAACATTTCAGAAATAAAATTATTTGGCCTGTAAACTGTACAGAATAAAATGTTTGAATAGCTGGGTTCTATAAATCAACCTATGTAACATAAGACACTAGTCCTGTTTTTACCTACCCTTTCAAAGGATTAACAAGGAACTGGCAAGAAGAACAGTAATGTTGATACGAGCTTCCAGCTGGGATTGATTACAGGCTACAGCCTAATGCAGTAATGTTTTGTGCTAGCACAACAGTTTGACTAGAGAGTGCTCACAATACATATTCCCCACCTTCTGCCTCATAAGTGCTGATATATAGAAACCAGCTAATTTTGTTGTGATTCTGACCTTTGATCTGTTAAATCCCCAAATTAATTATCTAGCATGCACGTGATCTTTTATTGCTTAAATTAGGGTAAATTTGTAAAACACATCTCATGTTAATAGCTTGTTTCTAGGCAAGTCTTTTGCCCAGCCTCCATCCTTATCCAAGCGTGAAGTGGAGCGCGAAGTGGACAGAATGGGCTTGTAGGTGGTATTTCCTTACCAGTTCTAAAAAGGTTAAACTGATGTTGTGGAGCTTAAAATCAAGAATCGCAGACAGTGATCAGACTACTCTTCCTACAGGTTACCCAAAGTAAGCAGAGAAAAATAAATATAAGATAATATCATAAGTACAGTTAATGGCTTACTCAGTGGGCTGAAATGTTTGAAAGTAGTTTTTATCATGAGAGAAATTCCTGGGATGGAATCACAAGACAGGAAGTGTGTCGTAAGATGTGTCAACAAAAATTGCAGTCTAAGACGATGAGGATCAACTGTTCTTGTCTAATTATTAATATTTCTGGACATATTTCTGGATATATTTTTAATATATATTTCTGAGTAGTTGAGACTAAAATGATTTGTTCATGAGTATTTCTGATTTGGAGGAATTGCATGCTGCCCAGAAAATCACAGAAAATGCAGAACTCACATCAAAGTGCCAAAATAAAATTTGACATATAAGCAACAAAGTGCTTGTCATTATCATCACTGTATGCACTGTGGAAATTAAAGGTGACTTTAGGGTCAGTTCAAGTTTGAATCCTTGTGTCACTGTACCCAAGTCTACGCATAATATCAGCAAAAATGAAATTCAACCTTTTCTTCTAGAACTTATGGTAGATACACAGTGCAGAAAAGCATTGAAATCTGTATGGGAAATAAAATACAAAAAGTGTAACTCTTCCTACTGATATTTTTTAGGGTGTAAAATCCATTATTTTACTGTTACAATTTCTTGAAAGTTTCATGGTATCAGTTTGAACTAGTCCTGTCAATTCTGTCCACATGTGTTAAAGAAGTTTAAGAACACATGTGTAATCAGTCAGGCAGTAAGGATAGTTGAGCCTTTGGTTTATCTTTTCTTGAAGGGGCTAGGGCAGAGCTCATACTCAGAGATACTCAGAGATTTATGGGATGTGCAGAGGTAGCATTGCAATGCAAAGTGAAACAGAGAAGCAGAACACTGCAGTTACACTGTGTGTTGGACGTTTCAGGCCTGGCTGTTTCATTTATGTTTAAGGGTTGCCTGACATACCTGAATCCATAGGATGCAATCCTACCTGAATAGAAGCACAAGCACTGTTCCAGAGACATTCTAACAATCAAGTTTTTCCAGTCCTTTAACAGACTTAAGCATTTACAACACATGTTCTCACGAATGCAAGTTTGAATCGTTTTTGGAGGGGAGAAAAAGTTAGCTATTAATATATCACAAACTGCGTACATGACTTAGATGTGGTTGTAGGATTTTTCTGTATATTGTCCATCAATAAAGGTATGTTTACTCAGTAAAGTTTTGTTTGCCAAGATATTCATGAAGACTTACTTGAAATAGAAGAACAGCAAAGAAGGAAAATTGTAGTGGGGATTTCTATATCTTTCTATATCTTTAAGAAATCATCCTGTACAGGACCATCATCCTGTACAGAGATCCGTTTAACAGTGATGACAGTGATACAGTGCTCTTAATTGAATTTCTTAAGGTGAATTGCAGGCCTAAAGGATTTTGAACATACTAATTCTGAAATATATATGGGGACCTTACGACAACTTGACCAAACTCTGATATTGAATATTTAACAGCCCAAATTAACTAACATATGTGGTCATAACCTTTGCAAATATGATTCTTCACAAATGGAAATTAGCAAAGACTGATGTTCTCTTTAATAGTGGTAAAAGAAAATGGAGTTGATAAATGTAGCCTTCATAACTAATAATGCATATTTGAAAACACATGATGGTTGTTGTAAACAGAACTAGTTGGAAGAGGGAAACTATTCACATGATTATGTGCAGTTCTTCAGCAGAAACATTTCAAAACTGGAAGAAATCATATCTATTTGGATGTTCTACATTAAACACGCATTAGTAACTTTTGAAATAATTCATATTTTAAGGCTAATAGCTGCAACTGCATTGGAGACTATATTTTAAGGGGAAAATTCACAACAAAAGCCTTATAGTAAGGGGACCATGACTCATGATACATTTTTTAGCTGAATATGCTTCTTGTCAACATGCAGCACATGATCAAATGCATAGAAGAGTTTCTTCCCTCTCCTCATGTCCTAACACAACCTAATGCATCAGGACTGAGTATTGGTTAGGGCCTCAAATTACTTCCAGAATGCTAGAATATCAAACATACTGTAGCTTGGGTTCCTAAAGAAAAAAAGGTTTTATAATGGCATTTTCTATCTGATTGTATGTCTTTCTCTTGAAGAGCCATTCCTTTCTTCACTTTCTTTAAGTGAAGGAACCAGTTATTCACTTTCAGCCAGAATTGACAACATCCAGCCCAACAAATGAGGAGAGGATTTAAGAGAAGGGGAAAGAAGAAATATGCTGGGATGTCTGTAAGAAGCCTGTAACAAATCAGGCTTCATTAGTTGTTCTGCTCACAGAACAGCTTTTATTTTTTTTTCCTGAAGTGATCTGTGGCCCCTGTATCCTTGAATCATATCTACATACTTGTCTGACAATAAGTGCTTTCTGTTTACTACAGCATCAGAGCCAAGATAGTTAAGGACAAGAAAATTGGATTCCATTCTTCCTTATGAATCACTAGTAAAAATGCCAACTATGTGAGTGTACAATCTTTATTATCAAAGATAATATAAGAGAAAGAAAACAACCATATTTTCATATTCCAGGCTGTGTATGCACTTCTGGAAGCTGAAAAGTTTCTCTCCAGGGCCATAAACTGAACACATTTGTACATATGGGATACAAATGGAATAAAATCCTCAGTGTCTTTTCTTTTCCAGACACTTGAAAATGCATGAAGGAGAACATTTAGCTGTGCATATTAATGGCTGGACTGAACAGTCCTTCAGTGCTGTATAATAATGGCATAATAGTCTACCTTAATAGCAACATGAAATGAGGAATATTGAAATAAAGGGGCTAGATGCCAGGTTAATATCAAGAGACTACATAGTACTAGTGCCACATGGCTTGCTCGACCACTACAGACATTGAGTTTTGCTGGCAGGAGCATAGCAAGACTGGGCAGTAAGATGGGACATTCCAAAGCTGAATCTGTTACTCTCTGAATGAATCATTACTTACAACTGGAAAGCTGTTAGAGAATAACTTAGCATCCATAGCTCATTAAAAGCATCTTCAAAGTGAATATTAATTACATCTTGGAAAATGTCAGGTTTTCAACAGTTGGAATGACAAAGTAGGCTAATTCGGTGGGGAGACTTATCTTGCCCATCAGCAACCAGCCTTCCGCTTATGTTCCTTTGGACATCTCTTGCTTTACTTTCTTGTTGTTGCCAAGAAAACACTTCCATATTGCTGTACATACTGTACTGGACACTGCATGGCCATGTGCTGTTTGCAGAATAAGAAAAACAGCCAATACCAAAGTAATTTTCCATACCTCTTGCTTTAAAAAAAAAAGTTATTGAGTTTGGGTTGGCAGTACAGGAATTAGATCTCTACTGTGACAGATTGGGGGCGATGTGACATTTCTTAAACAAAAGTTCAGACTAAATGATAAGACCTTCTGACCTTAAAAATATGTTATTTTGTTTTAATAATATTTGTTAACATCTGCTACATTATACAATAATATTCTGATCATGGGAAATTGCTTCTATCACCAGTGTACAATTATTCGGTGTGGAAAAATAATATCCAGTAAGGAAAAAAAAAGGTTTTGGAATGATCTTTACTATTTTGGGGGAAACTGTCTCAGAGGAATATATAATGAATAATCTCAGTTCTTGTGGTTTGCAACTTAGATGGGATCATGTCTAAGCTGGCAGCAAAATGCAGGGTAGAGAATGTTGAAAAAAAACTTTATTCTGTAGGCTCTAAGAATACAGACTTCGAAATTTCTTTAATTTTTTTTTGTTCATTTTATGATTAATAGAATATAGGGTAATGCAAGCATTTGTCTCCATATTCCTTTCACAGCCTTTGCTGCTGTCTTCTCTTTTTCATGAGAAACTCTGTTTTCACACCCTTTATCTGACCTCTCGTCATACAAACCACTACAGTCACAAAGACAGAAATCCCAGGTCCATCACTGGAATTAAAGGGAAAAGTGTCCTTTTCCTAACTCCTAACTGGAAAAAATGGCATTACTGCTTTCACTCTACTGCTATTTCTATTGAACTATTCGGATGCTACCTTTCTGCTAAAACTGCTCTGCTGTGCTCCACTCCAGAGTCCAGACATGCTTCCCATGTGTGGAAGCGTAACTGCAAAGAGTTCACTGGAATACTGCAGGTTTTCTAGAGATTTTTGGCCATCTGCAAGGTAAAAATCATTATACCAGTGAAAAAAGTCATGATCCATTCTTGTCATGTCCTCCTAAAGTTTCAGAATCCCTTTTCAAGAAAGTGGTTTTATGGAGGTACCAGATGATGGAGTTACAAGTTCTAATTTGTTACTTTGAATGGTATGGTGTGAAACTCATTCACTCCAGCTCCTACCTCTTTTTTTCTTAAGAGCAGGCACATATTCATTGCACCTAGAATAGAATGGAGCTTTTATTTTCTCATACTAGGAATGACATATTCCTTACAGTATATTTCAGAAAGCATTTTCAAAGATTCTTCTTCTTTCAGCCTTCAAAGCAACTACAGGAATACTTTTAAGAAACAAGGCCATTAAGGAGTCTCAGGCCTTAAACAGTTGTGGTTTGTTTGGGGTTTTTTTAAACAAAAATAAGACATAATAGAGATGATAGAGAACTATGCCATTGCCTTAAATTGATATGGAAAGATGATAAATTGATATGAAAGATGACAATTTTGTGTGAAAATTTTGAGTGGAAATTTTCAAAGAAATTTTCAAAGAATTTTTCAAAGAATCATATGCATTTCATGTGTATTAACATATCTCTAATTTTCCTTTATAAGACCATTCAAAATGCTTTATAATTTCTCATCATCTATGTTTTAGCAGCATCAGCATACCTGAAAATCCCACAAATTCTATTCATTTGAAATTCTGGGGAATACAGAAAACAGTTGTTTGATGCAGTCTGCCTCTTGACAGCCAGTCTCTGCTACCGAGGCACTCCTCTTCTTGCTTCCTGAGCCAAGGAGCCCATCCTGGACTGAATGATTTTACTCTTGCTCAAGTAGAGAAAATGTATTAGAGGCCAACAGTAGCATTTTCCACCAAATTACTCACATAGCCAAGGTGTGATCTACCACCTCAGAAGCAGAACAGCTGGGGGCAGTTAAGGGTAGCTCCTGCCCCAAGCATTAGCACCTCCCTGGGGATGGGACAAGAGCCCCATGGGGGCACCGAGCTTGGTGACAAAGCCCAGCTTTTACAGAACTGGGCTGTAGTAAACAAGACCAGTCACACTGTGGCATCTTTAGGGCAGAGACTTGTGGCCTCAGGAGGCTGACATGGTGTGCTGGGACATGGGCAAGATAGGGGGCTGTTTGAGGGGTTGATCAGGGACACTCAGCGCTGGTGGTGCCCTCGGGGCCCTGGCACGCTATTAGGGAAAGGAGAGAGACCACTATAGTAGAGGCTGCACTGAAAAAAACAAAGAGTACAGTCACTATTTCCAATACATTTTAATCAATGAACCAGGTAATTTGTACCCAAATAGACAGAAGATCCGATTATAACCAATAAACTATTACTAAAGACAAATACATTCCCAATATGTATTTGTTCTTGCATTATAATAACATGAAAATGCAAGCAAAGTGTACAAAAGGAAACAAAATCAATCTTCTTGCTGACAAGCCATTTCAAATAATATGTTTCTGGTTGATAACCTATCAGCAAAAGTAATGCTTCCACTCATGAACATGGCAGCTGGCTTTTTTGCAGCAGTTTCTTGACATGCACGGTGAAGCCATTCATTAAAAGGCAAATCAACAACAATGAAAAACTGTCATCAGCCCAAAACAGTAGAAATAGTTTTGAACTCATGGTGCTACATTAAAAATGTGAGTTCTTTTGAGATATGTGATGCTGCTGTTTCTCTGAAACTGCATGAGTTCAAACTAGTTTCACTCAATTTAACTTCCTATTGATCCTTCGGAATTACAGATATTAAACACTTGGTTTCACAACAAACTTAATGAACAATTCTGAGTCTCTTTATGCGTGGCCACTGGAAATGCATGGACCAGTTGCAATCAGAGATTACAGCAATGTCCCATTGGCCTGCAATTTTCTGGCAGCTGAGAGTCATTGCCTGGATATATATAATGACTTGTGCTTCAAGTTTTTCTCCTGAGAGCTGAATCTAAACTGGAAAATCCTAGCTTCAGAGGATAAACCTACCGAAATGAATAAATCTATTTCTGTGGGATGTGTAAAGCTGTAAAGAGGGGTTCAGTCCAGAGGACAGGCATTTATGTTAAGACCTTTGGGTAGATTTACTCTCTGAAGAAGAAAAAAAATCATGAAATGGACGATTTAAAGACGTGAGATTGAATCTGTGCACAGTGTGAAGAAAGGGAACACTGAAAGCAGAAGGAGATGTTCAGGCTTTCTGGAACAGCATGTTGATGCTGCAAGTTAGGATGATTTCCACTAAGCTAGAAATCTCTATGGTCCCTTCCTTGAGTCCAAGCCTATGCCCCAGCTCACAACATACTCAAACTATTGAGTCCTTAAGCTAAATGCCTGTGGCCACAGCTATGGTCAGAGGACTGGGAGAATCAGAAATAAGATGGCTGCTCATGGCTTGAAGGGTGTGTTGTTTACTGGATGAAAAACTGTCTGGATGACAATATTCAGTTGGTGACTGGTCAGTAGTGGTGTACCCTGGGGGCTCAGTATTGGGACAGTTCTGTTTAAAATCTTTAACAATGATTTGGACAAGGGGATCAAATGCACCCTCAGTCAACTTGCAGATGACACAAAGTTGTGTGGGAGTATTGATCTGCTGAATGGTAGGAATGCTCTGCTGAGGGTTCTGGACAGGTTGGGCCAAGGCCAATTGTAAAAAAAAACAAGATGAAGTGCTGGATCCTTGGTCCTTGGCTCACAACAACCCCAATGCAGTGCTACAGGCTTGGGGAACAGTGGCTGGAAAGCTACCTGGTGGAAAAGGGTCTGGGGGTTTTGGTCAAGAGCTGGCTGAACATAAGCCAGCAGTGTGCCCAGGTGGCCAAGAAGACCAATGGCACTCTGGCTTGTATCAGAAATATTGTGTCCAGCAAGATTATGCCAGAGATTTTCCCTCTGTACTTTGCACTGGTGAAGCCACACCTTGAATCCCATGTCCAGTTCTGGGCCTCTCACTTTAAGTGAGACATTGTGGTGCTGGAGTGTGTCTAGAGAAGATCAACAAAGCTGGTGAAGAGTCTAGAAAGTAAGTCCTGTGAGGAGTGCCTGGGGGATTGGGGTTGTTTAGCCTGGAGAAAAAGAGGGTTGGGGGAGACTGTATTGTTTTTTACTACTACCTGAAAGGATGTTGTAGTGACCAAGGGTTGGTCTCTTTTCCCATGTAACAAGTGACAGAACAAGAAGGAATTAGCTCAGGTTCTTACAGGGGAAGTTTAGGTTGGATATTAGGAAACATTTCTTCACTGAAAGGGTGGTCAAGCATTGGAACAGGCTGCTCAGGGAAGTGGATGAATCACCAGCCCGGGAGGTATTTAAAAGATGTGTAGATGTGGCACTAAGGGACATGGTAGACTTGTCAACATCAGTTTAATGGTTGAATTCGACAGTCTTTTCAATCTAAATGACTCTGTGATTCTTTGATTCTAAGATAGTTTCCCATCCATGTCTGATATAGAGTGTGGATGAAAGTGAGCTGCAATTGAGGAGCGATTACAGAAGGTGATTCCAACCTCCTTCCACCAAATGAGTTATTGCTTTCTGACTGACACCAGAGCCCAGTAACAAGAAAACTCTTCCTTTCCTCTCTTTCTAACAGGCTGTACTGGCAGCTCAGAAATTTATTGCTGGTAGCTGTCTTTGAGCTGAAAACTTCTAGGAATGAGAAACTACTCTCTGTGCCAGCTATCTCCCACAAGATCAGGTCCTTTCATAGAGAAACACTTAACACACAGGCAGACCCTGATCTTAGCTGTGAGCACCTAGTCCTGCAGATGAGGTTGGTTACTATCCAGGCCAGTCTGTTGAAGTGTTGAAGAAGACCTTCCAGTTTCAATATGGATTCATTAATGCGAGACACATAGTGTAGCCCTTTGTTACCGTTATTGTATATTCTCCATAGAAATGGAAGGGTCAGCTGAATGTCCTGACATGCAGGTGTGAATTTATGATTATACAGCTGGAGGAAAACAACTGTGGGAGTTGCAGGGCATGGGCTGTGTAAGCTCTTCTGTGGTCCTGTCATGTACATGGGTTACCTAAATTGCTGCTGTTGAAGTACTGTTTAGATTCCATTGGCAGTGTTAGACTTACCTTGCATAAACCTTGCTTCCATGTCTAAATGTTACTAAGGTTCAAAAAGTGAAAAATATTTTGTAATTGGAGGTAATCTTTCTGTAGTAGGAAAAAAAAAAAGGATTCAGTCATATTAGTCTAGTTTAAATTAACTGAAATACTTTGAAATGGTCTAGTAAAACCAGAAAATTTGTGAGGAATCTAAGTGCAGGAGACTGTGATATACCAGAACAGATTTTCTCAGAAAGCCACCAAAGTTCTGTCTCTGGATGTTTTCAAAGACATGTCAGAATAACAATTGTCAGGAACAGTTCAGGTATATCTGCCCTTGTCTTCAAATAGAGAAAAATCTAGATAATATCTCAAGGTCTTTTTTACCCCATGTTCTATGATTCAGGTTACTGGCTGCTATCAGTATTGCAAGATGTCTGTGTTGTCTGCTATTGCCTTCAATGTAAGAAAAAATGTCTGCATTGTGCAAAAACACATTACCCCAAGTTATTTGACTGAAGAAAGTAGGCTTATTTTTGTGAGGTTCCTTGAGTTTCCTTGTGTAATTCTTGCTATCAAGTCACTTGTGTCTACTGTAAGTCATTTGTGCTATCAAGGAAATGATTTCAGAGCTAACTGCAAGATAAGGAACTAAAATTAACAGATAATTTAAATAAAGACCCATAAAGGAGTATTTATCCCAATTTATGACCAAGTAACTGCACTTAGAATCTTATAGAAAATAGATACATAAACCCTAAGCATTAGCAATAGACATTTCTAGCATGATGTCATGATATATCTGTAATTTATATTTCTGGAAACCTTAACCTAGGACCAGACTAAACTTAGTTGATCAGATTCTGATACCCTTACCTGAAACCTCACATTGCTTTTCTTCAGGATGTCCTACTTAGATGGCTGCTGCCGTTGTGGATTTGGTTGCACCTTAACTGTTATGAAAAAATAAAAGATGGGGTTAAAATAGGGTCAAAGAGTAGTTCTATACGACTATCTTTTTTTTAAAGATGAACTGGTGGTTAGAGAATAGAGTGAATTAACAGTGATCTTTCCTACCTGCACAAGCTACAATGGGACTCAGCTTCATTTATTATTCTGAAATAGCAGGTGCATCAAAAAGAACTACAGAATACCCTGTATATGTACTGCTTTTCATGTACTTTTTGTATAAAGAACAGATTGCTTTTATTGCTCCTGACCTTACATTTCTTTGTCAAACATATCAATCACTCTCCCTAACCTTTAATAGGAAAGGCTAAAGTTGTTTACTGCAGCAGTTCCTATTCACCACAAGGACACCACCTCCATTCTGAACCAGACAGATTTGCATACCTTCCACTGATTATCCAAAAAAGATTGCTTCTTCCTCTAAAATGTTTGTCCATTTTATACATTTTTTTTTCCCAAGGAGGTCATTCATTGCTAGTGAGGTTAAATCTAAAAGTCAGCAATATTTGGCAGAGATTTATGTGGGAATAGATATGGGTCTGTACAGCTCTCAGACTGATTAAATAAAGAATGTCATGGGAGTAGTATGATAGTATAGCATACTCCAGTAAATGAAAGTAATGCATTAGAATGCAGCTTTAGGGTCTAATTTAAAAACATAATTCAGACACAGGCAGAAGCCTTTAAAATATTGGCAGATGTCTTCATACTGTATTTCATATAGAGGACAAAGTGGATTAAAGATAAATATAATCCAAATAATGGTGCCGTTTCATTTATTTTTTCGCTTATGTTTTATTTCTTTTAAAGAAATTCAATTTGTAGAGGATTGTTTTCTGGGTTTTCATGTTTTTATGCAGATCCGCTTAAAAATATGAGCAGGGGAAAAAACCCCCATTCATTACAAATTGATGCTTTTCCTGAAACAGCCTATGGTAAGTCACAGTTTTTACTCAACCTAGGTGAAATAAATACTGTTGTTAAAAGGAGCATTTCAATAAGCAGGAACTTTGATTCCCCTCTTTCTATCTCCCATCCCCTTTCAATCTCGTTATATGTCAAGGTGATTAGGCTTAAATGGTTATTCTCACTTAGGATTCTCAACTTTTATTGTAGCCCATTGCTGAAGGACAGACAGGCTATTATTATCTCTGTTCCATGTTATATTTTTCCCTAGTGACATTCTATCAGGTTGGTGCTTTTACAACATTCTTTTTCTTCCACCTTCCATGCACTGCTTTAGAAGTCAAGAGGAAATGAATAAAAATTCAAATGTGACTCAAGTACATTGTTAAATAGAGTGAAAGATTCAGAAAAAGTTGGCTGGAGGTTGTGACCCGTATTTATGTCCTCATATGTCTGAATAGGCAGACAATTGATCCTTAACAGAGACCTAATTTCCCCACTCATTTATATGCTTTTGACTGGATGGTTTTGATTGTCACTGGGACACTGCAGCATCCACCTCAGTGAGCCTTTTTTTGATAAATCCAGAGTTGTGAGAGGATGAGAAGGAAAGTAATTTGTGTTTGCTTTGAGCTTGAGACACAGCTGAACAAGGTGAATAAAAATGCAGTGTTAAAACAATATTGACTGTATTCAGCATTTCAATTTCATTTTGATTGTGTTTGTCCAATCCTCTTAATTAAAATCTTGACATTAAAATCTCTGAATCTCTTCCATGGAAATAGGACTGGATTCTCCCAGCCTTTCACACTCATTGCACATGTGATTGGCTTCATTTTTGGAGGTAATGAGCACTTTACACTTTCTTGAGATGTAGTTCAGCTGCCAATGTTCTCTACTTCAAAAGAACAAACACACAGTTAACTTACAACTTAACTGTAGCACACAAACCAAAGATATATCTTCTTTGAAGAAAGTTTATTAATGTTGTTTAAACTAAATACCATTCATACTCAATTAAGGTGCAATTCAATTATTAGGTCAATGTGGTCTTGGAGGCCAGCAGTCAGTCACATCAAGTCTAGTAAAACTCCAGATGAGAATGGCACCGGTTGTTCCTGTGCCTTCTTTCAGAAGACTTTAGTATTTAATTTAAATGCTAATTGGCCAAAACTCACTATAAGTATTATCAAACCCCATCAGCTTTGCAGTTGTTTCTCAGCATGCTGATACAAAGCATAGTAGGTAATATTCCTGAGGGAGCAGGGATGCAAGGCAGGACATACCCCCTCTACACTTGCTCTACTTTGGAACCAAAAATAGCAATCACATTTTGAACTGCTAACTAAACTTTAAAGTAATTTTCTCACTTAGAAAATAATTTTTCTTTTCCATATATATTTAAATAAAGACAGAATGGGATTTTTAGAAAGTAAAGCCCAACTCAGAAAGAAATTTGGATGTTAAAGAAGGAAATCCCAATTGAAGTTTTCTACTGCCTGTTCTGCAGAAGGTTCAGCTGCAGAGAACTCCTTGAATCTTAAAGTCATGGCAACATTGACTGGAAGGAGGCTCTGTAAGCCATCTTTATTAAGGAAGCTTCCCTGTCTAACCATCTAGGAGCCACTCTGGCAGTCATTCTTGCACCACCTGATCTGGGGCCAAAGGCCCTTGGCAGCTACACCCCCAACACTTACGCACTCAGACCAGGTTTCCTTACCAACTCGAGGCTAAGTTTTCCATAGCAGAGCCTCAGACATTCAGATCCTTAAAATAACTTGATGATGGTGCAATAACTAAATAACAAAATACGAGCTCAAGCTGGTGCCTCTGAGGAGGGATCCGGAACAAAGACACCCCTGGGCTTTTATATCCTCACAGTTTAAGTGCTGGGGAAATTCTGAGGGTCTTTGGCTCCTGCCTTGTCTCTGAATGCCTCGTCCCCTTGCTGGGGCTGTAGGTCCCCTTCGTTATGCAAAGGGTCGGCAGTTCATGGTCTCTTTCTTCAGGGGCTCCCTTCCCCAGAGCTCAACCTGCAACTCAGAGCTACCTGCACTGAATGTATTCTTTAACAATCTCCTGCCTTTTGCCTGAAGCAGGACTTTTGCTGTCTATAACAGATCAGTCATGGCCTTGCTTAGCAGAGTCTTGAAAACCTTCAGGAACAGAGAACTGATCCATCATGAACTTAATAATTTAAAATGTCCACTAAGTAGGTACAATTGATCAACTAAGTTGACTACGTTTATAGTTCCAAATGACTAGGAACAATCCTAAGTCATAGGCCAGAAGACACAGGGTATTTGTGTCTCAGACTAATTATAAGGAAGAAGTTACTAGGAGGGTGGTGAAAGACTGGCACAGGTTTCCCAGGGAGGTGGTGGATGCGCCACCAATGGAATTATTCATGGTCTCATTGGACAGTGCCCTGAGTGACACAATCTAGTGGAAGGTGTCTTTGGAATAGATGACTTTAAAGGTCACTTCCAACCCAAACAATGCTGTGATTCTACAAAGCTTAGGCTAACTGCCACTGTGACTACTTCTATTTTCAACAGTATAAAGTGCTGCAGTGTGGCAGCCTGAAACAGAGACTGGTACAGAACCACCACTGTTGAATTTAAGGAGATGACCTTGTTAAATGTGTGAAAGTAATTAAAAGTCAACAATTTGACAAAACTGCCAGAGTAAGCATTTTTTTGTATATAAGTATTTCAGACAAAGCTAATACTTCATGATATTTTCTCTACCATCCTAAAATTTTTCACCAAAAATGGAAAACATTTTTAAAATTCTATTTTGAAAAAATTGGAGAAAGTGAAGAAAGAATCCAGTGAATAATGACAGGACTGGAACAAATGCTTTACAATGGGAGACGTGGGGGAGCTTGATCTATTTAATTCAAGAAATGCATCAGGTATTGATTTAGACTGTAGAATAGCCTAATGACTTTCATGTGGACGAAATATCTCATATTTCAGACTTCCTTGATATAGGTACTGGAACAGGTTGCCCAGGGAGGTGCCCCAACCCTGGCAGCATTCAAAGTCAGGTTGGATAAGGCCTTGAGCAATCTGGTCTGGTGGGAGCTGTCCCTGCCCATGGTGGGGGAGGATGGCCAGAATGAGATTAGAGGACCTTTAGGGTCCATTCCAACCCCCTAACATTCTATGATTCTACAATAAATTAATAAACTTGAGAAAACCCAAAATCTGTACTTAAAGGCAGATTAATTATATTTGGAAAAAAACCCCAAATATTTATAATAGTGATTAGTCCCTGGAAACAGCAAACAGAAGGAATGGTACAGCCTTCATTTTTTCTTGCCTTTCAGGTGAGGTTATGAACAGAGATATATCCAGTCTCAGGGATGAATGAGGTTTAATCCAGTAATATAGATGTTTTTAATTTACAAAGAGGAAAGGCAGAAAATGTGCACCTGAGATATACATTTTTATTACGTTCAAGACTTGGTCGATGGCATGAGATAATAACCTTCACTCCTGTATAGATTTTGCAATAGTCTTTTTTACCTTCAATGTCTAATTTATATATTTTCATAATTGCATCAAAACAAATTTAAAAAAAAGTTATCAGGAATTCCCAAGTCGGTTGAATGCTCTATATGTCATCATTGCAACTTAGGTATCCTTATTCTTGGAATAAGATTCCTGGCAGTAGTTATTACGTACATAACATTTGTTTTAAAACCTCTAGAGCTACATAATTCCATGACTGCAGATGAAATCCTACTCCTGGGCATGATTAAATCCCTTATGTTATCTTATGGTGAAGCAGGGACTGTGTCATCTTCAAAAGCATCAGTGGATTGGGTTCAAGTGAGGGTGGTCCTCCAAGCCTGTTTTCCCTCTCTCATGAGCAATCTATTATGACCATAAACAAAGCACAAAAGAGTCCCTTACCTTTTACATCTTAGATTTGTTTGGAGTTTTTTTGTTGTTGGGTTTTCTTTGTGGGAAGAGGGTGGGGGAGGTGTTTGGTTATAAATCACAAGTATTACTGTAACAATTGCGTCTCGGGAAGTTCTCAGAGGAAAGTGCCAGCGGAAACAGAATCATCTTGCAATGCTGAGAAACATTGTGTAGCAAATCTACACATAAGGTGATCAATCCTACAGGTTTCAGAGTAAACCCTGGTTGCATTCCAGTTTAAATTCCATCGCACAGCTCACCTACCATAGCAGTGCCTGATTTGATTCTTGTATACACTCAGTGCTAAGGTGAACCAGAACCGCACAATTTTGTTCCTCCATTAAAACTAAACAGAAAACAGGCAGGACCAAAGTGCCTAATGGTTCCAGGCCCTAACGATCGCTTTATGTGACCAGGGCTGTGGTGCGGTTGTGAAGGGCAGCAGTGTCTTTCTGGATTTGGCCACAAACAAAACATATAGAGGACAAAAAGATTAATAACATCAATAAAACCCTGAAATAAAGAAGGAGAACGAAATATGGAAAATATAAAAATCCCATGTTTTTCAATCTGCTACAAAGGCTAAATATCTGAAGATAATTTATTTCATAAATCACAAATGTCCTGTAATTTACAGCAGAATATTCTCCCTTAACATCCAAGTAGTTTTGGAAACTTTTTTTTTTCTGTTTGTTTTACTTGGCTGACATGAAAAAAAAAAAAGAATAATATTTTCTGGTTTTAGTGTGGGTTTTTCAGTGCAGACTTCTCAGTGTGGAAGTCTTGGAAATGGAAGCCATATGCTATGTACCAAAACTATGGTAAGTAAAAGCAAATAGAAGGTAGATTTTCCTGAAACATGTATATGTGTGGGGAGGAGAGAACACATACTACATATGTACATATGGTGATGGAGTGCTTGTGCTTCATGATGAATGTTTCATCTTGGTCTTTGCTGGGAAGAGATCTTGGCTTGGTTCTTACCCATGCTGCCTGAACAGTCTAGTGCAGGCAAATTGCAGCCCAGGTGTGCAAAATTCTCCTACCCAGGCACGCCATGAGCATGCTGATGCCAAGCTCTAGGTGAGCTAACAATTACAAAGCCAGAAGGCAGATCACAGGATTCCACTTAATCAAATCAGTTCTTGAACTCTACACTTCAGAGAATATATATATATATATATGTATATATTCACACAAGTATATGTACACAGAGATATAAAGGCATTCATAAGCCAAATGTTCGCTGAGTGACTGGGCTGACTTGCTCTAACACCATTACACAGCTATGCAGAACTCTGAGCAAGTCATTTTTGTGTTTTGCCTCAGATAGGCTGCATAATTACTAGTCTCTGGTTACTGAAGTCCCTTGTTCGTCCTATCATAGCACCATGTCCAGGAACATATTTGAGAATATGAACTTTTTAGAGAGAATATTTTTGAAAACATAGAAATATTATTTATTTGAAAATCTAGACAGAAAATACATTTTGGGGATAGTTGGTACTTATATCTGGTTCATCTTGTTCTTCATGATAGTTCTAGTAAGCCCCAAACTAAAACACCAACATCTGGAAATACCTAGAACAAACATTTCTGTCAGGGCAAAAATTCTGCATTAGTTGTGCCTATCTTCTTTTGGTTTATAACTCACTCCTCAGATGTATGTTTTATATAAAATCCATATCCAAATTTTGGATACTTACATAGTATGATGTAGGGGATTTCAAGCACCTTTATCAGGTGCTGGTCACAGTGGGACCATAATAGAACCATTTACAGTCTGTAAAAATGTCCCTTGCTTATCTCTGTGTAAGGCCTGCATGTGGAAAATATAGACCTTCTCTCGGAAGACTATTGCAGTCTTCCTCAGCATGTTTTCCGGCAACACTTTCAGATATACAATATTGAAAAATGTTAATGCTTCATATGAAGCTCCTGTGAACCACAAAACGCTTCCTTCAGGGTGTGTTTCAGCAAATGTTGATAGAATAGACACTTCATTCTGGATTGACAACAAATTTGGCTCTATTATCTAGTAGTGAAAAAGTATATGGGACTCAACCTCGCAACAAATTAGCTGAATGTAATGCAGTTTGACATTAACCTAGCACAAAAATGACTTCATAAATTAAACAACTTGAGTTTCTCTCCCTTTAGGACAAGAAAAGAAAAATAATTAGGGAGAACTTTCACTTGCAAGAACATCAATTACCATAAGCTACATGTGAAATGTTTCTGTCTTCAGATAATCTACTTCAGTTAATCTACTTTACTAAATAAAATGTGTCACCCTCACATAGCGAATTATACAATTATGCACTGAAAATATATGTAACCAATGTATGCTGTAAGATTTACCCTCATAAATTCTTTGGACAATTCCGGGAACAGAGTGGATTTATATTTATTATATTTATTATTATTATGTTATAATATATTGTTCAACCAATTTAAAATTAAGTAAATGCAACACTGAACAAATTTCCTTCTATACATATAAAAAAGGAGGTCAGTATTTACAGCATGACCTTTGTGAATAAAGAAAAGGTACCAGAAATTTTTGTGAATATATTATCATTTTAGATCTAGAATTTAACGTAAACATAGAATGAACAGAACACATCAAATTCTTTCAAAGGTATATCCTGTTAAATATAAGATAACTATAGGAGAACAATTTTTAGTTACTGAACTGCTGAATGAAAGTGAGGATATGGCATCCAGTTATGAAACTCCTCACATTTAAAAACACATTGAATAAAATGAGGAGGAAGTAGGAGAGGGTTACAAAAAATGCACCCTTGTTTCGTCTGTGTATTTGTTCAGGTTTTCACAAAAATACGAATCTGATTCCAGCACAATCTATAGTTCTGTATCTGATCAGGAAAACAGATATTAAAAGATCTTAGGGGGTTTAGGATACTTCAAACTTTTTTTTTTTTGCATGAACAGATTAGCCCTATAGTGAACTTCCAGTGCATACTGCAACATTTGAGAGCATCAATCATTACATCTATTTTTATAGGTTACACATAATTGTTCCAAATTTGAGTTTAAAGCTAGACTGCATTTTAAATCAATATTTCTGTTTCTATGCTGGTTCTAAGATTAATAGGGAGACTGAAATACATTTTTCCTTCAGATTTCTAAGTAAATTATATGACTTTTGGCACATACATTTGGAAAAATTCTTAATCTGCTTTTTTTCCCTATCGATCTCTAAGGGACAAATAATATCTTTATCAGAAAGATGCTTTAATGCTCAGTATTTGAATGGGGCTTTGGAGATTACTGAAAATCAAGAGCTTAGAGGAAGAGAAACCATGAGATCTGATAGTAGGACTTGATCCTATAGTATGACTTCCAGTATATCTTACAAGATCAATGTAATTTCAGTTTCCTGTAGCCTCACACAGATTCCCTAGCTGAAGTGTTATTTATGTCCACTGAAAGTGTCCCTTTTGAGAAGATAAGCATCAGTCTTGATGGAGGTACCTTGGGAAATGGGTGGGATGGTCCATCAGTATCCTCAGTAATTTTCCCAAAGTTAGTAATTTCCATTGATAAAAATGCAAGCCTAATTTTAATGTCAGTTCATGTGCAATTCAGAAAACTGCTGGTTTTCTGTCGTGTTTTCTTGCCCTTCCAGTGGCGTGCATTTATCCTGATTCCCACTTGTATGTTAAATTAATGTATGTAAAATTAATGGCTAGTTCAGTATGCTCTGTTTTTTAGAGGTATGATTTTAAAGGAAAACAGTTGGATTATTTTTGTAAGAGTGGACAATTTTTATTTTTCTTTATTAAGTGAAGAACATAATAATCTATGTTCTTTGTACCATCATTGTAGACTTTGGTCTCTCTGAACACAGATCACAGGTACCCAGCTCTCACCACTGATAACAGAGAGACCTAAATTTGCAGTAGTGCCTAACTCAAGTACCAAAAGCCTTCTGAGATGAACACAACCAAGGATTGATGGTGAAGGACTTCCTGACTCTGAAATATTTCAGTTTTTACATGACTACATAGACAAATTGTTTGAACCAGCCCAGGCAGTATGAGAAGATCAGAGGACACACTGAATTACTGACTTGTCACCATACTCCTGTCAAGCTTTTCGGTATGGGAAAAATTTTGTTGGATTATTTTTACGTTTGGTTCCAGTCTGTTGATGAAACTGTTGCAGAGCCTTGTGGATGCTCACTGGAACATTTCACATGCACTGAAGCTTCCACCAACAGAATCTTCTTGAGCTCACAAGGAAGGTGTTAAGTATTTTCTTTTAAAGAAAAGGAAAATTTATTTAAAAATTAATCTTTTGATTTAAGAATACAACGTACAATCTTTTAAAGTTCCTCAAATTTGTTATTAAAAATTATTGCTCCTGTAAGCAGAATGAGTTATTTTTGTAAATTCTACAGAGCGCATTTAATGTGTGGGTGTTCAACAAACCACACTGAACGTGTGGTGATTTTTTTTTCTTCTATAGTTAAGTCACATTAAATACTATGTGCCAAGTATCTTAAGAAATCAAGAGAGAAAAAAAATAGCAATTCTCCCCCTCTTTCCCTCAAGTAAGTGATTAAACCTCTAGTATTTACTATATTCTCAAAGGCAATCGGCTGCCACAAAATAAACAAACAGCACAACCAAAAAGTCACATCTGCCCACTTTCAGTGTCAGACACTTGAGAGATGAAGGGCTAAATGCAGTCCATTTTGTTATCTTGCAGCTGGGCTTCCTATGATGAAATATCCATTGATCCATTCTATTTTATTGACTTTAGATGAGTTTTTCCTGATATGGCAGTAGGAAGCCCCTTGTGTATATAATTCAATCATTGTATTGGAAAAAAAATTCCCATACTTTGTAGTTTTCTCTCCTTGATATTCTCCACATGTTTAGAGCATTGAACAGCTGGGGCCATAGAAAACATTTAGAAATCACATTATTTTATATAGATCAATCATTTTTGTATACATTGCACCAGGCAAATGAAAATTGTTAATTTACATGTCAGTGGGAGTTTGATGTCTTAAAACAATCTTTCAGACATTAGTGTGGGCCACTATTTGTTTTCCTTTGGAAAAAATGGAACTATACGTTCAGGAATGAAGCTCTGAAATTGATTGAAGATTGAGAAATGAAATACTTAAACCAGTAATCTCTTCCCCCATAATAGTATCTCTGACTTAAAACTGAGAAGCACAAATTCCTTCATTTAATGTTATTTGGGAGGACTTAAACAAGGTCAGAAAGAGTGTTATATACTGTGTAGACTATGTTAAACAGATGTTGTGAGTTAACCATTAAAGAGTAATTATAGCAGAGGATTACAGAAACTATGAAATGTCTCATATCATGATTTTTTCCTCATAATTGTGAGTCTCTCTCTCACCATCCTTCCACCTTTTCTGGTAGAAGGACTTGTCATGAGTTGCTTTAAGAGGAGAAAAATTTTCTAAGTTATCTAATATCACAGCAATACATGATAAGAAGTCACTTCAAGATGTTTATGTTGTGCAGCTGCAGTTGCAATCGTGGCACCATTGTACGGAATAAGTTCCTTAAACGTCTTGCCAGGGCTGACATGCCACTGTCTTTTACAGGTCAACTGGAGAGTTTAGCTACTCCTCAAGTAAGTTGTGTACCATGAAGATCACCAGTGGCACATTCCCTGATAGCTCAAAAACTTCTGAAGAGAACTATATCTGCAGATGTGACTAACTTGGAATCACCTAATATATGAGACTTTGATTTCCTTCAGTCCCCCATATTAAAATAGAAAGATTATTTTTGCCAGGTGATGACAAGGTGTTGGCAAAGACAATGCAATGAAGAGAAGAGGACCAAAGACAAATACAAACCCAAACAAAATGAAGACTGTCCTAGTTTAACAGGTTTTTCATGTCATCTGCCTTCTTATTCATTAGCACCCAGAAAACATCCCTCTCTTTTTTAAAAGGGACACCACCAAGCTCTGTACATAATTGGTGTATCCTAGCAAGCAGAATATGAAAAGACAGGATATGAAAAGGATATGAAAATGTAAGTGAAAAAAAAGCAAATTGTAGACACAGTCAGGTTTAAGACCAACTATACTCAGAGCAATTGTTATGGTAGATGTACACAGAAGTTTGGGTCAGGAGTACGTATGCTGTATTTACAGATGTTAGGGACATAGGAAAAGGATATTGATTTCCAAAACACTTTTTATTGACCCCAAGGAAAGGCTAATGGAAACAGAAACAGTACAAATCCACAGTGCAAAACAGGTTCTGAACAAAAAAAACACCTAATAAGTGTTAGAAATCTGAGGCACTGAAGATTTCATTACAACTGAAAAATATTCTCCATCTATTGCTAACAACAGTTCTAAACACTGTACAGAGAGCTGCCAGCAGTGGAAACAAATAGGCTTAGTTGTCAGAATAATGGATAGTGAAAACTAGAAGTGTCAACAATCGGGGCTATTGACTCAGGATAAAACTGTGAAAATCTTCTCTCTCAATATATTTATTTCCCTTGAGTTCACCCTTACTTTCTCTGTGAAGTCAAAAGAAATGAATTTTCCTGATTTCTAGCCTAAACAATGTGACATAGGAATGGAGATTTCAAAGCCTGCTTTCCTTTGCTAAAAAAATTCCTTGGAGTCCTAGATTTCAGCTGAGAAAGAACCATTCTGGCCATCTAACCTTACCTTCTGAAGAACTGCAGCATAATTGCTGTGCCACACCCACACTTTCCTTGTAAAATCTATTAAAATTAACATGTCTGAAATGTGGATGTTGCAATGTGTTTCAGTGATGAGTGATCTTCTGACATTGTAAGAAAGCCCCAAACTACTAGGCAAAACCCTATAATCAGTCATCTGTAGGAAGCACTTTTCATTCTGAGTGGTCTTCAGGACACTTAAAGGAACTTTGAGAATGCACAGAGGTTCTTTTCATCAGCGTGGATGAAGATTTGAGACTACTCAAGTTTGAGCAAAATCTGAATGGCCATCACTTTCATGGTAGCAGTGGTGGTAGGTTTCTAGATTTTCTTGTCAGCTGAATGCTCTGTGCACATTCAGAATATAAACGTAGATGCCTTCAGAGATTTTTAGCCCTGAGAAGAATATGGATGGATTTATCAAACACTTGGAAGGGGTTCAAGGAAACTGAGAACAGATTTAAGTGAAAAAATCTTCTACAGCATTTTTAAATATGAGAGTCTATGTGGTCTGGTACAGACAGGTCCACTTTACACTGCTTGTGTTCCACATGAGCCAAGCAAGAGGTCCAGCAGATATTTACCAATATTAAAAAAATACTGTGTATAATCTGACATGTCCTCCTATATAACTTAAAGAGCTAAACTCCCCTGTTTGCTCAGCAGAGTAGTGCAAAGGTGAGCACAGTAGCCAGGTGGATAGGGTGGCTATGTGGATTCCAGACTCAAACTGGCACCTGTCCAGACTGGTTGCAGCAGAGATCAGGCTTGTCTGCACTGGTCTGGACAGAGATTGTCACAGTTGCATGGCTTTTGAGAAACAGATGGTGTTCTTGAGACCATGGAGAAGGTTTGTATTTCACACTGCACTGTGTCATCAAACCGTTACTGAAACTTGTGCAGAATACCAGAATTCTCTGACTCCCATTTTGTAGGCAGTCCTGGTTTTGTTTGTTGTTTAGGCTTAAATCCTGTGAGTCAGTACCTTCTCAAAACTCATGTGTCTACAATTCCAATGGAAGAGAGAGAAGTGGGAATGTGGTTTGGGGTTTGCAGAGTATGCCTAATGAACAATGATTTATGCTAATGAGATAGTACTTCTTGAATTAGTTGAAAGCAAAGTTTAAACAATTCCTGCCTTTTAAAAAAATTCAAGATTTTTGGCAGAAATGTTTATATTTTCAAGAAGTAAAAAAATATTCATGGACCTCAAGTCTAAATTGGAAAGCATGTCTTGCCTGACACCAAATCATAGAGCTCTAGCTGATACCAGACTATTGATGAGAATATTTATTTTCCTCAGCCCACAAAAGCTAGCAAAATGTTTCAGGGAACACATCTGAGCTGGTATAAAAGAAGACTGAATGACATCAAGGTCTTCGCAATTTCTAATCACTATAATTCTATTATTTGATTTAAGATCTTTTGTCACATAAATACCAAATAGCTTAATATTTTTTCAAATTTGGGACATCATGAAAAACATTCTTGTTTTAATACCTATGTAAGCACTGATTTTTACAGATGTCTTATAAGATGTATAATGCACACAGTAGCTACAAATTAGCATATTGTGCATACATTGCTTTGTATGCTTTCTGGAAGGGGTCCAAGGATGACTGACTAACACATGAGATGTTTCCTCTTCACAACATTAACATGAAGTCAACACCTGCAGTGATGTAAGCCCATGACTCACCTGCTTGAATGGAGGTCTCTTTAGGATCAACTGTTGTGTGCAGAATACATCTGCAACATCCAAATAAATGAGCCCTTCTAAAGTAAGTCAGCACTACCCCTATTTAGAATGCAAGGCCCTTGTGAAGGCTGAGGTGAAGCAGCTGGCTAGCAGCTTTTGTGAGTCATTTTAAAAAGCCACTCTCACAGCTGGAGAGAAAATAGCCCTGGCAGCACTGGCAATCCATTATGAAATGCAAAAAGTCCTTCTCTGGGCGGAAGGAAAACTTCACCCAGCTGTCAAGTGTTTGAAATGTTGGGGGAAAAGTGCGCGCATGCACATACACATGACCCTGCTTGCAGTGGGAGGCATAAAGGGGCCACATTAGATAAAATTAAATCTCCTCTGAGATCGAAAAAAAAAGTGGGCATGAGTTCACTTTTTAGAAATGAGTAAGGGTTTTGATGAATGGAGATATCAAGCACTTTCATCCGGGAAAGGTTGGGCAGCAATCATCTTTTCTGATTTAAAATTCTCCCTTTCAACATACCTGCATCAAAAAAACACTTGACCTCTGCTTACATTGTTGTCCAGCTGTATCGATCTGAAAGTTTCATATTGCAGAGAAAGGAAAATCTAAGTTGCAAAATAATCAATCCCTAATCTCATCTTTTTTCCATTTGGCAAATGTGGAATGTAGTTAGTAAATGGCATCTAAATGTAAATCAATTTAAAACAAAACATGCTGATGCTGCTTATTTGCAGTGTAATAAAAGATGAGTAATTTAAAAGACTCTGGAGAATAAAGCAAGGATGAATTCCAGTCAAAAGATATGGAGAAAGATGACATACATAGCTGTGCAGCCTACCGGGATTCTTTGGGAATGCAATCTGCAGACCAATGAGAAATGGGATCTTTAGAGGTGAGGTTCAAATACAGGTTTTCTGAACTTCTTTCTACAGTTCACCTTATTTACAGCCACACAAAAGGTAGCCTGCGGAGTATTTTAATGGATCAGTACTGACATCTAGCGTCAATTCAAACTGATCCCGCACAGCTGTCCCACCAGGAAGCTGAAATAACCTGCCTCAGGCATCAGTCCCCACTACTGACCCCATGTTATGACTAGACAGTGGCACCACATCACTTCGCTTATGCATCCAGTGATGCCAAATGTAAGTCTAACTGATGTCTCAGAACTTGTAAAAACTCTTTGGAATTTTAGAGAAATAATTTTCAAGTTTCTGTGGCTTTCTTTTTGAGAAGGATTAGCACACAGAAACAGACAAGGACTCTACATTTTAACTAAAAGTTCAAGTTATATGTAACGAAATGCTGGCCCTTGGATAATACATGACCAGAGATGTTACTGTGTTTAAATGGAAACTATTGAGTAGAACAATAGCTTTATTATCTGTATAACTAGAAGTTATGTATGATTGATTCTGAAAAATTTTATTAATTTCAGGGTTTTACCGTTGTTACAGAAAGATGATAAATTGAAGAATTTCTGTCATGATAAAGGACCGAAAACCACACTTTGTCATGAAAGACCTAAAGAGATCAATCTGTTTGCTTTAATAAAGGGAGAGGAGTCAAAGTTTATGACAACATACATATATAGATATGAAGAAAAGTAATATAATAACAAAGAACTCTTTAAACTGCTAGACTGAAATATAAAAAGATATAGTGACAGGCAACTAAAAGAAGAAAAATTTAGAGCTGAAATGAAGGAATTTTTTTTTACTAATAAAAGAAATAAACTCTTAAAATAATTGAGGCATAGTTTCCATTTCTGAGGCATTTTCAATCAAAATAGGAAGTTTTCTAAGAAAACTTTCCTTCAAATGGAAGAGCAACCATGAGGACAGCCAGCTATTGGGGCAGATTGTATCCATTCTTTAAAATTTTTAAGCTGTGAGGAACCTGGTTTGATTTCATAAGATGACCTTGCTTTAGCAGGTGGTTACACAAGAAATGTCCTTAAGATCCTTCCAACCTGATTTCTTCTTCTATGCTATGATCTTATGATATAAATCAAGGAAGTCTGGGATCCTATGGCGAGTCAATCTAGAGAACTTTAAGATTCAAATCTCTACAGTCTGAAAAATTATTCAAGAAGGAAATACTGCTTCACAAAAATTGCCTTGGAACATTTCCCAAATGCACGATTTTCCATATAATTTTTGTTATTAAATAAAGATAGGCATAAGGAGAAAACTGTAGTTTCCTAGTGCACATTCAAAATCAATGAGAACCCACCAATATAGAGATTACCAATTCAAACACAGAATCACAGGACAGGTGAGCTTGGAAGGGACCTCTGTGAGGCTGGAAGGGACCAGAAGTCGCCAAGTTAAACCATTCTGGTCAAGCAAGGCCATTAAGGGTTGGTTGCCCAAGTCTGCATACAGACAGCTTTTGACTATGTTCAATTAACGAGCCTCCACAATTTCTTTGGCAACCTGTACAAGTGCTCAGTCACCACCACAGTAACAACATATTTGCTGATGTTAAGTTCCTAATATTCCTGGAAATGGTTTCCAGAATTAGCAGCTCCATCAGCAGACCTCCAAGATCATCAAGTCCATTAACCCAGCACTGCCAAGTCCACCACGCAACCACGTCCCCAAGTGGTGCATATTTTTCAAATACCTCCTGGCTGGTGACTCAACCTCTTCCCCGGGCAGTCTATTCTAGTGCTTGATGACCCTGTCAGTAAAGAAATTTTTCCTAATATCCAATCTAAACCTTCCCTGGTACAACTTAAGATGGCTTCCTCTCATCCTACCACTTTTTACTTGGGAGAATAAATTGACTCCCAGCTCTTTACAACCTTCTTTCAGGTAGTTGCAGAGCACAGTTGAAGGCCCCAGGGAAACATAACCTGTCAACATGAAGGCTTGGTTGATTTCAGTGATTAAAATAAAAAAGAAATAATTATAGAACTATACCTTCTAATGCAGAAATACTTCTAAAAAACTGGTTGCATAAGTATAACTTAATTCTTTTCTGCAGAGAATAATTCCATCATATGAAGAGCTGCTACACCAAAATAGCTTTGTTGACCCTTGATGATAGCTGATGTCATACCATATAATAATGATGTGATGTAGCTAAAGCTGTAGCTCTATGTATAGAAAACTAGCACTGAAGTGAAGTCACTGTAGGCAGTGATATTCTGCTGGAAGAAAATAGGCCTAAAGTCTAAACCAGACAAAAGAATTTGAAACCAGGATTGCCTGGCTGCTAACTTAGTATCAGCCTGAATACATATTAGGACAGGAACAGTATCCTGTTGCTGTCTTCTGCAAATCTGACTTTAACCGCAACTGTTTGACTAGCTGCAGTTATCACTTACAGTGTTTTTACAATAACACTTATACCAGTGGATTGTTGTTCATAAAGGAATAGTTAAAAAGTGAGTAGTAGTCATTTTAGAGAGGATGGACAGAAGCGTGATAAACATGAGGCAATTTTCTCTCATTTCTCTCAAAACTGAGAGAAAGAACCTTTATGTATCAAGACAGGTACCTTAAAAAGCAGGAAGTCCTGCTACACTTACCAAGATACTGCATTGCACTAGGAAGACAGCAATGTCAGCTTTACAGTATTTGATCTGAAAGCAACGCAGATCCATAGTATATTTTAGAAATATGTTTGTTATTATTTTGTTGGTTGTCTGAAACGAATTAGTTAAATCAGTAAACAATTTAGAATTAGATCTCATAAAAATATAAGCCTTGCTTAATCTTCTAACTTGTTTCAGACAGAATACTTTCAGTACTGTTTCACTGATTCATGTTAGAAGATTTGTAGTGAGTAAAACTGCAAAGTTTTTATTACTGAGCTGCAATCAATTAGTTGTGGACTCTGATCCATTTATAGTGATACCACTGCATATCAACACACCAGCACCAGAGTATAGCAGAAATAACTAGAACACCTTCTGAAAAAGACAGAATGGCATGTGATCGAAATATTGGTGAGCCATATAACAGTACTTGAAGAGAAGGCAATCTTCAAACAATCACACAGTCATAGAATCATAGAATACCAGGTTAGAAGGGACCAAAAAGATCATCTAGTCCAATCTTTCTTGGTAAAAGCATGGTTGTAGTGAGTCAACTCTGGCTGGATGCCAGATACCCACTAAAGTCTCTCTCTCCCCTCTGCAACTGGGCAGAGGAGAGAAAAAAACAATGAAGGATTCATGAGCTGAGATAAGAGCTGAGAGAGGTCACTCACTGATCACCATCACAGGCAAAACAGACTCAAAGTGGTGATAATAATTGAATTTATTACAAATAGGATCAGAGCAAAAGAGTGAGAAGTAAAATAGCCTTAAAAAACACCTTTCCCTCATCCTTTCTTCCTTCCAAAACTCTACCTCCTCCCCCCCAGCAATGCAGGGAAACAATGAATGGGGGTTGAGATCAGTTGTTGTTTCTGCTGCTGCTCAGAAAGAGGAGTCCTTCCCCTGCTTCCTGTGGGGTCCCTCCCACAGGAGACAGTCCTTGATGGACCTCTCCAGCACGAGTCCATCCCTCGGGCAACAGTTCTGCCCAGACTGCTGTCCCACGGGTCACTCCCCCATGGGGTGCAGTCCTTTACAAACGAGCTGCTCCACCATGGGTCCTCCACAGGGGCCACAAGTCCTACCTGGAAAAAACCTGCTCCAGCCTGGGCTTCACTCTCCATGGGCTGAAGATTTCGGGCAGGACCCTGCTCCATCTTGGGCCTCCCACGGGGTCACAGCCCCCTTCATACATCCACCTGCTCCAGCACGGGCTCCTCCATGGGCTGCAGGTGGGTCTCTGCACCCCGATGGTCCTACATGGGCTGCAGGGGCACAGCTGCCCCACCACGGTCTGCACCACGGGCTGCAGGGCCTCAGCTCTGGTGCCTGGAGCACTCCTCCCCCTGCTTCTGAAGTGAGCTTGGTGTCTACATTGTTGTCCACATGTTCTCACTCTGCTCTTCCCTAGCTGGAATTTCTTCTGTGCAACAACCTTCTATTCTTAAATCCATTATCACAGAGGTGTTACTGTTGCTTCTGATTGACTTGGCCTTGGCCAGCGGCAGGAAGGCTGTCCTGGAGCCGTCTGGCATTGCTCCACTGGACAAGGGAAGCTTCCAACCGCTTCTAGCAGAAGTCAGCCCTGTAGCCCCCAAATGCTACCAAAACCCAGCCACAGAAACCCTCTACAATGGTCTAGATAAGATGGCCCAACTGAATCTTAAAAGTGTCCAACATTGGGGAATCCACCACTTCCCTTTGGAGACTATTCCAATGGCTGTTTTGATTATGAAACATTTTCCTCTTGTGTCCAATTGGATTCTCCCCAGAAGTAACTTGTACCCATTACCCCTTGTCTTTTCCATGTAACTCCCTGGAAAACAGGAATCTTTGTCTTTTTTGTAGCCATCCTTTAAATACTGGACCATGGTGACCCCTAAGCCTTCTTTTCTCAAGGCTGAACAAACCCATATCTCTCAGCCTTTCCTCATATGTCATCCTTTGATACCTTTGTGACCCTCCTCTGGACCTTTTCCAACCTGTTCATATCCATTTTTTTGTAGAGCAGGGACCAAAACTGAACTAAGTAGAGTGAGAGAATGACTTTGACGAAGATGCCCTTGTTGATGCAACCCAGTGTTGGTTTTCTTTTCTGCAGCAAAGTGTTCCCTCAGATTTACCTTGTAAACAAATGATAACTTTCTTCTTCACTTTGAAGTGCTTTCAGGCACTCTTAAACAGCTCTCTTTACTGCACATTGTTTCCCTCTCTTTTTGTCTAGCAATCTTTGTTGAAATACAGTAAAGTTTCTTTTTTATTTTTAGCAGAACTGAAGAGCACTGGATGCTGGGGACAGCTGGAGTGTGTGGGATGTGGCATGCTATTTATTCTCCTCACTCTGAGAAAGCAGCAGATGGGTGACTACTTTATTAAATCAGAGTCCATGTATGGTATCTTCCAGATGTTGACCACATGATCTGCCTTGCTAGGGCATAAAGAACCTATTCCTGTGTGCCCACTTTTTAAAATTCTGGTTCATAAGTGCTCATTCCACCAAATTGCTGAGCTACTGTTTCACATCTGTCTTGTTTTACTGATGGAATAAGGGAGATGGGCTTTATAAAAGAAGAAAACAACAACTGAATGCTTTTCATATAATTTTAAGTACTTTCTGATGCATTTATAAACACACAACAGAGCTTGCAGTCACTTTATTTCAAGTACTGTGTTGTATGCTTTAATGGCACAGCATGCTTATAAATACATTAGCATTTAAAGGAACAGCAATGTGGACCTGTAAGAAAGAGAGTGGAAGGGGATATTTTCAAGTCTTTATTAAGCAAAGGATATAGAAGACTAAAAAGTTATTGGTGGTGTAGCTGATATACAGTGGAGTAATAAACCCCAATGTCAGCTAGGAAGCGCTAGTGATTGGGCATCCATAACCACAAAGCCAATATTGAGCCATGATAATACCCAACCAGGCCAAAAGAGAGTCTTGCCCAGCTGTTTTGGTTATCAATACTCTGCACATGGAGATCTCAGCAGAACTTCTCTGTCTGCTTAGGTGCGTGGGAGACACACTGTGGCACAAGGGCTGGAGCTATGTTGTACAAGTAATTGCTGTTTTCTTTGCTGAGAGGAAAAAACAGGTGAACATTTCACAGGTGAACAGAAACTCTTTCATTTTCTCTAGGATATAGAAAGCAAAAGTTTGAAAACTTTTGATATTTCCAAAAAGTCAGACCAAGCAGAGTTTCTTGTATTCCAGGAGGCACCACACAGCTCCACATCATCCAGTGCATTCTGAGAGGTGTGTTTCTACTCAACCAGAGCAGTACCTGAAGTCTAAGGCAGTTTGATACAAAGTTCCCTTTCACACGAAGGGTGCAGAGGAATGATAGAAAATAGAATACTGTCATCTTGCTTAGCACCATAGGGAGCAAATAGATATCCACACTGGGGCTGAGAGTTCTGTTCTCCACAGCAGTCAGATGGAAAAGCCAAAATGCTCAGTAAAGCATACATGAGCTACTTCCTGTTCCAGCTACACTGTAGGACAGTCATCCCACAAAACTTGTAGAAGAAGTTTCTACACAAAGAAACAGGTACTCAGGGTGGGTGCAGACTTGATTTTACAAGTACATCTGTTCTGTTTATTTTTGCTTCTTTGCAGTGTTATCAACTTCTGCTCCATATGGATGATCCATATTGTGCCTTGGTGAAATGATACCACATTATGCTTTTATGCTTTTATCATCAAACACTACTCATGAAAAAATCACCAGGTTTGCCTAGGTTCATCTGTTCAATTTATTTTCCCAAAACTTTATTTTGAATAAAACACCTACGGTAAATGTGATTTATGTAAATGAATAAAACAAAACAGTTATATAAGCTTTTTGAATCATTCAGATCCTTTCTGTTGCTGTTAAACCTTATGAAATACTCTATCAACATATTTTCTTTGGGCTATTTCATTTTGAAGTCTTACAGCTAAATATATGAAATAATAGGATATGTACAAAGGCTTTCATTTTGATTTTATTTCCATTCTCTATGCCAATCTTTTCAGACAAAGCAGCTCTAATATTTCAAAGAGAGTGTTACTTATGAGTTTTTCCAGTCTCTTTCCAAATACCTCTCTTTTCCTTCCAGTCTTGTAAGCGGGCTTTATTTTCATCTTTTCCCTTTTCTTCTATGTTTTCCCCCACCAGACCTCAAGGCAGAGGAAACAGGTAAAAAAAAATTTAAAAAAATCTTAAATCTTTAAAGATGAAGCTTGATAACTTTTTAATCCTGTTTTGCTATTTCCTCTGTGCACTTTCCCTGCCCCAGGCTCCACCTTGCAGGCCCCTGACAAGTCCTCCATCCCTAGTGACCCCAGGGATGTTCAGGGAAATGAGGACATCTGTATCGGGTCACTGATATTTATTCTTGTTGGAATAGGAATAAAATTAAAAAAAAGAAAAAAAAGAAAAAAGGGGGAGAAAAAAGAGAACAAAGAGGGAGGTGGAAAAGAAAAAAGAAGAGAAACTGAGTGAGGTCAGCTGTCAAATCTGGACAGATAGAATATCTTCTGAAGGTTCTGATGAAACTTTACTCCCCTTAAAAGCCAGCACAGCCACATGAACCCCACTAGATCCGTTCCCTGAACCTGTCTGAGGGCAAAGGATGGCCGCTCCTGCTCCATCAGGTAGTTCCTGGGTCAGGACCTGAGGCCCTGATTGACCTGCTCCATCCTAGCCATGGCCCCACTGATTCTAATCCTATCCCTGTCCCAATGCCTCTGGTGCCCCCACTGCTTTGGCCCTGGGGAGCCATAGGTCCATCCTGTGCCCTGACTTTCTCTATGGCATCCAGCTGGGTCCAAAGGCTTCCTGAAAAAGGCACAACTTGAGTTGAAGTTTTCTCTCTCCGTTTCTCACAGGAGACAGTGCTGGCCAAGTAATCCTGCTCAGCCTCATGCTTGCAGTTGGACTCCCCATCCCTTAAGCATGTCTTCTAATGCTGGTATGTCCATGTAAGGACCCACCTGAATATAATCCAACAATAATCTGGACCCAAAATGACAAAAAGCAGCAACTACTGGGACTACTTGGGGTTTTAAATGATGCTCATTTCCTTGGAGCATCCCTGAGACCACATCCTTGGCTCCAGATAGCCTTGTGCTCTCAGGTCTGAAGATTATTCTGTCGTGCTTTCGGTGTTACAGGTGTCAGGGGCAGTTTGAATGAAATACACATTATTTACAGTTTCTAATTATAATGTAGATAAAACCAGAGTAATTTTCTTATTTTCTCCTTTACTGAAATTTGCTCATAGATATGAATATGAAACCCTGTTTCTATACCTTTTTTGGCTTTTTCTATCTGAATCAGAAGAAATGTATACTAGTGCCAGCTTACTGTAACACACTGCTGTACCAGTTTAGACTTGAAAACAACCCAATTATGATAGCATGATGAGACTCACTGATGCCTCACTAAATAGATCTTTACCAAGTCTGGACCCACACTCACATGAGTAAACACAGTGTGGAAGTCTCCGAATTGCAGTCTCCAGCAAAGCAAGAGTGAGTTCATGCAGACAACTGTCATGCTTATCTGCACAGCTTTGTCAAGGACTGAACCTGCATAAAAAGAGGGACAATTCCCTAGTAACTGGATCTGGATAAAACAGAATTGAGAATTTAAGATAAAGCAAAAGTTAGTATTTGAACAAAGACACTAGAAGTTCAGTAGGAATAGCTCTACTCGTTTATTATTGGCCAGTTCTGCTTACCCTTTGCTGATTCTCTTCCCTCCCTTATAACTCTGCAAAAACTTTGGGGTTACGTGGAGAGAGAAAATGGAGAATGTCACATGATGCACGAGTGGGAAGGAACATAAAAACACCATTTAGTGATCAAAGAGATGTCTAAACTGTGTCATTTCTTTGGGGGCCTAGTACCCAAAGTTCTTCAGCAAGTCCTCCTGTAACTATTCACTTATACAATTTCATATTTTATCCACTGATGTGTGTGTTTTACATTAGATCACCACTAACTCAGGCTAAATTTTTCAGAGAGTAAATAAAGTATATAACAGGGTTTTGTCATCTTCTAACTGCTTGCCTCATCTGCTCAGCTGCTGTAAAGAACCTCCTGAGGGATGGCAAGGGTTGTCACTGAGACACACCACTGGATAACTCCAGAGTAGACTCCAACACATTCAGAATTAGAAGAACATAGACATGATGGCCTTTTATTTCCTAGATAAATACTTTAGCTTCTAGACCATGCATGATAGATAAGTAGGTAGTGCCTCCAAAAAACAGAATCACGTGAAGGTGATCACAATCCTGTATGTCCATTGCCTTTGCAGCTTTACTAGGGATGGAATTCAGATTCCTAACTGTCTTCATCTATTCATTGCTTCAATTTTTGTCCTTTATTTCCTAGAAGAGATGCTTTGGACAAATGTAAGCAATTAAACTTAAGTACAACAGGAACACTCAAGCTAAAGATAAGTGAAGCTATTAAATTCAGTGTAAACCCGAAAAGTAGGTTTCCTGGAGTGCTACATGGATTTAAATGAGAACTTAAATCTAACACAGGTGGAATTCTAACAGCCTGACCCCTGATTCACACTCTATAATTATTATGATGATGTAATGGAAAATAGGATGGCATTATCCAAGACAACATGTAATTCCAGGAAAGTATTTTTCTCTAGTGGGAGAAAAACAACTAAACTTCTGACAGATGTTTAGAGGATTCTCAGTCTTGTACAAACAAGTTATAATTGGCATTGTCTAAATGTACTCATATGCCACCCTTGAAGTGTGAACACCCTTGCTAGAATTAACATTACTTAGAAGCATAAACATGAGAGTAATTAAGAGGCCCAACCTGTGACAGGTCTTATTCACCTTTGAGTCTTTCTTACTAGGTCATTTATCATTTTCTCCAGTTCTACTTAACATCAGACATACAAAAAGTATCATCTGAACTTTGTGCATTACATATCTTCAAGGATTTTTTTTTGCAGCAAAGATATTCACCATCTGATGAACCTCCATATGTACAAAATTATTATTAAATTGCCCCTGGTCCCTTGCATTCTGTTTGTCAGAATGTTCTCTGAAACAGTCATGGAGTGTGTTATAAAGTTAGATTTTATTAAAACAATTGGTTTGGGGTTTAGTTTGGTTTGTTTTCTACACTTCTGCTAAAGAAGTAGCACAATGAACATCATTCTAGCCTGTTTTTAAGTTCACAAGAAGTAAATGTTACAGTGGAATAAAATTCACCTGCAGTTATTCAATTAATTCATGTTCTAAAAATTTTATTGCTAATTTTGCGTTTTGAACCTTAGCACTACACAAATTCCTTGCAGAGATTCCTGTAAGGGCATTGCACCTCTGAAAGCAGGGCATAGTTGGAATAGATTTCTGCCTTCAGGAAAACCTGAAACTCCTCGGTGAACTATCAATACATAATATTGTGTGGCCCTGAAATACAAAGTAGATTATATAATGATACTTGATGTAGAGACTTCAGTCCTGGCTATGAAAGCTGAATGAAGAATTCATCCAAGTGATTTATTCAATTACATGGCCCTTAATCTCTGTTCAGAGAATACAAATGAGTAGAAGTGTATATTGATTTCCCATTGACTTTTTTTACTTTGGAGACTGATTGTGATCAGCATGAGATAAGTATTTTTTACTCAATGTTTCAAATCTGACTCATGCTGGCTTTATCAGAAAAATCATAAAGCATTGTTTCTCTCCTTGTCCCTGAGGGAATGCTGCTTTTATAACCTAGAGGGCAACATAATAAAACTATTTTTCTTTCTTTCTTTCAGGCAAATAAATATAACAGCAAAGATATTTTAGATTAATTCTATGCTTTTTCCTTTTTAATTCACAGCTCTTTTGATGTGAGTATGAGATGCTTATTTTTCTTAATGGCACTGGACTCCTGCATCATTGGTAGGTCTTGGGAGGGAAGACGGAAAAGAATGTTCATCGCCATCACTCTTCTCACAATCCTCATCACTTTTCTCTCATTATCTCAAAATATTTGGATGTGTCTGTGTAGTCTTTGTTGTAACAGTGTGATCAGACCTTGCTTAATTGCTCCTGTGTTACAGCTATGGTAAGAAGGAATGAGAATCTCATTCCTCTGATTTGGTTAAGTATCACTTTCTACAAAGTAGAATAACTGTCTTTATGCATCACTGCCACACACAGAAGAGAAGTAGTTTCAGCAGCAGCAGATGGAGACATTTTCCTGCCAAGCAGACTTCTGTGCCCTGGGTTATACATGGGACTGGCCCTAACATCAACATCAGTGTAATCTCCTCTTTACAACCCAGAAGATACACTTAAGGTGAAAGCCACCCCCTCCTCCAAAAAAAAAAAAAAATTAATTTTCTGACTTTGGTTGTGTCCATCACACAAGAGGACGTGATACATGTCATCTGTATGCCAGGATTGCCACTGAGAGCATGAAAAGGCACAATCCTTTCTAAGTACACAATGTGCCCTTTGCCAAGGTCATAGTCCTAGTTCTGTTCTAAGAAAAAGTTTTCATCTTATTTTCACTTCCAGACCCAGACGGCATCCCTGGGACCAACTTCCTCTACATTGTTTGTTGCCGCATTATTTATTATCACTTCTTTCCCATGGAGTAACTTCTGTTAAGTGTGATTAGCGCTGTTGTCCTGAGTCTCGTGTTCCTCATCCTGTACTGAATAGACCATCAGCTTGACCATCTCACTCTGCTTTGTCCAAAGAGCATCTTTTAATGTCTGTAATGCAAATGCTTTAACCAACCCATGGTACCTTACAAGAGTGTCAAGATGTGCTGTTCATATTGTGTAACCGTTAACATTTATTAGTAACATTACAGGATTTTCTAGGGAATCTGTAGCATAGACCTTGTTGCCTAAAGGCCCTTGGAGTTTGCGAAGAACAGATTCTCAAGACCTTTCTCTCCTTTTCAGAAGTGGAAAGAGCACAAGAAACTGCACACCCATATCTGGAATAATTTCCCCTACTATGAGGCAGACTAAAGAAATGCAGAATTTTGTATTCACAGGATTTTGCCTCCTGTTCTAAGAAATGCAAAACAAAAACTTTGTTTTTCTCACTACCATTAATGCACCTACCACATTGTTACTGGTTTAGTTGCAAGGAATTAGCAATACATTTGAGGCACATTGCAAAAACTAGAAAAAAAAGGTCTTCACATGCGCTGAATAAACAATTTTTGCATGAATATCCTACACTTCAGTTGCCTCAATACAGTAGAGTTTTATTGCCTTACTGCAAGCTACATTTGAATGATTGTTTCATATATTATGATATGCAACATTACATCCTGTTTCTTTTCTATTTCTATAGCCCAAAGACTTATTGGAATCGGTGTGTCTCAGACTCATAAAAAATACATGACTTTAAAAAAAGATTATTATATAAAAATCCACCAACCCTGAGAAAATGCAGAGGTGGGAGATTTTTGTTGCGGAATTCATTTTAGTTTCCTAACATTATCCCTATGTATCTTCAGTTTGAAAGTACAATCTGGCAATTTATAATAAAGAGCCATGAAACAGCTTTCCAGAGAGGAATTTAAAAAAAAAAAAATTAAAAACTCCCAGAATCTGGATGCCTGATTGCAAGTGAGAGTAATATACAAAGCTGATGGAGAAAGAATTCAAGTAATAATCTCTGGTACATAAGGACTCTGCTACTTAGTCAATAAAAGATAGGGAATCTTCTCCCCAGAGCTTTGCAATGTGAACAGAAGATAACCAAAGTAAAACATTTTACATGATGCTATTGTGTATGATTACTGAGTAAGCTAGAGAGGCAGATGAGAAGCAGCACTCCAAAAGAGAAGGATTGTCACTAAGAGAAAACTGTCAGACTATTGAGATGGCTGTCTCTTCACTGCAGCTGAGTGGTGGGGTACTGAAGAATTGAAGGGCAGAAGTAAGGCTTGGATCAGAGCAGTAATAACAATTAGAAGTAAGGCAAAACACTGTTGCATTACAGTGTAAGGTGCCCCATCCCAAAGCATTCATATTTGATATTTTAATCTAAAATTTTTCAGCCAAGGTGCACTTAACATATATTTTACAAATGGAAGTGCACCTGTTCAGTGCTGGATTTACAAACTAATAACAACCTGAACTATCTACCTGAGAATCAGCATTCCAAAATACAGTCTCTAAATACAGCACTAAACTAAAATATTTCATAGGTTTTGTTTCTCTTTCTTCCCCTTTTTTTTTTTTCCCTCAGCACAGAGAAGCTCAGAAAAATACAAAGCCCTCAGTTTGTCAGGGACTATGCAGCTCTGGAAGAAAGTAATCTCTAAGGCTCATTTTCGTTATCAAAACCCTTATAATGTTCTGAACTAGTTTTAGTGATGTGTCAAAACTAGGTCCACACGATTAGGTGTTTGCAGAGAAGGCTGAAGCTGTCAAATTAAGAAATGGATCACTACTTAATTTCTCATATTTAAGCTTTTTCAAGAGCTGTTATAAGGCTTTGAAGGAAGTATGAATTGTTTCTAATCTTGTATTACTCTTAAGTATTAAACATATCAAGGCAAAGCTGAAGTCTAGCTATGGCTTACTGTGCCTCCAGTGGCCTTGCTCCCTGTTTATGTTACTGAATCATTCTGTTGGGTCAGCATCTTATCAAAATCACTTTCTAAACTCAGGTTAGACCAAATTAACACAGTTGACTTTAACAGTGCCTAAAACAGATTTTTTCTAGAACAGTCTGACTGAATGGAAGTGAGTTCAGGTGCACACACAGTAAACTCCGACAGGACCTTATGACCCAAAAGATACGTGGCCATATCCCATAATACCAGTCATCATGTGTGGAGTAGACACACATTTGAAGTGCATCGTGTTGAAACTGGGCTACTATGCAGTTAAGTCATCCAATTAGAAAACAAACATCAAGAGCCATAACTCTGCACTTGCAATACACACGGTAAGAAGGGTCACAGGTGGCTTCCAGTCTTTTGTTATTAGGATTGCCTCGTGTTTAAAGTTATGTTCTCCAGAGACAAGAGGCCAGAACACAGACCACAGGTCCAGGAGGTGCTTCTGCTTAATTCTTGTTCCTTATCCATCAAAATCAGGAATTATAATTTGAACATCTTCAAACTATAGAAGGAAGATAGGTGCCTTTATTGATTTTGTCATATTAGAATGTTAGCTTTCGACATGCAGGAAATTTGGCAGAATTTGTGAGTTATTCTCTTTGATTGAGGGGCAAGATTCAAAAAGGAAGGTCAGTCCATTACAGATTTCACTCACACTGCTCAAAATGTCATAATTTTAACAATATTTTCAATTCAACTGGGAAAATGAATGAAAATCAATGAGTCATTTCTACTTAAAAATGTATTAAAGTGCTCTCAAAGAAGTTTAATAACAGGTTGTTGTGGTTTAACCCCAGCTGGCAACCAAGCCCCATGTAATCACTTGCTCACTTTCCCACCAGAAGGATTGGGGAGAGTAGTGGAAGAGTAATAGATAGAAAACTCATGGGTTGAGATAAAGATGGTTAATTAGGGAAAACAAAAACCATGGGCATAAACAAAGCAAACCAAGGAATTAATTCACTGCTTCCCATGGGCAGCAGGTGTTCAGTCATCTTCGGGAGAGCAGGGCCTCATCATGCGTAATGGTGATTGGGAAGACAAATGCCATCACTGCGAATGTCCCCCATTTCCTCCTTCTTCCCACTTTATATACTGAGTATAATGGAACATCCCTTTGGTCACTTTGGGTCACCTGTTCTGGCTGTATCTCCTCTCAACCTCTCGTGGAGTCCCAACTTCCTCACCCGTGTGGCAGTACAAAAAGCAGAAGAGACCTTGGCTCTGTGTAAGCATTGCTGAGCAATAACAAAAGCATCTCTGTATTATCAACCCTGTGTTCAGCTCAATTCCAAAACACAGCCCCATACCAGACACCACAAAGACAATTAATTCTACCCTGGCCCAAACCCGCACCCTGGTGTTTCCTAGTTAGTGCCTTATATTACTCAAAGCCCAAATACTTCCCCAAAACTGAATTAAACAGTGCTTAAGACCCTCAAAAATCTTAGAAAATAGATTAGCATTCTTAATATGGAAGTATTTTTATTCCATAAAATTTCTCACATGTATTCAGTCACTCATATAGATCAAGTAAAGTAGAAGAATAAGAAAAATATTCAAACAGTATCTGCACAAATTAGGTGTCTGTCAAGAAGACATCATTTCCCTGCCAAAAAAGCTGAACTGCAGTCTGACTATTCCTCTCAAGGTTGGTATATAATGAAGTACAAACTCCTTTGGGAGTTGGTTTTGCTGCTGGAATTCAAACTAGAACAAGCAGACGCTACGGAGAGATAAGAAATACTCCTGTTATGCTACACAGCTTCATTGTATGTCTACAGTGTGCAGTGTGTGAAATAGTCTTTGGCCTCCCAAGCACAGGCAATGTGCCAACAAACCTCTTCATGTATCTTTGTGTCTTTGCTGCCTAAAGACTCTGGTGATATGCTTCATTGAAGAAAAGGATCCACGAGGGTAAGGAAATGATTATGGGGAGCTACAGGTAAGGAGCAGATGAGGAAGAATGTAGCAGTTGTTGAACCTGCATAATTCTTAAAATGGAGTGGGCACACAAATAGCTTAGAAATTTCAACATACAATGTTGAAAACCTCCGAACCTGGGTCTTACTCTTGTCCATATTTAGCTATTTATCTTCAATGCTTTTGAAAGCTAAAAGCTGGGGTTTTTTTCATGCAGCACCAACAACTGTAAAGAAAGATAGTTCACTTTTCCAGCTCAGGAAAGCAAATGTTCGAAGACCTGTAGCAGCAAACACAATCCCTAATGGCTGCTGCATTAAAAAAATAAATTTTGTTGTTGCTTTTCTTTATGCTCCTGAATTTTGATAAAGTTTGATTGGAATTTTATATTATTTACATGATTTTCATTACTCTAATATCCAATCCTTTGCAATATTTTAAGGGAGTGAGGGAGTTTTACAGTCAGAAAAGTCTATTGCAGGTTGTTTCAGAGCTAGACCTAAAGTAATTAACAGTGATATAGAATAGATTTACCTAAAGGTATCAGACTTGTTTGTATTAAACAGTTTTTGGATTAAACACCTAAATGCAGCTATGCTGCTGCTTTGATAAAATGAGTTTTCTAAAAAAGCTGTAGGAGTATCTTTATCTTGGAACCAGCACCTCTGCAGGTGGACTGGGGGAGCATATCTGTACCTATAACATAGTTCGTGTACTTAGTACTAGCTCCATAGTCATAAGCAAAAACCTAGTTTCTACCTTCATTGCAATTTGCATAAGTTGAGTAGTCATTTATAAGCTGCTGCCTATTACTCTTTGGCTTCCACAAAAAAAAAAGTTAAAAAAAAAAAAAAAAAAAAAAAAAAAAAAAAAGACTTGACAGGAAGAGTTAAGTATGTAAAGGAGTATGGGAACATAACTGCATTAAACAGTAATACCTTACCAGTGAGACAGCAGCGGTACACTTCAAACATGATCATGTTTCTATCAGAAGCCAAGGTCTTCAGAAAAGCGTTTTCTAAAATAAAAAATGTACTATGTAGTATTCCATTACAAGTATAAACAGATTTTTTTTGTTCTCTTTATAACCCAATCTTACCGCTCTGTAATTGTAATCTAATCATGAATGTTCTAATATTTACTCCTTTTTAAAAACCTTATTATTTCTGCAAAGTATACGGAACAGATAATGAGTCAAGTTCTTACTAAGTGGCACAGAGGTGTTTAAGTAAGTCAGTTCTGGGATGAATTAAGTGAATAGAGAAGGTAAATAATAGACAGTGGTTTTAAAGGGAAATCACGCTAAGAGACGTTTGTGAAGAACAAAAACATAGGGAATATCTTAAATGCAAGAAAAATAAATGAATGTGTAAGAAAGGTGTACGAAAATCTAAAAAAAAACAAAGGAAAAAGAAAAAGTGGAAGTTATACCTTTAAGACTTACAGAGGGGATATAGTAGGCCTTATTTTTTATGTTCAGTCTGAAGCAACTTATAATTGTAACTCCTTTTAAGACAAAAAGTTGAGGACTAACGTTAAAAATCAGGTGTTTTCCAAACCACTCATGAAGACATGCCTATAAAATGAAAGAACCAAATTTGTAATTTAGTGGAGAATATGTTCAACTGAGGTGTGATCTAAAGGGAAAATTGGAAAATAAAAATTCAAACAAATCTCTTAAGGCATAGAGCAAAATCAAAACAATACTGAAATGTAAGGACAGGAGAACATTATATTACAAATTATATAGAGGATGGTGGAGAACATTGCTGCTAAAATTTAGCTTTGTTCAGCTCTGTATCTGAGAAGGTAACGTGGCAGACATGAAAAGTGTGTGTGTGGGGAAAATCCTTGAGTGAATCAAATGCACCTGATTGATGTACCTAAACTATGACTAAGCCTTATGTCTCTTAAGCACTTCCTGAAGCATTCGCTTAATTTATCTGTGGTAAGAATTACTCACTTTTAAAGATCTCCAGTGAGAGAACCTGAGTGATCAAGCTTAAGCATCTAAGTTAGACAATCAAGTTTTTTTTCTGGCAGCTTTAGATTTATCAACTTCTTTCTACTGACTAAGTGAAAAATTTGGCCAAATATTTATGAAAAAATGCTTTGTGAAGCATTTGGACTTATGCATAAATTACGTAGAGTGGGATTTCACTTTAAATTTGGGTAACACCAGTTAGCATATGTTATTCTGGTGTTATTAGGCTTCTTAAACCCACTCACATGAACAGTTGAGGCAGAATTACATCAAAGACAAAATGTTTGACCATAAACCAGTGATGGAAGTGGGACATAAAGTATAATCCAAAAGCAGAGCAGTATTTAACAGAGAAGTAGAACCCTTCTCTCGATTCATGTAATTGTCACTTCTGTAGTAGAAGAATTTTTTTCTAAGACAATGTTGGTTTGCAGAATTAATGTGCAGCCTGAAAGCAAGTAGATCGCAGGTATAGGCATCCTGAACAAGAATCTGATTATAATTTTTTTCTGGAGATACCAAAATACCGCATTTTGCAATATGAGTTCAAAGGTATTTGTAACTTCCTCGTGACAGGCAGATTAGTGGCTGACACTGATCTCTTCTGTGTGATGAACAGTGACAGGACCTGAGGGAGTGGCCTTAAGTTGTGTCAGGGAAGGTTCAGGCTGGTTATTAGGAAAAGGTTCTTTACCCAGAGGGTGGTTGGGCACGGGAACAGGCTCCCCAAAGGAGTGGTCACAGCACCAAGCCTGACAGGGTTCAAGAAGTGTTTGGAAAATACTTTTAGACACCTGGTGTGACTCTTGGGGATGGTCCTGTGTAGAGCCAGGAGTTGGACTCGCTGATCCTTGGGGATCCCTTCCAACTCAGGGTATTCTGTGATTCGGTGATTTTATCAAAGCAATTGGACTGCCAAGGTATGTTAGTTTCTCAGAAACTTCATAGTGCCAAGCTTCCAAGCAAAAGTTTTAATGGGACCAGCAGGAGAAAGGGAATTTTTTTTTGGTTAATCCCTCGTTTTCACTGTGAACTTTACATTTCCCTAGCGGAAGTAGAACACAAGTAAAAAATTTGTCATATTCCTTAAAATGTTTTAAGCTATCAATAAACCATCAGAACACGAGTAGGCTGCTGATTACATAATCAAACTTGCAATGTATACATTAAATCTATTTAAAAAGAACCCTATTCACTGACAAACTGTAACTAATTTTCTTCAGACGTGTAAAATAAATAGTTATGTTAGGAACCTAGTTAAGTTTCTTCTCTGTAGCACGTAGTAATACAGTAGTTAGATTTAGTAAACTGAAGTAACATGGTGCCTCAAAATGTCAGTATTTTTAGTACATATCTCACCAAAAGCATAGCTGGAGAGTAGAAGTGATTTAGGATAAAATATATTCTGATAACTAGTGCATGGAGAAGTTAACAAATAATGTTAAGCCTTCCAAGTGATACATCACACAGTATCCATATGGCGATGCATAAGTTATATTAGATGTTCCAAATAAGATTAAACTGATTACTACAGTCATGTTAGATTTCTTTCTTCACATAATATTGCAACAATTGTTCTTGTGTTCTAAGAATATAATGGTATCACCGGCTGGATTAGGTGTTCTTGGTCTGCTGTTCCCACAAGAATACACTTAATGTTTTTAATTAGACTATTTTAGGATCAGGATGCCCTAAAGCAATGACATGGAGAATGAAGAGATGAAAATAAAACAAAGGTAGAATTATACATCATAAAAAAAAAAAAAAAAAGACAGGGTTGAGGAAAGACTGTCTTCTGATACTTAAGTAGAGGCTGGGGTAAGATAGGCTACGAGGAGCAGACAAGATAGCTGTAAAAATTGGATCAAAGGAGATTTTTTGAGCAAGGGTCTTAAACAGAAGTCTAACGTAGATTTGAAAAATAGCAAAAGAGTTTTGTGGACTCTGCGGATTGCAGGCGATAAAGATCGTTCTGAGTCTATTTTCGTACAGAATTCCCATTGCCCTAGACGCTCCTCACACAGAATAGAATGGCTCTCTGTGCTCAAACATTGGCTTGCTCAATTTATTCTGTATGAAAAAGCATTTGCGTGAAGACCCTCAAAGTCTGTAATCTAAGAAAAAACAAATACACTTTTACTGCAGCAGCTTAGAATTTTTTTAAACATACTTTGTGCAACCTAAGTTGAAAACTGTAAGATGAGGCAGATGCAATTTAGTTCATTTCCCTTAAAAAAACCTCTAAAAGTAAAATATATTGCTTAAGCAGCAGGCACCTTTTCCTTTTCAAGCTGCTTCTTATGCCTCAAGCAGGATGCTTATAGTCTGAACATTTTTATTATAGTTTTTAAAAAAAAACCCGGAACAATGCCAGACACTACAGCAGCTGTGAGTCAAAACTAAATATCACATGGGTGGAATCGCCATAGTAACTAACTCAAATCCATCAGATACACTAGAAAGGAGTTCACTCTTCAGTTTATCTTTCACCTGAAGCTGTGGTCACTTCCTCTGTTTAAAACTTACTAAAGAATATTAACAATGTGATAATAGTATTATTAATATAATAATTAATAATGTAATAATCTGTCTATTCATAGGTATTCAATATTCCAATAGATACGAGTGCCATTGTACCAAAAAAGAAGACAGGAGTGGGTGTCTGAAAAGAAAGAACCACAAAAAGTATCATGAGGTCCCTAGTTCACTTCAGAACAGGGTTGGGTTCATGTACTGTTTGCAGAAGGAAATTGAGCACTCATGGGTGCTGATAGTCATATTGGAGAAAACAAACTAACCACCTTAAACAACAGGTCTTGTGAAAACAATGAAACCACGGTAGATGTCAAAACTACAGTTCTGGTAAAAACTTGGACGTTCTCTTGGGTCAGTCTTGCATGCATGTTGGCTCTGTGGGCTCCAGTAGGCAAAGATGTTCCCAGCCAGCCTGGGACCACCCTTCCCAGTGCTCAGGACCCCATTTTGGCCAGGACCATCAGTGCCTGCCCTGGTAGTGCTGTAGCATTTCTGGTCTCTAGCCTCCTCTTTGTCCCCATCTTCCTTTACCAAGGTTCATCTCTTGCTGTGTAGGGGTCTGTTGACGGACCAAGCTGTTACCAGCCCCATGGGACTGTGCCCCACAAACAAGGGCATGGCCAGTGCTGGGTCACCCTCAAGTCTGGCTGTCCAGCTCTGGGGAACTCCACTGCCCATATTGCTCTGGACAAACTGTGGCACAGAGAAGGTGAACAACAGGGTGGATCACCATGCTCTGCAAGTAATTACCACTAGTTTGGTGCGAAAATGGAAGATTGTTTTGAATGCAGGGAGTTTTTCTTGGTTTAGTTTTGTTCAGTGTTTTCACTAATAGTCTGATTATTGGAATGAAAGCATGATTTTTAGAAATTTACAGGTGTTGTCTAGGGGGAAAAACTGCATTTTGGTTGGAAAACAGTATTAACATTGATAAGGGTCGTGACTGCATTTTACTAAAACTGGGACATAAGTCACTACAAACAATTAAAAGGAACTGTGCTTAAGTAAAAACTATCAGATGAAAAAAAATAAAAAGGAACATCAGTCTCTTGGAAAAGAATCTAAAGGCAAGGATGAAAGAGAGTTGCATTGAGCTATGCATGAAGTATACAAGTATAATGTTATTGAGAAGAAAGTGATCATCACAAAAGAGTATACCTGGGAAGACATGTAAATGAATGCTTTCTGCTTCATCTGGCAGAGGAGAAGACTCGAGCTGGAAGTGTGGGTACAACATGGTGAGAAGCGGGCAGTCTAAAGGAAAGCAATGCAAATGACCAGAAGTTTAGAAAACGTGATCTGTGAGTAATGATTGAAAGAGCTGAAATTTCTTTCCCCTTGGAAGACTAGAGGGAGGTCATGATAAAAGCCTTCAAGTATGAAATGCTATTGTAAAAAAATGAGAAGGCATTCTATGTCTGTAGAATAAGTTGTCACAACTAACAATGAAGCTGAAAATTTAAACTGTGAAAAGTTAAGAAAAACAGAGTGAATGAATATTTTGTTTTGAGGCTCTCTGTCACTGAGGTCTTTAGGAATATGCTAGACAGCCATCTGTCAGCAGTGATAACATATACAGTTAATCTTGTCTTCAGGGATGGACTGTCTCTTGGAGACCCTTCCAACAGTTTTTTAATGTAGTTATTGCTAAATCCCAACAGATCTTTAATAGGAACATTGGCAAGATAGTACATACTTGAAAACCTGTAGAAGAAAAACACACCATCTAGAAATATGGTCTACTGAAGTTTCAGATTAAATGCATAGGAGTGTCTTCACTTAGCTCTTGATGACGCTACATTTTGTGGGGGAAATAAAAAACAACATAGCATATTATTGGTTTACAGTGGTAGATTCTACTAAATTACCAGGACAGGTTTTCCGGAGAAACAGAAATTCAAGAGCATTTGAAGGATAAAGAAAGTCAGGTAAAGTGTTTGTTACTGTTACAAAATCCCACGACAGAGTTCATTTGGAAGTAAGTTTCAAAGACAACTTCAAGGACATATTGTGAAATCTGAAGAAAGGTTCATAGTTACTCTGGGCTGAATGCAGCATTTCTGGGATAAAATTTATTTTTTGAACAGTAAAGAATGAAAGATTTGTGGAAGGAGGACTATTAGGAACCCAAGTTTAAAATGGGTAGATCATACAACACAGGGGAGCTGACTGTCAGTTTTTAAGTTTTTGAAGACTGACCACTGAGAATTCTCTTTCTCTTTCGTGTCAAAGAAAGGCAAGAAGGCAGATGTCTACATCTGGATTCCTGTTTCTGCTCTCCTTCTGGTCTCCAGATTAATATTTATTACATTCTGCAAAAGAAAATAAGGGGTTTTGTGTTGTTTTTCTGTTTGTTTGTTTGTTTGATTGTTTTGTGTAGATAATGCAGAACTGAAACTGGTTTTGGCATCTGTGACCACTAAACTGCGCCCTGTCATAGTTAAGATCAAGGGACAACCACAACTTGAGAAGGCAAATCTAAGTCTCATATCAGCTAAATATTTTAGAAGATAATTTCAATCAAATTTGGCAAAGTGGTGGTAATTTCAGAAAGTAAAGCAATGCAGCAATTTACCTGAATGAAAATTTAGGTAAATTCTAAGAGATTTTTCTGCCACATTGAAGGACAAATGGACAAATTACTCTTTAACAGTCATTGAACAATTCACACAGATTTCTACATCAAAAACCAATTCACCCCATGACTTGCAAAATTGCATTAAAGGCATTAGTTCCATCAGAAAGCATAGCTGCAACAGAAATGCACTGATTGTAATGATGTTTTATAAATGGCAGAACTGTTGAAGGCTCACATATACGTGGGTCATTGCAGCTAAAGCAGCGATGTTTTAAAGGTAGGGACAGGACACTGGGCAGCAGTTATACAGTGTGTCAAGAGTAAGACCAAATGACACAGTCTATAAGTTCCGGCATAGAATGTGCTGAAGGAAATGGGTGAGTTAAAAAAAAACACAAAAGCAACAGCCCATGCGTATGGTAAATCTCATTGGAATCAGCAAGGTGGCACAGAGCCAACAGCAGCACTAAGAATGCTCTGGATACGTGCATCTGATCTGGACAGGTTGTGATTCCAGATGGCTTAAAGACAAATCACATCCAGTTTTAACATTTTAAATGTTTAATTTTATTAAAAAGTCCTAACGGAGCTTTTCTGAGCAGGAAATGGCATGATCGCTGCTATGTGCAGCTCCAGGTGGGACAGAGTGCATTATTGTCATTTTTATTTTGAGCGAAGTCCTCCTGGTGTGGAGCAGCTGCATGGTCCCTAGGCATCCTGAAAGGTGGCACTCCAACAGGATGTCTGGAAGCTCGGCTGGCATGTCCCAGAAGGGGCTGCTCAAACCAGTTCTGCACAGACGGCTGGGAAAGTGCTAGTTCCCATGTTGGTCACTAGCATTCAGAGTGCCAGCTTGGAGGCCAGTCTGTCAGAATTTAAAGTGCCTTCACAAAAGATATGAACTTTATACATGAGAGAAGTAGGCAGCCTGCAAGGGACCCAGCAGGGATGCTTTCCAAAATGATCTGAGGCATTTAAAAAAAAAAAAAAATAAAAAAGAAGTTTTTATTAGTAACATGCAAGTACAGTTTTAAAATGCAAGATGCAAAAGCATCTTCATTGGATAAGTTTTCTAAATGCAGCTTCCTACCATTCACAGGGGGCATGAGCCAGAGTGTACTAGATATATTTAAATTAGTACCATGATCCCAAAAATCTTCAGGGATTTCCTAAAAGAAAAAAGTTTTCAAGAAAAACTTACTTAGACTTTTTATTCTGTTCCTTCCTACACTCTCTAATCATGTTCTTCTTCCTGTTAATTAAAGACCAATATACTGCAGCCTAATAGCTGTCCACGATTCACTGAGAAAGAGAATGAGCTGTCTTATTCTACATAAAATAATCCATGAACCTCTATCCCATCACCCTTTATTTTTAGAAGCAGGTTTGACAGCTCCTCTTCTGGGCCATGCTGGCTACATGTTAGATCTTGCACCTTAGGCATCCCCAATAAGGATACAGAGCACAGGACACTTAAATGGAGAGGGGCAAAAAAAGGACAGGGTTCAGGCTATTAAACCTCACCAATTGGCCACGTCTGCCTGAGGAGATTTCTAGAATTATTTTTAATTAGTGCTAACAATTCCGTTGTCAGAAAGAAGAGATGGATATGAGATTTGAAGCCCTTAGCCCCAGATGTGCTTTGCAGCTGCAGATAGAGCACAAAATATCTTTTCAAAAGCCAGTATCTACTTTTGGAAAGGCTTCATCTTCTTTCTTCCCAAGAGATAACCACCAGATGCCATAGAAAATGGCTTGGGACTTTTAAAGCAGCAGGAAATACAGGTATATGGGACTTTGGCTTTCTTGTAGGGACTTGCTTTGGTGGTTTTATCAGTCTCTAACTTAAGCAGAAAGAGATATTAGGTTACTAGGTCTGAGGAGGGACATTGTTCTTACATATGAGCACAGTACCTCTGTGTCTTCCTACGACACAACATTACAGACCTCTTTTTATCTGAGCTGCTCAGTGGTAGTTCATTAAATAAAGTCAAACTACTCACACCACAGGTTAGAATATTCAGTGGCAACACTGAATAAATATAAACTCACAGTACTTCTTTGAGTACATGGGTCAACCATTCAGCCATATCTGCTAAACAGATGTGAAATAGTGACAGTGATTTGCCCACATCACTTTAGTTACTCAAACATCAGCCATGAATCTTTTCCTAGAAGCTGTTTTGTAACAAGTTGACAAGCGTGTAGACTATTACACCAGGAGCTTTGTTTATATTAGAAATGCCGGGAAGGTTGTGATTTGCTGTTATTTTTGGTTGTGAATACCATGGATTGCAAGACAAAATGGAACAACATTGAACAATAAACAAAATTAGGGAACTGTTAGCATCGATCAGTTCATGTCTGTTGCCAAGGGCAATCTTGGTGTGTCTCATTTTAAATTCTATTGAACAAATTAATGTGTAATTTCCTTATCATCAACAGTGGCTGATCAGAAGAAGCTTCAAGAGGTAGAGAGTGCTAATGGATCTTGAAATTGGATCATAGCCATGGCAATGAGCCTGGAGCTGAACATCACCATTAATGGATGGTCTATGAGTATAGTACATTGGCCATAGACAATTCTTTATGCTGTATTTTATGTATCAGCATTTCTTGTCATCTCTGCCTTCTTTCAAGATTTTTTTTAATGCCGATGGGATTATTTATTTTCTTTACCTCCACTTCTCCTATTCCCTTGTGCTCTTCCTCCTTTGGTTTATTTTTAAAGGCATCTAAAATATATTTAAAGAATTTTAGGAATCAGCTGTGCCAATTTCTGTAGCAGCAGCAATCATAAGTGCAGTTTCTCTATGACCAGATTAGTATGTATTCAAGCACGTACACAAACACACCAGACTGTTGAACTATCTTGTTGTAACTTATTTGTGTTTTGGTGAAGGAAACAGAATAAAGGGAAGAAAGGGGAAGGTACTATTAATTAGCACTTCTTGGTACGAAATAATCTCTTCCTCTTTTTTTTTTTTCCCTTTTTTTTTTTTTAATGTGGGACAGAAAGCATATTATACTGGAAGTGCATATGTGCTTCAATTGCATGTTGTTATCTTTGTAGAGTCTATTCAGTTAAACTGGTTTGTCCAACTGAAAACAATTTTTCTTCCATTGTCAATCTAAAGGGCTTTAAAATCTCACATGGAAGTCGAACTTTTCATAAACCCTGAAGAATAGTCACTTCTATGTGACAATTTCTTCAAAGGAACTAATAAACAGGAATGACTTTCACAATTTTTTTTAACAAGCTTGATTTCCAAGCACAGTTTCACAATATCACCATAAATGTTTTTCCTACTAATAAAAGTTATAGCAATTTTCTTCTGGGTCTGGAGATCTTTGTTTGTTTGTTTGTTTGTTTTGTAAAGGCCAAATGCCTTTCCAGATTTCTCAAAAGAAAAAGCTTAGGAAAGCTAGAGGTTTCAGCTCAGGTGTATTCCAAATGGAATTACTTGACATCCTGGATACACAAACCCACTTTCCAAGAGCAAACACTGTGAGGACAATTGACTATAATGTCAGAAGTAGTTTAAGAAATTAACACACATAAACCCTTATCACCAGCATTCATCACAGGGCACAAGTGTAGAATGAAGGAAAAAAAGGAGGAGAGAGAGCACACAATGTGACTGTTGAAGGCTTTGATGCACAGCACAATGATTAGCTTCGATTTGCATTGTGGTGTAGGATTCCCCTGGTTGTACTGCAGAACTTGTTCAGGCCTCAGTATATCTGGTGTGTATTGAGAAGAGCTGATGACCCTATTAACCAAGCGTGATTCACTATTCTTATTGAGAAATTAATTTTTGGCTTCTCCAGAGAGAGTAGTTTTTGTGATCTTATTTTGCTGTGATGTTGTTTTACAAATGTCACATATAGTATACAGTAGACCTAATATCTCCTTTACCACTGGAAAATACTCAGTTCCATACATCAGTATCAAAGTTTTTTTATATATGGTTATAACCGAGAAGCTGAGAAGTATTCTTTTTCTCTAATTCATAATCACTATCCTTTTTGATATATTCTTTAAACAGAGAAGGATATTTAAATGGAATGTGAGATCCTTCCCATGTAGAAAGAAAAATTATACAAATTACACTTCCTTCAGCTAAAAGCTGAATGAAAATTTTCTTACCTGTTTTTATTACTGATCAAAATTATGCCTGCCCAATCCTTTTACTCTCGGCAAGTTTCATTCCTTAATGGCTGTTATTGCTAGCAATTACTCCTTAAGCTTTCTCTCCAGGACCTTCTTTTCTGATAACTTACAGTTTTGCCAAGAGTTTTGTTTCGTTAATGAACTATTCATACCCACATATCTCCCTGAATACCACAGCTCATGCTTTTGTTGCTATTGTAAAGATTGCTTACTTTTGCACTTTGAGTTCCCTCTAAAGTCCTGGTTGTTCTCAGTGAATAAAAGTTACAGTTCTGGTGATGCATTCTTTGGCTGATTACAGAGAAACACCTTTTGGTTTCCGTGAAAGAATCCAAAATGAAAGAAAAACACATAGCTAATACTGGAGGGCTGTTGAAAAAAAATACCTGATAGTTGAAGAAACTGTAAACCCCTGAGGCAAAACAGCACAGTTCTGCATGGAGCAGACTCCTTGAGAGAGTGGAAACTACACTGAAACATTTGTGTTGGCATTTGGTAGGCATCATGGTTTATATTCCTGATTTCCTAGAATTCCTAAAATAACAGTTCCTGAGTTGGCTTAGAAAATTTTGTCTTGACTGGATACATTAAAGTCTTAACAAAACCTAGAACAAGGTTAGAACTCAGACAAAACTGAAACTTATTGAAAATTACCAATAACCAGAATAATAAAAAAGGAAATATAATTTGAGCTGATGAACTATTTATGCTACCTTTCCTGACAAACTAAATGCAGGTGAATATTCTACAACTGACTCAAAATACAGCAATTAATAAATGTTTCCCCTGCACAACAATTCAAATTGATATTGATGTCACATAAAGATGAAATGGATTCCTGAAATTCTTCTAACAACTTTGCACACAACATTTTACAACAATTTGTGGAGATAAATGTATCATTCATTGCTCCACTGATACTTTAATAAACACCAGTGGGCAAAATGTCACGGACATACTGAATGTATTTGTGGGATTTAGCAGTGCACGGATTTGCTGTCCCTCTCCACCATCATAAGCTTTGTTATTGCATTGGAGGTGCAAGGTGCTCTGATGAAGCAGTCTGTAAGCAGATCTTTGTTAGCAGTAGAAGAACTCGTACAGAATTATTGATGACAAAATACTATTTCAATATCTCTATCCTAAAGACATATATATACCTCCAGTGTGGGCTTTTTGACACACTGGCTTCTCTTTGCCTCACATTCCTCATGCTCAGCAATCTACGCTGGGCATCTAATCTGCATGGCATGACTTTGCAGTGAATGATTCTTACTGCGGGAGGTCAGATTCTAGAAGTTTCCTCAGTGGTTATACTTCAGGGGATTCAGGAGGGCAGTTTATATTGCTTTCTGCCTGAAAGGATCTACAGCTGATTGGAAAATAAATTTCCAAAGAAATTTCAAATTGATAAAACTTTGTTCGCACAAGCGTTCATGTGGAACATGTTTATGTACCACAGGGCCACTAATCACAGGTAACAACTTCTATTTTTGATCTTACTGAAATGTTAATAATCACAATTAAAAATTCCCAAGTCCATGCTAAGGAAACTCCTCACAGCAAAGCTATTACTCAGCATCTGTCATGAGTTCAGTGGTCAATTTAAACAAAAGGAAGAAAAGCTGTTTGTGAATGACTGATCAGTTTGGAACTACCAACTTTCCACCTGTCCTGTACCAACAGATTTCACTAATTTAAACCACCCTTACTCTACACTCCAGCTGTTAAAAAAACCACCACAAACCAAAAAACGACTAAAGGACTGACTCCTCAATGGGGGACAGCATTACAACGACCAGAAGTGACCAGAAATTGTTAGCTAGCTCCAATTTTCCATATAGTGTAAACGATTAAGTACCAATAATGGGATTTACAGATACCACAACATGGAGAAGCTGCTACTTACAGTAATTAATTGAAAATGCTGAGGGCACAGGTGGGATTAAAACCTGTTATTTTCTAAGACCAGACCAAAAAAGTGTTTTAGTTGTTTACTCAGCCTTCAGAAATAGCAGTGCATTCTTGGATTTTGGTGTTATACAGGTGTTCAAAGAGACCAGTAGCATCATCACCTTGAGCATTTCTGTATCCCCAGCTCAGCATCTTCTTCAGCTGCCTAACTTGAATGTGTGGTTATGTCAATCACTTCCCCATATTACTGGATCTCAGGTTATTTTGAGACGATACACACATATACAGTTTCTCTTTAGAGAAAATTCTTTAATGGTTTAGTTATTCACAAAAATTTCAACCCACAGCTGTGTCGGCCCTTGCAGTGTTCCCCACTGGCCCCTTAAACTGCATAACCAGAAGATATTTCTGAACAATGAAAATATAGCAACAGAGCCTGCAGGTGAAATGGTTTAAATCCTTAGCGACGGTCCTGCACTGAGCAGATCACCACCATTAGCTGTGTATATGCCCAACATCACAGCCTTGGGAAGTTAATTTGGGCAGGTTAAGATTACCCAGAAATTGAGCAGAGATGTTGACAACTTCAGTGTGGCATTTGGAGGTTAAAGCATTTTCAGAACTATAATATTAGAACCTTTTGGGTTCTACCAACTTGTCAAAAAACGCTCATCGAGGGACTTGAACTGCTTGGCCAATGTTCCTCTCCTGAGGAACCCCAGCAGAAGAGTGAGGTCTGACCAGAAGTGTATGATCTCACCCATCACTACAGGCACCCTCACATTTTGGTTGAAAACAAGACAATTATAGTCCTCAACAAAATAGCAGTTCTTTTCATTTTATGTTATTTCTAATCTCCAGAAGTCCTTTCTGAATATTACCAAAGAAATCGTCAGAGACGAAATCAAATTCTTGCTGTTTATTCTCCAAATATAGAAAACTTGACCAAGAAATTATCCCCATCAGATAAAACCCACTAAGCAATTGTTAATTTTCCTGCTTTGTCCAGTTCTTCTGTCATTGGTAGAGTCTTGACTGTATGAATCTCACTCCTTGAGAACAATTATTCATTATTTTCTTTCATTTTAAAGCTGATTCTCATTTATCTACATGGTGAGGCCGTTCCCCTGCAATTCTAAAAATTTCTTTTGATGCATACAATAGTTAATGAGTTCTCAAATAAAAATACAGGTACATTAACCAGAGAGTTTAATGAATGCTTTTAATTATGGGTACTGGATGAAGTGCAATGAAAAACTGTGACCTTTGGTTTAGGGTCTGAGAGTCCTGTTACAATAGAAATGCCTTAGTAATAGCAGCAAACAAGGGTCAGCTTTGTGAAAGATCCATATCAGGGGCTGCTGTTAACAAGTCATGGCAGAATTAAATACAGCAGCTAGAGTTTTAAAGTTGGTCTGACCTTGTACTCCTATCTGCATGGTCCCATAATGAAAAAAAAATCAGTAATATCAACATTAAATGAACAACTGGTTTCCTGTAAGCAGGATAGTCTTTTATGAAAACAGGAATAAAATGTGTAATTTAGAAAGGTGTCAGTAACATTTTAATTGGAAAAAAATTCAAACTAAAACTGCATAATGAGGCAAATTTTAAGTTCATATACGCACTGTGATCAAAATTTGCATCTCATAATCTTTTCTAAGGTGAAGTTTAGATTGGGTGCATTTTTAGTATGTATCAGTCAGTGCTTGACAGAAGGTGCCATGATGGAGGTGGACATTAAAAGATTGTTTATTATGAAGTGGTCATTTTATTGGATGGAGAAGCTTTATAGTTTGCTGGCAGTGAGGTACTAATGGAATTAAACCTTCTGGAAGAGAGGAAATACAGTAACACGAGCTTAACGGGGCAAATTCAAATATTTTTAGCTTGAGGTAAATCTGGCTGAAGTCAGGGAAAAGTCTGACAATTCTTCAGAAGGTCAGACATTTGTAATATATCATTATTTGACACAGAATTTAATGTAAAAATGTTGTTTCCTCAGTAAAAACAAGGGCTCCTTGTTCTAGCCTGTCCCAGGACAGGACGAATGCCAGCAGCATGCCTACCTGTTGGCTGTTTTATCACCCTGGTTCTTAGGAGCCTGATGCAAGTAGTGCAACATTAGCACGCTGTAAATGCATATGCAGGGCCTGGACTTCATGATTAACCTGGAGCAACATTTATTTAACCTCTTTGTGACTCAATTTCCCTGACTGTGGTGTGATCACAGTAATACTTCCTCACCTCTAAAGGCTGTTGTGCATACAGATCTCTGGAGCATGTGGAACAGTATCACTATTATTATAGCCATTTCTCAGAGTTGGAAATCTGATAACCCCCTCATCTGTGTTATCTTTCATGGACATATGTGTTTTATTTAAACTGTGTACTGAAGTAGCCCTATCATTTGACAATGTTTGCTTAATCAAGCATTTCTTTAGTTTAAATTTATATGTCTGTGAACTTCTATAGTTTATTGGTGCTTAAAATACTGGCTTGACTCTTTTGCTAATTAATACGTAATTGTCAATAAATGTATTTGACATATGCTATCTCATTTTGTAAAAAGACATTACATAGAAACATAGTCAATGAACTACATTTGACAAGTGGGAAACACACGGCAATTAACCATAAAGGATTTCAGGTTCTTTCCATTCCCATCATGGAAAAAAAGAGCAATAAATATTCTTTACATCAATAGGAAAATGTTTAGCACCCAAAATCCAAGTCCTTAAATAGGAATCTGGCTTAGCTCAGTAGATTGAATGTTGAGTTTTGAAACAGTATTACAAATTTCCCATGCGTTATTAATTGAAAATAAATTAAGATCAAAATTGTAGTAACTGTCCTGAAGATGGAAAAGCTAAGATGGAGAAATCTTTTTTTCCCTGTTAGCAAATTTATTTGCAGAAGTGTCACTACTAGGTGGACAGTCTCTCATACTCTTTGGAAGAATTCAGTCCCTCAGGTATTTTTTCTCAGTTATGATGAGAGAAGTTGCATCCAACTCATTCAATACACCACTAACATACACTGCAACGTAAAAGTATACATCAGTATATATAAATTTGCTTGGTTTTCTCCCCAAAACACCATGTGTATAATCACAGACCATTTCACAAGTGCTTTGATAAGGGGTGGTTTAGGTACTTTATTTTGTGTAAATAAGTTATGCAACTGGGTTTTGACAAGGCTGCCTGGTATGTCATACCTGAACTGCTTGCTATTTCTTGGTACATAATAAAAGCTTTATTTATGCCTGTATGAAATAATCTGAACAATCAAGATTTCTGTGCTTCATTCATGCACAAAAAAACAACCACGAGATAGAAATAGTAAATCCACGGTCAGTTTTCATTATGGTAAAAGGTTAACAGATGGGTAAGTTTCTGTACAAGGATCACTGTTTAATATATTTATAATGATCTACAAACAGCAAAGTGAATAACGAATTAAAAAAAAGCATGAATAACCATTGTTACATTTGGTTAAATCTGGAGAAGTCAGAACAGAACTTAAAAAAGACTGAGTCAAGCTGCAAAAGTAGACAACACAAAGGCAGACAGAATCCCTGTTGATTACAGGAAAGCCTCTTGAAGAATATATAGCTATGTAAATAATGTTAAATGTGTGATCTTGTTTTAACAATGGGTTAAGCAGTATTGTGTGTTAGTGATATAGAATGTAAAAATACAGACTTCTCAAATGTCTCAGAAAAGGGAGAAGGGAAATGTTATGGACTACTCATCATGAACTTTCACTTCATGTACCGCCGTTCTGAAAGGAAGCAAATAAGTTCCTGAGGTGCATAAAAAATGGGACTGTAAGTAATACAGAAAATGTCTTTTATATTGTCACTGATACTTCTTGCTTTAGACTGGTATCTTATCAGGGAAAGCATACTGCAAAAATAGACAGGTTGCTTGAAGACAGATAAGAACAAGTTATTGGTAAGGAAAAAAAATCTCTTCTTCAAAGACTAAAAGATTATTATGTTAAATGATTAAAGGGGAACATGATAAAAGTGCATGAAATAAGATTGAACTGAGAAAATAGACTGTACAGGAAATCACCCTTTGACACATTGAAAGTAAATGTTTCTAAAGCAATAAACATAATTTCTACCCAACCTGTGATTAGATTGTGGAAGTTATTTTCAGAGCATGTCTTTGACGATTGAAACTCAGAAGACTTGAAAGCTTTTGGGATGAACATGTGATGAATTGCATAATAATAGCACTTGGAGCTCTTTGCACTTGCATTTCAGATTTCCTTTTTTCTGTGATATTTGGCCTTTGATTCAGTCATCTGGGGCTAAGCATGCATGTACCTGTAGTGCATTTTAAGATACTACTATGTCATATTGGCCGCATGATACTGAATACAGTTTGGTGTGCAGTAACGGATACATTTCCGGCAGAATTTGTAACAGAAAGTTAGAACTCGTTTTGCTCAGAAGGCTTTCTGCCTGGGTCGTGGCTCTTTCTCAAAGGCAGTTTCAGTGCTTTCCACGCCCCCCCCCGGCCTCTTCCCCAGCTCTTCCCAATAGCAAGAGAAGATACAAAAAGCCTTGGAGGAGAAGGGGTACTGCCTTTTTGCATTGAAGTTCCGGTGCAGATTGCATCGTAAAGAAGTGGTCCATGTATCCGAAATAAACCTTTTTTTAATCCTTACACTGCCTTGGCATTCTTGTGAAGAATACCTGCATATGTTTTACTTTCAGGTGTCTCACATGACTCCAGACACCAGACATCTAGACACCTACAGACTTGAAGACTTGTCATTGTTGGAGGAAAGGCACTGATCTAGAGCAGCCACAGGTCTAATGTAGCGTGAAAGATCATGTTTCTAAAGAGTATTCCCACAAGAGTGAACAACTCAGTGAAGAAAAAGCATTCATAGCGAACACCAAAACAAAAAAAAAACGACTGAAAATAAGCCTGTAGTCAAACCATTATTTTCAATAATATACTCAATAGAGAACCCAGATTCTGCAAGACAAACTCCAAAGAAACAGGAAGATAGAAATTGTTCAGTTCTCCCCTTAGTCATCTCTATCCACCTTGCACTAGGTCATATAGCTATGAAGGTTAATGATAACCTGCTCACTGCTAGGTTGCAGGTCTGTAAAATTGTATCAGGTACCTGATAATTATTTTCTGAGTATACTTCTAGGAAAAGCTATTACCTTCAGGCCTGAGGGGCATATTCTGCTCACTTCAAACCATTTTCTTCACAGATAAATTTCTTCAAGTTCTGTTTAACTACTATAAGCCTGTAAGGATCAGTTCATCTCATTTTCCAGTGAAAGTGATGCTGAAAGAAGAGGGAATGGAAAATATTGTTTTACTTCACTTGTATGAAAATATGATTTCTTCCAAGCAAATGAAGAAAATATTATACTTCTTCAGAATACAAGCATACTGTCAGGAACATAAACACAGTGCTTCAGGAAAGTTACATTTGCATGTGCAAAAAAAGAGTGGTTTATTTGAAAAAATACCCTATTAACTTATTTTTAAAAACTGAGGTCCTACATCTTAATGAGAGCAAATGATGGCATTGATCATAAGGAGTGTAAACATTTGAAGGTTACAAGTGCATAAACAGATTTCCTTTAAACTGGGACCTTTTTTTCCAAACCTTATATCATGTATAGAAAAAGGTTTAATGGCCATGTTACCTGAAAATGCACATCTATAATGGGGAAACAGACAACTTGTGTAGCGTCTGTTCTGAGGTAATTTTCTATCCCATTGTCATTAAGTAGAAGATGAATCCTTTAATTATACTTTAAAATTCAGTCATGCTGTTATCCCACTAGTTAATTCAATTAAAATGAACCCTTGTTAATTCAATCAAAAGAAATCAAACCAACTCTTGAACTGTTTTTCTTCCTTGTGTTTTTCTTTTGGAGGAGGACTGTGGGGATAAAGGGAAGAATCATGAACTAACACCAGAGTGCTTGTCCCTTGATCCTGACAAAGCAAAGCTTACTTCTTTTCCTATATATACAACAGCTCTCTGTAGGAAGGGATCCTTCACTATTTCAGTAGCTTTTCCACACGCCCAAAGTTTTGTCTGTCACCCCCTTGTCCATGTACAAGCAATAGTTATCATCAAATTTTTAGATATAAGATTAAAACTGGTGATGAGAATGGGGGTAATTTATTATATATGACATGCATTTTTGTTTATGCATTCATGAGGGCCATGTCTGCAAGATCTGTAATGCCAGCTTGCACACACTGCACAAATATGAATAAATGAATAATTGTTTTGATAATATTAAACAGCATGTGTGATGTAGCAGAGCAACATCTGTTATTAGCGGTATAAACAAAAGGAGTTTTTACTGATTGCGTGTCATTCTGCGCACAGGAACAATGTAATGGGTCCAATTTGGTAACTCTTCGCAGACAGCAGGAGGGATTATGTAGGCCCGCTGTGAAAAACAGGAACAAGATTATGGCAACAGTTCAAATGTTGAGAGCAAAAAAGCTCTATAAAAGTGCTAAAGGAGGAAAGTATAAGCTGTATATAGAATCGCTTGAGCTTATAGAAACCATTTCTCTTTTTGAATGTTATCATCTTTCCTTTACTTTTTCCTGTGTCCTGCAGTGAGCTGAATAGCAGTAGCTGAGTAACCTGAATTTCAGAGGAATCTGTCAAAGTTAAATGCTTTCAGGCACCATCTAAGATAATAATCATATAGTTATAACATCCTTTATGACACCAGGAACAAAGAAGGATAAAAATTAGTATTTCCTGTAAATGTACTAATAAGTCTTGATTCAAAAAATGATAATGAGTACCAGGGATTAGACAAAAACAAAAGCAGAAAATTAGGGTGTAGTTTTGGCTATACAGTTGAGTAGAAATAGTATCTCGCTGCTGCTTAGACAAGTGGTGTGACTCACCATGACCACCACCACCCTCACTGAGGCCATCACTGGCACTTTTCTGATCCCAAGATGAATTATTTCAAGAAAACAAAGCAAAAGAAAAGACATCTCTAAGATTACTTTTCTGCTGGTTAAGATCCATGAGTCACTTTTTTATGAGGAGGAATACAAGAGTATTCTTGTACAAGTACAAGAGAAGTCAGTGGAGCACAGATTGAATTGCCTGTTCTGGATGCTGCTCGTTATATGATGAACTATATAGTGAGATTGGACCTTCAGTCCACCAAAGTGACTTATAAATCAATATGTAGCATTGTCTGGCTGGATATTTCCTCTTTGTTTTTGCTGCATTATCATTCTTTTGTAACCACTTTTACATGATTATTATTTTCAACTACTGAATGGAAACCCCGATGTCCCTGAAATAAACCCTATTCTGAATCTATACCCGAGTTCCTCACTCAACACCACCCAGCTGCAGTTCATTAGCTGATTTATCTACAGCTACCTACTTGCTTGATCTCAAAGTCCATCATATATTTAAAACTATGCACAGAAAGAAGTCTCTTTTCTTAACTAAACACATCAAATGGCTTCACTTCAGCAGCTTTCTGAAAAATTACACTGGAACATCAAAACACAAGCAGCAAAGTATTTGAGGAAAAGAGTAGTACACTTCTGTAAAAGCACGGGACTTCACCTCCTCTGCCACTGCCAGCAGCAGCTCCACACTTGCACAGCATCATAAGAGTTCTGCTCATTTCATCTCATCTCCTGATGATATGGACTCTCAGTCCTGAGCTTACCTTCTTTAGAGTGCAATCATGAATAGGCTTTCAGTTTCACAGTGTGTCTAAGATGACAAGTAAATGTTCATGTACTCTGACTTGTATAATTCTTTGCTTTCATTCACGTATCTACTTGTTCAGGTTTTTTTCAAACATGCGTAGAAATGTAAATCTCTTTTTCAATTACTCCATGTATGACAGAAACTTGTGGTATTTTCACTTCTGAACAAGGCAAAGAATGCCTTCCATGCCCATCATTTGTCTTTTCATTTAATTTTTTAATTATTTGTGTACAAAACTGAGATCATCATAATGAGCTCATGAAATCACTGTAAATAAGGAAGTTTTTTCTAGTGAGAATTCTGAGAGTTGTAGTAAACTGATGAGTCTTGCATGGGATGAATATGAATGCCTTCTTTTATTCCTTCTTGATGAATCAGAGTAGTTTCTAGAAAAAGGTATAGGACATTTTCATGAATACTCCAGTATGGCAAACATAACCATTAAAAGATTTAGCAACCCCAGAGAAGGACATCCTCAATAGCTATCAAAGTAATATTTTTCCTGAATCATCAATGATTCCCAGAACTCTCCCTAGGACAAACATTAGTAAACATTTTGATCTACTGCTTAGTTCAGCATTCAGTGTAGAACTGAGAGTTCAAACAGAAAGCAAACAGCATGCAGGATTGGAACAATCTCATTCTTGAAGCAAATCCAGAAATATTTGAAAGAAGGATGGGGGTGAAAGAGGGATGTTTGTTATTTTGTAAGCAACTAAAACCTGCCTCTACCTGGTGCCAAAAGGATAGAGTAGCAAATCTTCTACTGCTGATCAGAATTAAGCTAGCATGTACCATGGGAGGATTTTTAAATTATTACAGCAAGTTTTCATTGTCGTCTTGCTATTTATTGTAAATACACCTTATCTCTCAAAGTTTCAGCAGCAGAAGCAATATGCTCTACTCTACTCCAGCCATTTCACAACAACAACAGCAAAAAAAAAAATTCGCAACAAATCTCACCATTGTGACATCCTAAAATACTCATGGATACAAAGGAGAAAACTTCTTTGGAACAACAGAAGAAATGGAAAATGCTACCACTAGCTTTTCAGAATTTCATTCACACCCTTCAAAGCAGGGTTTTGACACAGCTCCTGTGAACCTCAGAGGAAATGGATCAAGACCAATGATAGCACACATAAATTTTGTGGAAGGTAAAAACCAAAATGACGCTCTAAACATGACAATGTGAATGTTACCAAAACATGTAGGCCTTTGGAATGGCCCTAGGGATTTTCAAAAATGTATTTAAAATCAAGACAGATAGAGTGATTGATTTTGCTCTGCTTTCAGAACAGAGGAAACCACAGCAAAAGACTCCGAAATAATGGAGCGCTTTCAAACACTTCTGTTCTTAAGTCGATTCTGGAATTTACTTATTTGGCAGTATATATTTCCTGGAGAAAAAAAAAAAAAGAAAAAGAGGAAGTTCTATATCAGCAGGTCCATGAATTGGATCATGAACTGGAACTCCTTTGGTAAATTGAGCTAATGGTAAAGTAAAATGACAGAGATTGAAGAACACTTGCTCATAAACAATTTTTGGCAGCTTTATCTCAGAAAAGCAATCATCTCCGAGGCAGAAAAGGTCACAAGAAAGTTCAAAATGCTTATTATTCAACTATCATGTTATTCCATCTTAGTGGCCTGCACTCCTGATATCAATTACAGGGAGCTCTGTTGAGTTGTAGCTGGGGTGGTTCAAGTCATGGATGTTACTTTCAACACTTCTTAAAAATTCAGTGGTTTGCCAAACATGACTGACGTGATTTCTCCTGACTTGGCAGCAGTAAAGTGAAGTTTCTTTTAGAAGCAGTGAAGTGCATGGGCCCAGAGAGCTATTGCCATCAAGGACATATATTCAAGTACTAAGTATAATGGGGCTATTTTAATATAGAAGTTAATTTACCATCAGCTACAGTTAGTGTTGAGATGGGAATTGGATTGAGGCACTTTTTGGCCTGGATGTCACTGATCAAAAATTGATCTCTGTTCTGAATTGCTTTTAGTATTTAATATGCTCCGAGCAGAACTGCCTTGAACAGAAGTAATACTTGGACATCACTAAAGACAGAATAACTCACGTGGCAGACTGTGGCCTTTAACAATTTTGTCTTTTACATCCCTACATGAGAAAGTAGAGTAGCAGACACACAAAAAATACATAGTGGACCATATAGGAAATAAACTCATCATCATAAAATAGCATTCACCGCATTTAAATTCAGTGTCACAAATAAGGAAAGGCTTTTAGGAAAACTATGAAAGGAGAATCATATCACTCTACTCCTCAGGAAAACATCTTGAACTTATTATGGATAAGTGATCTGAAATGTGTAACAATATTATATCTGTTGTGAAAATCAAACTTAAGCCTGCAGGTCATATCCACTGGTGCTTTACTCTCTAATGACAACTTACTGCAATCCTAAATGCTCTACCAAAGTCCCACATGTGGTCCAACTTTCCTTCATGCTCTTCCACAGAGAGTTTGGACTTCCTCCACACATTGCAGTCCCTAATCAGCTATTTGTGGTCATGAACACACATCCTTACAAGTTCCCTTCCTCTTTCTTCTATTGCCTCTATAAGACTGCTTGAAGAAATGAGCATGTCAGAATACTGCTCCCTCTGAGAATAAAAGTGCAGTATTTATCACTATTTTCCAGATAAAAGAAGAATCATGATAAAACTCTTGAAGAACAATAAACTGCTGGTCAGATGAGAGACTTCTAGTTGCTCTTCTAGAAATCTAGTACATATTAGGGATCTTTTTCAGTTAAAGAAAGAGCTTAAAGAAACTGTTCAGCATTTTGAACTCTCTAAGGACACCTCCCTGTTTTCCAAAACTAGGATGCTAGATAATCTGTGTTACGTGTTACTAAAAATGTAATTTTTGGTCTTAGTAGAAAGAAGAATCTTAGTTTCTGAGAAAGACAATCCAATCCCACGGAACATTCTCCTCTCCTGGCATGAAGGCATGAAGGAGAAAAATAAGGTATCCTCTGATACATTCATTTCTACGTCACTAAATGTCTCTGCAGAACACAGAGTCATAGCATGACCTCTTTACAAACTACCATGGAAAATCAGGTGTTTTGGTGTCTGAGATGAGTGGCACAAAAGAAAGTTTATTTTCACAAGTAAGTCTCATAACCCAGGGGGCAGTTCAGAGTTACAACAATACCGGTATATTTTAATGTACGGGTTGATCCTTATGAATTCTTTTTCAAACCATTGTTTGGTTTCAGTTGGGACCACACAACACTTTGGTCACACAATTGATACAAAATAATTATACTTTCAGAAAGGAGTTACAGTCCACATTTTCTAGTCAGAGCAATATTAAAAGAAAGGAATAAATAAAAGGAATGTGACTTGTGAAATCAAGCAAACTCACTCAGAAAGCACTTTCAAGACCTGGTATCCAGAAAAAGAGTTTTTCTAATAAACCACTATATGCAAAAATAAAGCATAATTATTTTCATTCAGATTTTGAGAAATGCATTTGGTCCAATATTGTGCTAAAAAGTTTTACAGTATTTTCACTGACATAAATGTCTGTGGCCTGATTTGCATAAAAGAGAAGGAAACCAAGAGTTGTTATGGCAGCAAAGAGCAGGAACATGGTTGCAAATCTTTCTTCCATCCTATGATAATTAAATGTACCACAGTGTGTGAAGTAGCTCTCAGCAAACTTGTATTTTAGAATTCTTGAGTGTAATTGAAAAACTCACTGCAAAGAATGCAAACGGCTGCTGGACAGATCAAAAAGCATATGAAGAGGTATTTATCAGGTTTGCTAATGGAAAGATAATGGCTTTTATGAGGTTGATGGAACAAAAATAAAGCAGCAGACCTGAGGATAAATTAAAAGATGAAAAGAGGCCTTGTAAAATGAAGCAGTAACACAAATCCATTAGCTGTAAACACTGGGTAATATTAATCCTGTAAATGGTACTCCATGTCCATTTTGCTCATCATCTTGGGGTGAAGGTGGAAGCTTGTAGCAGAAAATAGGTGCTTTTTTATTTTAATGGTCTTGAATAAGGCTGTTGGTCATATTGACAGCTGTGCCGAGAGCTAGGCAAAGTTGTTTAATGTTTATAACAATGAATAATAGATTTGTGTGGTTTAGAACTAAAAGCATTTTTTTATAAGTATGGAGAATAAATATTCTAAAATGTTGAAAAATATTAACTCAAAGATAATTTTTTACAAAAATGAAGTTTTATTGAAAGAAAAGAGAAAAAGGACGAGGTCATCTTTCCACAACACATACTCAGAATCATTAATCTTATGCTCACTCAGAATCATTAAGTAAAATAAAATAATGAAAAATTAAATATTTTATTTACCTTAAATAGTCATATTAAATGAGGGAAGTGCAAAGAAAAAGGATATGGAGCCTGATTTGGCTCCTGAATGTTTTCATTAAGAACTGGTCTGAATCAATAGTTTGTTAAAAATTTATTAAGAAACGCTGCTGAAGGCAGTGGAGTCCATTACTTCATCATCAAATTTCATGGGATCAGGATTTTGCTCTTCACTCAGTTAAATGAATCTTGGAAATAATCCTTCTCCTTCCTTCCTTCCCTCCTCCCTTCCTTCCTTCCTTCCTTCTTTCCTTCCTTCCTTCCAATGAGATATTTTAGAGACATGAGAACACCAGATGCTTGAGAGTCAAAAGAGACAGATGATCAACTCTTCTGACTTATTGCCTAGTAAATCAGTTAGTTTATTATGTCAGGCTGGTAGACTGTTATTTCTGACTGGATTGTGAAGTTATTAAAGCAGTATAAAAAACAAAATAACTTTCAAAAAAATCCCATTTTTTATGAGGAGTAAATTGAAAGCACTTGACCATAACAGTTTTCCATAAAATCAAACAAGTCACTGTTAGCCACCCATATCAGTTCAGCTTTTTCAACAAAAATACCTTGTGCTGATGGTTTAGAGGAAAGTTTTAATGCAGCTTTTCACTTGAGTTCAGTCCTGTAGACAGCGCATAATAATCTTTTAGAACCTGCTGTGTCCTTTCAGTTTCTGAAATGCATTTAACAGGTCACACACTGGGTTTGTTTTTGCAGCCATCCACTATTCTCAATGCCTTACCTTGTCAAAAACTTAACCTCTGAGGGAAGAAAACCCATTTTGTGCATAGTGTTCTATAACACTCCAAGAAAAAATTCTGCAAAATCTTAGAAAAGCTTTCTGTTATTTCTCTTTGTGGAGGAGTGTCTCAACCTGATTCTTATGAAGTCCTGGAGCAAAAACAGCTGGACACTGAAGAACCCCTTCTGTCTACAATATTTGCGAGGATGGACATCTCACTGGAGCTGACAGTGTACCAACCACCTGGTGCACTGACAATTCCTATTTTCTCTTTTTCAAAGGCCTGTTTTAACAGTTGCTCTACACAGGTTGACTTTCATGTTCATATGTGCACCATCTTAATTGATTAACATTGCACCTGAATGTTCTATCAAATCTGCCTCTTTGGGAAGATCAGCTCTGCCAGAAAAGCACGTCTCTTTTCATTGTCCCTGGATCCCATTCAGTAACTTAGAGAAACATATCTTCAGGAAAGTCCTTTTTTCCCCCCTAGAGTTAGTTTGATCCAATTCCATTGCTATAAGCTGCAAAGTCTGGTTTTATATTTAAAACTCACTACACTCTAATGGTGTACAAAACAACCTTTTCATAGGGTAAAATTCAAGAAATAGAAATTGATGAAAGCAGTTTCATTACTTTGCAATCTGAACATGGTTTTAGGGCATGTTATTGCATGAAGTCAGGAATATGATCTAACATCTTGGCAATATTTTATTGAGTCTTCAAAGGAAGTTTTATAAAAGATGCAGCTCTCTAAATGGAAGATAGAGCAAGGGCTGGAAGCAGAAATAATATGTTTCTCTTTAAATAAAGTCTTTATTGTGAGAAGGAAATGAAATCTCTTCAAATACCAAAATAGGTTTTCTAGTTTTAAAAGGCTATCATTATAAAATTATTTTCTAGAAAGCAGAATTATTCTGTCAAAAACTATGATTTAAAATTATTTCAAATTAAATGAAACATCAGCAGAGATTGCCCTGTGTTTCATGAAGCTAATTTTGTGGTATTTCATAACACTTCTTCATGCTCAGACAAGTTAATAAAGAAAACTGCTTATCCAATGATGGCCAGGCGCAGACACCTGATGTGCTATTGTAGAGCTGCCAAGAGTTCCAGAGTTCTTCTCTAAAACATCACCTGGGTTTTCTATGTTGTCAAGCCATGACATGCAAAGGCATTGTAAGTGCTGTGGATAATTAAGTTTCTAATTGTGCCTCTAAAAATGCCATCAGTTTCTAAATTTTTAATGCACAGACAAAAAATGGCAGAGAAGTTTTTTCCTTTACAAACTTGAAATTGATGCACAATTCTGCTGGAAATAATCGCTACTGACACAAGAAAATTAGAATGTATACTTTAAAATTATTATTTCAATCTTTAATAGATAGAAATACCTTTCCATGCATTTTTATGGACACTTCTGGTGTTCAGGTTGGAGCTGAAAGAAGATCTCATTATTTTTGTGTGCATCGGCAAAATTGGAAATTGGTATGGCATTCTGTTATCTCCCAGGCATTGTTTCACTAAAAAAATTGTGGAGAAAGAATGGGGAGCTGTTGCATTTGGTTTTCTATCCAGGAAATATTTGATTTTGTACAATGTTTTTGATTTTTTGTTTAACCAAAAAATAAAATCGCACATGTTCATTTCCATCAATATTGATTGAATATATGCCAGAGAAGACTAATTATTAGGGAAAACATGCCTAGCAGATTTAGGCATAATGTTAATGTGTGACATTAAGGGTCAGATTCAGTTTAGTCAGAGAGTAGACCTGAACCAACTCATGGCCAAAAGCAGTATTTCTGCTACCCAGTGACTTTACCCGGCTTTGAGGAACACCTACAGTTTCACTGTCCTGTACAGTTCATAAAAAAGAGATAATCCTTTCCTAATACCACACTGCTTCACAGCTTTACTGTCTGTGTTCACTCTGGGCTATTTTCACTTCCTAGTACTGGCACTACATCATACTTACAATGACGTCTTAGTTTATTTTGAAGACATGGTCTGCTGTCAGACTAGACTGCTAAGTCTCAGACATTCTCAAGCATCTTTTGAAAGGGCACAGAAACCTAAGAGGTAACTAAACTCATAGAAACCCTGTGAAAATCCCTGGATAGGTAATAAAGAAAATTAAGAGGTTGTCCTTTCTCACTAAGGGAAAGAGATGAGAATAGAACAAGACAGTTTTTGCCCACTCTGTGGGTGATAGCCGAAGAGTCCACCAGCATGTATAAATTGGCTGATTGGTATCCAGGCATGTAGCTCAGCACACTGCTTCACAGTGCTTGCTCTCCTGGACCCCATGGGTTTGTCACAGAAAGCCTTGGAAGAGGCTACTCCTGAGGTGGAGGGTGCAGATGTTTCTGGGGGTAAAGATCCAATGGAAATGAAAATTTTTTAGTTCTGCTGATACCAGAACAGCTCATTTTCCTAAAAATGTGAATATACGCTTAGTTAGTCATGCTGCATGAGGACCAGCACGGCCAAGTCAGATA
>VZRE01002696.1:0-89814 GCA_013396775.1 Cephalopterus ornatus | reverse complement strand
GTCCCTTTCTGCCTGGCTGCTCTCCAGCCACTCTGTGCCCAGCCTGTAGCTCTGCAGGGGGTTGTAGTGGCCAAAGTGCAGGACACGGCACTTGGCCTTGTTGAATCTCATCCCGTTGGAATCAGCACAACTCTCCAGCTTGTCCAGGTCCCTCTGCAGAGCCCTCCTGCCTTCCAGCAGATCGACACTTCCCCCCAGCTTGGTGTCATCTGCAAATTTACTAATGGTACACTCAATCCCCTGATCTAAATCGTCAATAAAGATATTAAACAGGACTGGGCCCAACACCGATCCCTGGGGGACACCGCTAATGACCGGCCGCCTGCTGGATGCAGCACTGTTCACCAGCACTCTCTGGGCCTGGCCCTCCAGCCCGTTCTTAACCCAGCACAGAAGCATTATATGCTTCATGGGTTCAAAGTCAAAGGACAAGCTCCACCGTACACTTTCCATTCTCCCACAGAGATTCTGCCCTATCAGCAGAAACAAAAGATCTGGCTTTTAGGCTTTAGTACAGCTTGCCACTAGCAGCCCTAAACAGGCAACATATTCAGAAGCATCACTTTTGACAGCAATAGAGTATGTGTTGGTGGGGGTAAATGTGGGTTATGGAGACAAGTAGATCTGGAAAAGGTTTGCAATAGTAAACACAGCCAGCATGAAGGTAACCATCTGCTGGGAGGTGATTCTGACATGTAAAATATTGAGCAAGCATGAATGAAGAACATCAAACCCCACCCGTGCACCAGAAACAATCAAATCTGACCCCCTTGAAATTTTTATTTGAATTAATGTTACCTTTTCATAACCTTTCACTGCTCTCTGCAAAGATAACAGGTGTCATTAAAACAGCTGTCACAGTGCCAATCTTCCCTGAGACACCTATTTATTTGGGTCTTTCAAGAGAAACATAAATGAAATCAGTCATTCTGTATTAGAGGGTTCCCAGGGACAGTTAGTTGATTGGCATCTCACACTAGTGGGCAAGTCACTGCAAGACACTCATAGAAGACAGCATTTTCCCTGAAGTCTTGATGCTTTAACATCTGACGGGGATACGTATATATGTATGGATTGATTTTTTTTTTTTTGATGAATGATATTTTGTGAAATATCAGAGAGAAAAATGTCAGACATACATTGCATAGCAATCGAGGGCTAATGAAGATCCAGGTATTAAATCAATTAAGAGGTATCAAAAGCTACCTAATCATCAAGGAACAAAATTGGCACCACAATATGTAGTGAGTATGGGAAAGCCTAATTTACTAAACATACCCTGCAGTCACATAATTGCATGTAATTTTACCAGCATAATTAACTAATTTAATTACCACTTCTCAAGTGCATCAATTATTGACATTACAGAGTTTTCAGACAGCAGAATTACTGTGTGGTACATTCAGAGAATGCAAAATGCTTTGTACGCCTATTTTCCAGTCACAGTCAACAACTGAGGGAACACAAGCAGCAAAAGGAGAAAAAATTACAAGTGCATCACACAGAGCATAGTTTAGCAGTCAGGTTTAAGAGATGAACTAGACAAAACTATGTTTATGTAGGACTGAAAAGTCAACAGCAAATAAGTGGAGAGACTAAGGAGACAAAAGCTAAGCATGGTGCTAAACCAGACAACTCTTATTTCTGAACAGCAAGGTCTACTTCAAATTAAATCTACCTGGTAGGGGAGAAGCTCTTTCAGATCTACAAGCCACCCTCATCTCTTAACCAAGGGCTTGATCTTACAGTAATATCTGCAAGGATATACAGATGCACCAAGCTCCACTGGCCTCATTAAAAACCATAAAGGTGTCAGGTCTGTCTACACAAGTCTCAAAGCAGAATCAGACCCCAAGGAGAATCAGGCTAGGATGTGATAAGAAACAGTATGTGCTTGAATGAACCCTGGATGCACTGGTTCCCTTCAAGACGGGGGGGGAAAAAAGTACAAAGATGAAGCACGGATGCATTCTTATTAATTAAAATGTAGCTTTGCCATGTGGGATCATTACTCAGACTTGAAGAATATTGATCCCCTGCTTAATGTTTAGACACTGTATGTAAATCTTTGCATAAAACCCTTTTGTTTCAGCACTGAGCTTTTCAAAGTCAAGAGAGATGTCAGCATCTGCTCCCTATGGAGTCTTAAGAGTCAGTGTCAGTAAAAAATGGGCAGCGTCAGTGAAAATTATGCCCTATGTCAGTAAATTTGTTAACAGGGTGGTTGGAAACTCTGGGAGCTGTGGTGTCATTTTCTTTTCCCATTGCCCTCTTGTACTTGACCTTTGCACAGCTGTTTCACAGTATTTGGAGATGGCTGAACTGTGAAATAGTGATTACAGGAAAGGGGGCATTTTAATGAGACAATACAACCTAGAACAAGAAGAGGGCATTCTTTCATATGCCAGCTGAGATCTTTAAAGTCTTTTTTGTCTTTCAGATTCAATTAAGAACAATCATGACAACCCACCCCCTTTTAAAATCTAAGGCAAATATTGTTACCCTTTTTAAGGTCACAAAAGCTTACTGGATTCATTATGGTGATTATACCAAGCAAGCAGAGGCACTTTGTTAAAATAGAATAAAAGTCAAAATAAATCATCAATAGCCAGAAGAAACTTATGAAGCAAGTGCAGACTGTTCCTTCCACAAGCAGCACCACAGGGATGGGGCTATAAACCTGTTGATGCCTCTCCTTGTGAGGGCCTTATGACGTTCCAGCTCAGGCAAAATTTAAGCATGTATTTAAATTTAAGCAATGCTTAAGTTGAGCAACTCATTTGAGTATTGCAGCTAAGTGTATCCTTGACTAGAGATAAATCATACTGGTCTGGTGCATGCAGCAGTAATGACACTTCCTCCATCCTCCAAAAGCAGAAGAGACTCCATGGTTCTTCTTCAAAGGTTCTATGCAATAGCAAGACACAACTTGGTCCTATCTGGACTCGTCACTTGAAACCACAATGTGAAAAAACAAGACAGTGAGAAAAGCACACATTGTGATCACAGGCAGCAGAAGGAATAGAATGGAGGAGGAAGGGGACCACAACTTTCTCATGTTAAGAGGAAAGATGACTTTTTGTAAGCAAACCTGATGAATGATGCTCGTCATGCTGCTCATTCTGCAGGCTGCTCTCTGTACACCTGCCACGTGGCTGCTATCAGTAAAAGCAATTCTAATAATGACATTGATATGTGAGGGGCCTGCACTTGTGAGACACCGGGCCTAAAACATTATTCATTGCAGTTGTAAGTGGGTGGGGGAACTTAACCAGTCAGCTGAATAGGTGAATATAAATGAACATAAACAAACCACAAAAACAGTGGATGAGTCAGTAGCATCAGGGGGAAATAAATAAATAAATAAAATAAGATACAAAATCCTCCTCATACACTCTCAGCCCTAGCAGGGATTGTCACACCACTAATTAGCCTTCTACTGTCCTCTCAAGTGACTGCAAAACCTGTAACAGAGTTGTGATTTTGTCAAACACCAACAAGAGCTACACATCTATGGTGTATGCATGCTACTGCATGTAGCTGTATGTACTTAGCAATCTGAAATACAAATTACTAGGGTTTGTGCAATGCACAACTTAGTTATTTGTATTTCAAATCGAAGAGATGTGTATTGAACAAAATACTAAAAGTCATCATACCACACACATACCATACACCCTGCAAGTGTTGTGGCCTGTCATATATTATTTGTGCAGCCACTGATCTCAGACCCTGTCAAGATGGGAAAGTTTGAGGTTAATCACAGATAGGCTGTAAGATGCTTCCCTCACAGCTTGCAAACAGAGCTGCCTACTTTCTTATTTCACAGAAACGAAGGAGTGAAAGTGGAATCAGATATTCATTCTCACCAGTGCTGTAGCAACCTGAACTAGAGATCAGGCAGATGAACTGGAGAGACTAAGATGATTCCTAAGTTGTCCTTTCCTCTTTTGTCCTTTCCAAGACTTTCCCTGCAAATCTTTTCTCAGCTTCTCTTCTCAGACAAATTAATTTGAATGAACCCTTCTTTCGTATTCCATTACCCTTTGATAGAGTCTGGTAGTTTGGTGGACTCTCTTGGAGGGCCTTAGTGCTAGTGGTAAAGGACATCACACTTTGCACTTCCTAACTCACCCGGATACTGTCACCTCTGAGACAACACCAAAATTAAATCATCTTCAGCCTTAATTCAGAATCTAGTATTTTGGACAAAACAGTTTTTCTCCTCTGCTGTGTTTCCATGATTTCTAGATGCTTCAGTGCCTCTTCTACGTGGAACGCAGCACTGCAGATACAGATGGGAACAAAGAAAGAAGGGCAGCTCAACACTGTGAAAGGTGCATGACCAAGAATAGCTAACCATCTGGCTCTCCTCATTGGCATTCGCAGTATACTGGTTTTCCCTTCCTGTTGTATGAGTAGGGATAACAGGTTGAAATTTCCCTCTTACCACACATTCGTGAACCAAGCTGCAAAAATAGGCCCAAAGGGTAGCACATCTGGCTAATGTCTGAGTACTCACCTAATTGTTTAACACAGAAAATCTGTTCTGAGCTGCTCTGGATCTCTTTTAAATAGCTGGACTCTAGCGTAATTGCTATCCACTCACTACAGCAGGGTAGCTGAGAAAGCAGAAGCCTGCATACCATGTGTGTTACCAGCTTGCAGTAGATGGCAAGGAGGATCAGAACTGAGCCTGACAGCTCTGCCACAACCCTTCAAGTAACCTAAGACAACATGGAACTCCAAGCAAAGTAAATATTGATTATTAGCTAATTCTGTCAGTTCCACATTCAGGTGAGTGGGTAGGAAAACCACCTAAGTCAATCATAATAATTTAGTAAAAATAAGGAGGAAGGAAAGTTGTCTTTGTCTCACTGAGGACCTTCATCTCATACTACATATAATTTTGCAGATGAGAAGGAAGCAGAATTAATAACTAGTGTTGCCTATGTACAAGTGAGCAGGGCTTATTACATCTGCTACATTTGTATAGCACATGAAACCATTTACCTTTCCACTTGGTGCTCTTCAAAGGTCAGCTTAAAAAAGAGTGAATACAATTAGGGACAAAATTCAGCCAGCAGGAAAAAAAATATGATGGAAAGAAGATAGTGAGTGTCAAGAGCTTGAGAATATTTTGTATTAGATACCCCAAAAGCCACAATGTAATAATTGAAAATAGAATCACACTGGTTTCAGAAATTCAGCCAGGCTTTCAATGGAAGTGAAAGCATCTGTGATTTTTCAAATGCCTGTAGCAAATGGAAGAAAGAAAAAGTTGAAAATTTTAAGTATAAAACAGAAACTAGGTATTGTAAAAAATGGAGAAGGGAAGCAAAACAACATAGCAAACCATTAGCCAACAGAGCCAAAGAACTAGAACAAGTATTCTGAATTTCATTAGGAACAGAATGACCTTTCACAATGACAGTATTCTATTACTGGATAAAGAAAGTTGTCTTGTGAGCATTAATAGCAAAAAGACAGAAATCTAAGAAAACTGGATGATCTAATACTGCTGAACAAACCAAAACCAAAATTCCCAAATACATTCTGCATGCCAGAGAAAGAGCATGATCCTTCCACTGTCCAGTTAAAATAGAAGAATAAAGCAAGACTTAGCTTGTAATATTGTAAATGAGGAGCTAAAATAGAAGACTTAGATACTATTCAACAAAGGTGAAATAGAATTGAAAGAAAAATTAAAGCTTGAAAGATGCAGAAAATAAACCTCAAATTAAACTGAGGTTCTTATTTTGAATTTTGCAAGGATCTAACCCACTGACTAGTTCACTGCTTAAGAAATGCTTCACCATCCACATTCCCTTCTCTCAAAGGGCTGATGGACTAGCACGACCCAAGGAGAGATTACAGTGCACATGCTGATTTATACTTGCAGGAAATTTGGCCCTCCAGGTTGTGGGAAGAACTGTGTTTTATTCCTATTTTTGTTCCTTTACAAAGATGAAAGAGGAGAAGAATTCAGAACCTGTTCCAAAGGTGCAGGTGCTCTACACAGTTCTGCTGGGGGGTGGGCAATATTGGCAGAACCTCCTCACCACTGCTACATCAATACCACACCTTGGCTCATCAACCAGTGAGACCAGCTGCGGGAGAGACAGTTAGGAAGCTTCTTTTTACACCAGTCCAGACATTTCCTTTCCACTACCAATTAACTACCCACAACACAGAAGAGCTTATCAGCAACATCAAAGAATGCATTCCTCACTAACACACACGGTATGGCAGATAACGTCTCTGGCTGCATCAGATTTTCTAATTAAGCATGTGGGAGTGGGGGAAAGAACAGGGGGGGCTACAAAAAAAAAAATCAAGCAGAGCACACTGCGTGTGTTGTTAGCAGTCACTACTGTAAACTGAAATACAGGTGCCATTAGCAATCTGCTGTCTGCTGAGCTGCACTGCTCTGGGGCCTCACTTCTCAGTTTGTCTTTTTTGTCTCTGTCTCATAGAAAACAACATATAGAAGACACCTTCAGTCTGGCAAGGTGAAGAAATAGCACAATGATTGTACATTTGCCTTTTATGCCTACCATCTCACATTAAAAAAAAAAAAAGAACAGATAATGAAAGCAATTGATTTCATTAAAGGACCATGTTGCTTTAAAGTACAAAAGCCAAATGAAGAAGCAAATAAATAAAATGTAATAGGTTGAATTACCTATTAAAGCAACTGAACAAATAATTCACTATATGAATTTATTATACTAATTCGGTTTCCTCCTCCTCCCACCCCCCCCCTTCCAAATTCACTTGGAAGTATCCAATTGAGTTGAGGGCAAATCTCCATTTCAACATTCTGCAAGTGCAAATACAGACAGTTCAATATTTTCTTTTCAAGCTCCATCAGTTAACTGAGACTATTTACACATTTTTTTTGTTTCCCTAATGAAAGAACACACATGAACTTCCAACACCAACAATTGTGTATATAGTTAAAAAATTGGTGTCTTTACATATTTGTGCCAGCAAAATTTGACAGCAGGAACATTTGCAGGAAGCAAACACAAAGAAGACGTCACTACAGATGAAGCAAATTAATTTTCAGATTGAACATTCCCGAAAATATTGTCCAGCTACAGACAGATCATTATGCTGAAGTATGAACTGTGAAAAATTAATGACAGAAAATATGCAGTGCCTACTTTGCAAACCTCAAATAGGGTAAATCACCTTAGGTCTTGGTTATAGTAGCTGCATTAATTGCTCAAGATCTGTTTCCTAGATAAACTTCTATGCACGGAAAACAAGTCTTTGTTTCATTATTAAATCCTAATGCAAACTGATGGCGCTATACAAAACAATCTTCTCTTGAAATTCCAGTAGTAGCTCAGCTGAGTTCAGCCTGGAACGGGCAATCTGCATTATTCTGGTTTAGATACAAGACCCCATCACATGCTGCTTTTTGTTGCCTTTAAAAAAGAGTTAATATTTGGCTAATATGTTTATCTTTGCATAACATTACTGTCTATGTGAGGGAAAGAAAAAAACAGCTGTTGCAAGCCTAAACCTTACTCATTAATCTTTCATCATCTTGGGACTTCCAGCATTGTATTCTCTATTACAGCATCAGCTTTCTATTCAGCAGTGGTATCTGAGAGCAAATTCTCTACAAAACTGCCATTTACACTTTCCAGGTCCACTTGTACTGAACCAGGACACTGAGTCTCCATACACATCATCACCCAGCAGAGGTGGGGGCATGAGGTAGGCAGTATTTCTACTTTACCAAGGCTGGCAGCTGCTTGTTTCAAGGGGAACATGAGGCCTCCCAGGTGCAATATTTCCTTCTGGTAGCACAAGGAGCAATTTCAGCTCCCTAGCATCAAACTGATCTTCTGAGGTCTGCTGTGACTCAAACACTTGGCAAATATTTGGAACCTTGGAGTGCCCAGGTTACACCCAGAAACTTACAGATTCAGCAGCAGAGGACTATCTCCTCCTCCTGTTGCAATAGTCTCATAGTTGGCTGATTTTCTTCCCAGACTCCTTTTGGATGCATGCCCAAATCCACAGATGTGCACAGGAGGTAGATGGCACTAGAGGTGCCCTTAAGCACCTCAGCTGTTACTTCACACTGCCTCCCAGGTGTTATTAGCAGAAAACATGCATTGTAGAAACCACAGTAGGATTCTCTTTACATCATTCTTGTTTTAAATCTTTATGAATTCTCAGGAAACAGAGTCAATAGGTATCTGGGAGTCTGAGCTGTATGACTCCCTCCTCCTCCTTCTCCTCCTCCTCATTAGACTGTATTTTTATAATCATGCACTAATGCACATATTAGTTTTTAAAATCTGTTTGTAGCATGTCAACTTTAACCACCATAGTAAAGTCACCAATCTGGCCAGTAAACATAGTTTTGACCAGCTGGCCAAGTAGCATCACACACAGCTTGGCTCTGCCTTCTGCCACCTATCTTTGAGCATTCAGGCCACAGGCACCAAATAGGGGAAAGACTGCCCTATCCAGCCACAACTATGCTGCAGACAAACTCCATCCAAACACCTCATGGACTGTCTTTAAGCAGTTCTGGATTGGGCTGACCCATCACTGCTGCACTGACTTAAATGTGAAGTAATACACTGAGAACATTTAATTCCCCTGATGTGCTCTCATGCTAGGGAAGTAACTGTGGTATTACTGATGAGGTTCCTCACCAGTTATCCATTACCACACATGCATACACTAGGACAAATGTTGGCTGGACTACATTTAAGAATAGCATAAGCTAGTCAGGACAAGAATTATTCACTATTTCTTCTTCACCCAGAAGAAGAAAGTCTGTAGAATTTTTGATACTTTCGTAGTATGCTTTACAAATTATTTGTGCAAGCATACATGTAGACCACATACACCAGCATTGTGTGTTGTGGAATTAGTAATTTGCACACCACTCATGTCAACAGAACTGAGCATAAGACTTAACCATAAAATGGATAACATGGTCCCATTCAGAAGTTAATACCTGTACAAATTTTTATTTGATTTATACATGTTCTTCATATCATTTTTCCTTCTGGTGATCAGCCTGACAAGAATTGAAGAGCACTCTTACCTAGCACAGTGAATGCAAACTGGTTTTCACACAAAAAGGTAATAGAAAAAAAGTGCCAATATCTTATTATTATAATTTGTCCTAACTGTTTTACTTATGCTTACCTCATCTGCGTTTAATAGGTTGCCTTCATACTGTCTTCACAGAGCTACGGATTCTCATGTTAAACACGGAAGCTCCTGACAGCTTTCTCTTTCCTAGGGCAAGATTGCTCAACTAACAATAACTGCAATACCTTTTGACAAGTGCAGCTAAGAGCCAGCAAAGCTTAGTCAATCTGCATCAGTCTGTCTTGACACCTTTCTTTCAGCTTCATATCTAAACACTGGATGCCAGAGTCTCTTGCAATGGTTATAGAAAACTATAGAAAGGGAAATGAATGCAAAAGCAGAAATCATATTAATCAGTTGAAGGAAAATACTTTTCCAACTACAATTGTGGCTGAAACCCATAAATTAGATGACTGCAGTAATAAGACATGTGAAATGGCTTTTAAGTCCACTACCAGCTCCATGCAATAAATTTCAAATGACATCCAGGCTTTTAGTGGAGGGGATGATTTATTGCAGTCTGCAGGAAGAGAGCTTTCATGGATTATCTCTAAAGTGGCAAAACTCTATTCTGAATTTTTCAAAATTAGTGCAGCTCAGTGAATGTCACTGACAAGCAAGTCCAAAAGCATTTTAAAAGAAAATTGTGAGAAAAATAGCAAACATACTTTAGAATATGCACAGATTTCGCTAAGGGAACTGCATCTTGTCTTTTCAAAAGACAGAAAAAAAACTAGCAAGAGAATAACACTTGCTGCCTGTGTTATTCACCTGGGCTTCCTATAAACAGAGATATTTCACAACTGAACTTTCTAAGGCTTTTGGTGCTACAAGTCTTCAAAACAATTTGGCGAATAATGCAAGTTTCTCCCTGAACCTATAAACCTAGTGCTGTGGGTTTATGTGTTTGGATTTTGATAACAGGGTGAGCAATAGCGGTAGCTTCTGTTAGAAGCTGCTAGAAACTTCTCCTGTCCTATGAAGAGCCAGTGATAGCCAGCTCCAGGAGGGACTTCCTGCTGCTGGCCAAGGCTGAGCCAATTAGCACTGTAACACTTCTGTGATAACATATTTAAGAACAGAGGAGATTGTTGCTCAGAAGAAATTCCAGCTCAGGAAGAGCAGAGGAGAACTTGGGAACAATGTAGAACCAAGGTCAGTGCTGCAGGAGGGGGAGAAGGGCCCCCCCCTCTCCCCAGAGGCAGAGGAAGGACTTAGGATTGAAGCCCGTGCAGCCCATGGAGAGTGCAGAGACACCTCTGCAGCCCATGGAGGAGCCCATGCTGGAACAAGTAGATGCATGAAGGAGGCTGTGACTCAGTGGGAGGCCCAAGGATGGAATAGAATCCTGCAGGAGACCTGTGGCCTGTGGAGAGGGAAGCCCACTCTGGAGCAAGTTTTTCCCGAGTAGGACTTGTGGCCCTCTGAAGGACCCCACGGAAGCAGGGGAAGGACTCAGAGCTGTGACCCCCCTGTAGCCCGTAGTAAAGACCATGGTGAAGCAGGCTGTCCCCCTGCAGCCCATGGAGGACCATCGGGGTGCAGAAACCTGACTGCACCCCGTGGAGGAGTGACCCACAGGACAGCAGATTTGGAAGAACTGCCGCCCAAAGGATGAACTCACGTTGGAGAATTCAATCAAGGACTGTCTCCTGTGGGAGGGACCACTCAGAAGCAGGAGAAGGACTCAGAGATGTGGCCCCCCTGTAGCTTGTGGTGAAGACCATGGTGAATCAAGTTGTCCCCTTGCAGCCCATGGAGGACCATTGGGTTGTAGAGACTGGACTGCACCCCATGGGAAACAACAACTGACTACAACCCCCTACTCTGTCCCCCTGCACTGCTGGGGGCAGGAGGGAGAACATGGAAGGAAGGAGGGCTGGGAGTGAAGGTGTTTTTAAGACTGTTTTATTTTCTCTCTTTAGCGCTTATCTTATTATTAATAAATTTAAGTTTTACCCCACATTGAGTCTGTTTTGCCAATTAGTAAGTGACTTCTCCCAGCTCTTATCCCTACTCATGAATTCTTAGGTTTTTTTTCTTCTCTCCTCTGTCCTGCTGCAGAGGGGAGTGAGAGAGTGACTTTAGTGGCTATTTGAAATCAAGCTAGAGTCAAACCGCCATGCCTAGATATATTCTTTCTATTTTTGCCATTAGGCAATACTAGTGAAATACTGACCACAGAAATACTCTCCAAAGACAATCCAAAGCCTACAGGTCCTGTTTCCTCTGAGCATGCAGAAGAAGACTTATTTCTTCTCCTCTGGTAAATGGAACCAGAGAACATGTGTCTCCACTAGAATCACAGAGTACCATAACATCACCATACCAGAGTTGTGATGCTCATTGCAGGGCTCCTGAATTGCAGCTGGCTATCCAAGTGTTGCACGGCATCCCAGTTCTGAGTTTGTTGCTTTCTCTGGGGTGAAGACAGCTGGTAGAAGCCCTGGGATGTTGTCACAACTACATTGCTAGGTACACTCTCACTCAATTGTGTCTTAGGAAAGGATGTTACAGGAGACAGGCATAATCCTCTTCAAGAGGCATAGATGAGATGTACCTTGGCTACAAGCTGTTAGACACGGGTCCCTAATTTTGATTGTTTTACAGGCTAGTGGTACTAAATAATTCTGGTAATTCCCAATACATAGAACACTGAATTTGCATATCAATGGTAGTTAAAACTAGGTTATGTATATGTTAAGTAATGGAAATATTATATATGGAAAACATCTTACCCTTTTCTGACACCTTTCATTCAGAGTCATTATAAAATATTTTATGATCTAATTTCACTGGCATTCAGGATAGAAAGTGGAAATCTATCCTTTATTCAGTTAGTTTATTTAGAAAATGTACAGTGGTGTGATTTACCCTCCCAGGAGGGAACATAAGACGACACACTAGGACTAACAGCTCTGCTTTTCCATGACTGTTAATGATGCTTTGGTTTTCATTAGTCTTTCCTTCTGAAGACTAACCATTAGCCTTTTAAAGCATGAATTCAGCACTGACTTGGATTAAGAGTGGTATTTCACAGTACTTACAGCCCTTAGATTTCTGCTGCAAGTCACCTATCCAAAGTCTGGAAGCAATAAGGGATTAATGCAAGTATCCTTTAAAATTAATCTAACTCGAGATATTGGGGGTTTTTTGGAGTTTTTCTTTTATGAGTTAAACACAGCATCTTTTATGAAGCTAGTCACAGACATTATCTTAGATTTACAAAGAGAAAAACAGAAGCATAACCCATGGAAAGTATTGACTTAAAGTTGCTGGAGGTCCAGTGACAAAGACCGAAAGAGAGTTTCTCACAATTCAACAGTCACTGCAGATAGCATTGATTGGAAGGTATGGGACAGGGAGGTTTGGGAATTTAGTTTAATTTTTTTTAATCCTATCCCTACCTCTGTTCAAGTGAAGCCAGACACATACTCTTCTTTATCCTTGGTTTAGGGTATTCAGACACATAGCAAACATGATGTCTTACTCTCTACTCAATGTAACACAAGCCTCGAAAGTACACTGAAATCTTTAAGTGATGGCAGCTTCTCTTCATCATCAAGTATAGACAAAATTCAGAAGAAATCTCTTTTGCTGTCATTACTTAACAACCATGTAATTTCCCAAATGCTCATAGTCAGAATTATGGTACTCACTGCGTCAAAGATCAGCTTTGATTTACCTTGTTGTAGGCACAAGATAGAAGACATTTGCTCTGACTAAGCCTCATTCCTTGATGAACATTCAATAAAAAAACATTCAACTGAACATTCAATAAAAAAACATCCCTTATAGGGCTTCAAGTGTAGGAGACTATGTTAAATAGCAAATATTCACAAGAGGGCAAAATGGAATTCATTATCCATGAATACATAGGCACACTGCTACTGATCGTTTAAAATATTTTAAGTAAATTACTGCCTGGGTATCCAGCATTTTCCAGATTTTGAACATGTGTATATCCTATATTTTAGGCATCATAGAGCAATCATGTTGCACATACAGGCAAAGCGATGATAAATGACAGACCACTTAACACTACTGCAGCACAAACAAGCTTGTGCTATTTTATAAAAAATAAATGGAGAAAAATAGCTTTGATATTCTTTCCTCGCATCTTAAAAAAATAAATCTGTAAATTTTGGAAATAAATGGCATGGAGAAAACAAACTTACATCAATTATTTATAAGTTCACAGGAAATACAGAAGTCTTTTCTTCTGACCTATGCATAGAGCTTCATTTGCACCTAGTACTAATGTAGAGCTCTATACCATTTAATCTTCCAAACCAAAAACCCCTACCTATAGACTGACTTTATAGGTGGAACCACGTCTAGAGAAGCATTACAGTAAGTAGATAACAGAAGGCTTTTGCCTAACATGTCTAACTCCCTTTCTCATTAATGGGCAATATGCCTGCATAGACAGGAAAATTTATCTCAAAGTCTGTGATAAATCAGTCAGATTTGATCTGCTCTACGTAAAATACACAGCCAACACTGATTAAATGAGCAATGGAGTGCTTTTTCAATAGTGCATCAATGCTTTTCAGCACATAGGCATGGACAGACAGCTCTGAGCTATAAATGAAGAAGAATCATGACTTATGTTTTCAGTCACTGGAAGAACTCACCATAAAATATAAATAAAGTGATGTGACTTCCATTCCCATTCCTGCTTCACATAGCCATTAATATGTTTCACTGGTCATTCATATTATGTGCAACAATTTGGGGTGCAAAGAGTTATATGCACACTGCTGTATTACTTTGAAACACTTTGTAAATGAGCTTGTACAGCAGCGCTGTACCATAATGTATTTTTAATAAAACACTCTTTAAAAATAACTTCAGTTCTAATCCTCAGTTGTTATTTCTTCTCCTTCATGTCCCTCAACCCTTTCTACCTCAGTAAGGAATGAAAAAAACTCTTCAATAAAGGCTGACCAAATAAGTTTCCTAAAAGACAAATCACAAAAATAAAAAAAGTCCTATTTGAGCCTATACCAATGATCCAAAACAACCCCAGTTCGTAGATCTGACAATCCAAACATCAGAAGCAACCCACTGCCTTTTCTCTACAATGAAATCTACAGAAAGGTTTATCTACAAGGTCTCTTGCAGACCCAATTCAGACAACCAGTTCTTCTGGCTCTCTTCTAGACTGCCTCTCCATCTGCCAGTCTCCTCACAGTAGTAAGTGACACATCTGGTATAAGCAAGCTCCCATGAACCCTTACCAGCACAAGACCTCTCCATCCAGAAAGCCAAGGGAAGTCCTGCAGCCTTAGCAACAGTTTGAGGCTCTGAGATTCAAAGGGCTGCTCTTTCCTCACATTGTTGGAACCCAAGATCATAGGAAAGGGAAGAGGGAAAAATTCAAGCAAACTTGGAAATGGAAAAGAGGGAAAATTTCAAGCACATTTGACAGACAAATCATGCTTTCAGAATGATTTCTGAAGTTGTACATAACAGATGAGTTTCCCACACATAGTAAAATTGTAGCCGAGCCTCACCAAGACAGAAATGTTCACTTGACGTGTCCAGGAAGATGTATGAGGTCCATGCCCAACATAGAGATTTGATGTGTACTGGGTAGGAGTGGGCTGAGAGGATTCCTAATTTCAGAGACATTCCCCTTATCACCCTGCTTGACACAGATGCTCCGACTAGCACTTTATCCACAGGCACCTTTCCCTCAGTTCCACTTTGTGAGCTTCCAAATTTGTTCTTGCAGCTCAGGCTGCAGAAGCAACTGTTCATAAACATCTCAGGTAGGGCCACTGCAAGAACAAACCCATACTACAGTTGCATGTGCCCCACCACAGTAGGAAAGCAGTGTCTGGCATCTGCCTGCCCCTTGGAAACCACTCTTTATTAAGACACAAGCTCTAAAGTAAAACAATCTCTTTCACTAAGAAGCAGAACATGGAAATCAATCCCAAAATCTGGAGGCAGAGAGAAATTAAATACTGTACTTCAACCTGTCCTTTGCTGAAGGATGGTCCTACACAATTTAAGGGTTCTCCTCATTCAGGACTCCCAAGACAAGGTAACTGCAGAAAAGAATCTTAATTCCTCAGACTTTTTCCCTTCTTTGAGGTGATTCCCCTTTCACAACAGGGTTGCAGTTGAGTACTTCCAGAGATTCTCTGGTTCATACAAGGCACTGAGTCATGTCCTAAGCTATTGAGATAATGCATATAAGTCCCATAAGAACATCTCTAAAATGCCACGACAGGGGTCCCACCCAAACTTAACCCTCTGTGGACTGTACTCAAACAAAATCTCTTCTTAGAAGAGGGAAGTCAGTACACATTACAAACTCATTATGTACATTATGGAAAATTTTATTCCAGAAGTAGTCAATTTTATAATGACTACTTCTGGAATAAAACTTTCCATAAGGAACAAACTATGGATGAGGCTTGTTACTAGTACTAAAGACAAGCAAAAGTTGGAAAACCAGCCCAAGACAAAAGTTTGGATTGGAATGACTGGATACTATTCTGAGACTACTCAGAATGTAGGTACTTACCTCCTCAGCAACAAGGTAAAAACCATAGGGAAGTTAGGAAAGTAGAAAAGAAAGGAAAAGAAAATAGTAAGCATAGAGAAAACGAACCATTTTGAAAAGTATGGCTAGAAGAAAAGGTGCAAAACTGAGGGAGAAGACTAGAATCGGGCCAAATAAACTAATGGACATTCAGGTCCATTTATTGTGGAATAATCTCTCTAAGGAACTGAAGCAGAACCCCATTACCTGTAATGCTTTTGTTCAGATACCATTGTAATGAGCTCATTAACACTAGGACATCAAAACCAAAACTGAACAAATGCTTGATAATGTAATGCAAGGAGAAAGCATCACAGACAGAAAAATACTTCCATTTCTATTACTGTAACAAGCCCTGAATGACTGTGTTCATGTCCTCGTTTAGTTTACAACGTTCTATGAGGAAAGGAAAAAAGAAAACAGGGATGAAAACAGAAAGAAAAGGGTTTAAGTAGAAGAAATCATGTCACAGAGAGAATTAATAATCTTATTTTCCATTTGTAAATTAAAAATTGAAAATCTTTTTAAACTAGCCATTGACATGAACACCAAGTACTACTCAGCAAAGGAAGATTTACTTGCACTTCTAAAGTACTTTATTTCTTCAGAGTATCCTCAATTTCCACTGAAAACAAAGGAATGTTCATACATTAATTGCAATGGAAATTTGGACTAGGCTCCAGAATAAACTAGGAATCAACTGTTATTTTGACAGCCTTGAAAAAATGGAGAAAAAAAAACCCAGCAGGTTGCTTTTGTTTATTTCCTTGCCCAGCCCTTTGCAGTCCAGCAAAAAAAGATGGCAAGCTGCACAAGGTTTGATTCTATTCTCCTTATTCTGCCAAGCGTCTGTATTACCTCCAAAGCCCTGAACAAAGCAGGATGCATCCTAACAAATGAAAACCTTATAGAATCATGCATGGCACTTTTCTTCAAATAAAATTGCATATGGATACAAATAACATTAAAGCAAAGGGATAGGAAGAACCTTTACATCCACACACTACCTTCAACAAGTGGTATGTGCCAGAGGACCCTATACACTGATTCATTCCATGAAAAATCCATAGACTGCAAGGTAAACTACTTTTGGCATGTTGAATCAAACAGTACATTTGAAGAATGGCCTACCAGGCACAACTCACAATGAAATTCCTGAAAACAATCATAAAATGGTTTGTGGTTGAAGGGGACTTGAAGATCACCCAGTTCCAACCCCCCTGCCATGAGCAGAGACACCTTGCACTAGACCAGGTTGCTCAAAGCTTCATCCAACCTGGCCTTGAACACTTTCAGGGATAGGGCATCCACAGCTTCTCTGGACAACCAGTGCCAGTGTCTCACCACCCTCATAGCGAGGAGTTTCTTCTTAATATCGAAAGTAAACCTACCCTCTTTCAGTTTAAAACCATGCTCCTTGTTCTGTCACTACAGACCTTGCTTAATAGTCCCTCTCCATCTCTCTTGTAGACTCCCTCCAGTCACTGGAAGACTGCTGTAAGGTCTCCCTGGAATCTTCTCTTCTTCAAGCCAAACGATCCCGACTCCCTCAGATTGTTGTCAGTCAGAGAAGTGGTGTTCCAGCCCAATCTTCAGAGAAGAAACAGTCACAGAGCAACAGACCTGTTTTTTACACTAAAAGGACACAGAATCCTCAAGCCCCCAGCTAATTTGGAAGCAAGAACAAAATTGAATCCTGACAACAAACAGATGCACGAATAGTGACATTAATACCAGAATACACCACAGTGGATGATCCTGGCTCCTCTTTTAGTTCTCCTTGCAACCCAAAGTCACCTGCCGTTATCTGCTTATGACAACCTGTAATGGCATATCCGTAAGCTCTTCTGCTATCAGGTAGCCAGGCAGCTGCAATCAATGGTCATTTCTTAAAACTGAATGAACACCAAACAAACACCCCCAACTACCAAAGCTTAGACATTATTTTAGAGATCAAACTGCAAAGGTAATAATTATATAGAAGCAATTGCATGGATTTCTTAAGTCCTTCAGGGTCTTAGTTCTAGGCAGTACTTACTTCAACTGGAGGACTGTACAAACATACTGGGGAATAAAGATTGAGCTTGCCCCAAAGAACTTGCATATCAAATAAATGAAAGAAACAAAAACTGAGTGACAGAGAGCAAGGAACCAGCAAATATGAGAGGAGAGGCCAGGACACAGCAGGCTAGCAGCTAATAAGTTGGCTAGCTCAATTATGATGTTTTTTTTTTAACAGGTACCATGAAAAAAGAAACTATGAAGATAATCAGTGGATATGTATATGAAGAACTCTTCCCACATGGCACAGTGTGGAAGGAAGCATGGACATTTATTGAACTTTTAATATGAAGGATGCAAAACCTGACACTGTGGGACATAGAAAACTAAAGTTTTATTTCAGTAACAAATAAGAGGTGGTTAAAAAAACTGGCAGAAGCCCAAAACACCTTGGGAATGAAGACTAATAGCTTACCTATGATACAATAGGACAAGGAGAAATAGACAAAAGATACGGAGAAAGGAATAACTTGGACAAAAATACACAGTAGCAAAGTGATTTTTACATCATTATGCATGAATTTAAGTGTATTTTTTCAGATTGTTTTCTTTCATATTATATTTTATTATACGCGTACTAAATTTGTTATTAACTTACATTTACTGAATCATAGAGTTTTAATTAAACAAGTACCCTTTAAAAAAGAAAGCACATGGTTGCATGTATTTATGCTCCTTTCATTATGAAAAATTCTACAATCTAATTTTTTTGGAAATGTGTGATTTTCTATGATGAACATTCTCCATGTCTGACAGAGAAAAGGGAGCTGAAGTAGGACAGGTGTTTCTGTTTCCAACATTCCCCCAAAATCTTCACCTATTTACATATTACAGAAAAGTGTTCCCATCTCCACGGGAACAAATGTACTTTAGGAACTCCTCTTGGAAATCCATGCCTGAATTTTTCTTTGTTTAAGCACCAGGGGGAAGGAGCAGAAGTAGCTCCTATTTCTTTCATGAATAAGGTCCTTCATTCATGCTTTTCATGGTGCAATATATGAAACTTTAAAAGTTTCAGTCAATAGCTTGGTCAAGCAACCAAATCTGAACTCTGATATTAACAATTCAACCTTCTGAAACTAATGAGTCATATCATACCTAGCAGTAGTTGCAGTTCACTTCCCATAAAAATGTTATCTGAGGTTTGTTGAGTCATTTAACATCAAAAAGCAGAAATAAATGTATTTTACTGTTGCACGTGAGTTTTTAGACAATAGACACTGCACAACATAACAGGCTTTGCATATTTTACATAACTGAGCAGCTCCATGGCTACTATTGTGTTCTCACACTACACGGCTATCTGTAAACATTTTTGGCATCCAAAGGAAGGAACGTGTGGGACAAAAGTATAGAAAAGGTAGGTTGAATAATCTGTGGTCAAGTTAGGACTACTGTAATAGGAAAGTTTATCTAGCACATTTTAATGCAAGTTGGAACAACTTTCATGGTTTCATACTTTACTAGTGTGATTACACACAAGTGAGTACCAGTGTTTTCAGTAAAAACACTCAAAATTAGGCGATAACAAGACATTTACAAGCTTGCTCAAACTTCAGCAGGATGTTTTTCATTTTAAACCTAAAAAAATGTGATAAAAGCTAAAAAAAATCAAATAAATTATTTTCCACCAGTTTATGTATTTTATATACACTTAAATTTTTCTGAAAAATAAATAAGTTTAACTTCTAGTCAGTTAAAGAACCATATACAAAATGAGATAGCTTCAGCCATTTTAAAGTTCGACATAAAACCTGTTCAATCCAGTCTAAATTCCCTCTCCAAATTTTGCAACAGTGAACAAACAAGAAAACCTTAGCTATTCAAGTATCTATGTAAATCTAAAACATTCTGAATGAACAGCCTACAAAAACTTTGCAAAGATCCTCCCTTTTATAGTATTTTTCCTTTGCTTACAAAGCTGACTATTACCAGATACTTGTATCAGATTAAATATGGTGTACCACCACAGTCAAAAAAGAGTCAGTAACACTGCTGACTTTTTCGATTTGAATGGTTACACTGGACTTTAAAATGGGCTTTTAAAGTGAGATCATATTGTGTTTTACACTACTTACGCTGGACACTCTACAAGAGACAAACTGTTTTATACCAGTGGAGAAAGAGCTAAGGATTATATATTGGTATGGAAATGCACTTCTCTATATAAAAATTTTAGTGACATTCACATCTATTGGTACATGCTAAAATAGAGAAGGCAGTAAGAACAGTAAGATAATTTTATCTTGTTGAGTTCCGCCACTGTTTAAGCATATTTCTTTTCTACAGGCAAATTCTGTGTCTTATGTCTTATTGCTTAGGTTTAGTATTTAGATGGTGTAAAACCCCAGCATCTTCTCACAAGCTCATCAAAGGGGTTTTACGTCAAAAAGATAAAAGGCTCCAAAATCTGCCTGATGGATTTATTAAAAGGGCCTTCAGTTCTTTTATACCTTGAGGCCACGCACGGGAAAAACACTACAGAGCTTTTCAAGGGGTCAAAATAACACAGTTTTACTGGCAAACTTTGGAAAATGAGGAAACTTGGCAAAAGTTTAAAACAAACATTCAATCAACATAAAGCATTTCACAAAGCATTGACTTTGTGCATTCCAACCCGTCCAGGTTTGAGTTACCCAAATATCAAGAAAAGAGGATAAGAGGAAATGTAAAAAGAGAGAGAGAGAGAAAATGAGAGAATTATAGCTTGGACCACAAGTCCAAGAACGGTAGGGCCACGACCATGCAGAGGCCACACAGTGATGAGTTTATTTGCTCTAGACTCCTGTGGTGGGGCTTCCCATGTGCCAGGCATTCTGGAGCTGGCTTAGGAGTTCCAGAGGTTGTGGTGTGGGGCAGTGCTCCTGGTGTGCCAGTGACTGACAGCTGCACTAGAAGCTCTCAAGGAGGCAGGGTTATGGGGCAGAGCATCATCCCACCTTGGCAGAACCTGATCTGTCCCCTCCCAGACACTCAGTGTTGTTTCAAGCCAGTAATAACTTCAATAACCTTTTTCAGTCCCTCACAGATGGTCAAATGCTTCTGCCCTTAAGAGAGTATTTGGGTCCATACATCACCTAAAGTACCAGCCAAATGTCCATGTCACAGAAAGTGACTGCAGGATTGCACAGGTTTTCTCAGCAGCAAAAAGAGGTTCCCAAACTGGAAGTATGCCGTGGATTGTGACGCATGATGTTTCTGTCTACACTGTTAAATGTAGCCAGTGCCAAGTTAGACATGGTTCTCCATACACAAGACCATACACAGATATAGGCATTAGTTCCTTTCTCTAGGTGAAAAGGAGTTACCATCCAGTGAGTTCTCATTTTCTGCTTCAAGCCCCTGAAAAGGGTTGTGTATGTCCAATATTTAATGGCTTCTGATGTCAAACATATGGGAGTAAGGCAGTCAAATCCACATTAAAAACTGAGAGGACCCAGATATTCTGGGCTCTCTCAGGGAGCCTGGAAGTTCAGTCATTTATAAACTTCCCATACCAAGGTACTTCTCACGAGAGAAATCTGTTCAGATGAACATGCCCGAATGATTGTTTGTGGAAGGCCAGAACTACAACTGCCACACACAGAGATAAGCACAAGAAATGTGAATAACAAAATGGATATCTGACCCAGCAAGTGTGTAATAGCTAATATTTAAGGTCATCACCACTCAGCAGCAGCATTCACACACAAATTGGCTGATTTGTGACGTCCAAATCAATATATTCACAATTCATAACAACATGCCATTCATTCTTCAGAACTAGAGAACGATATTCAAAAAAACTACGATCCTTCTCCCGTACTCAGCTGGAGACCATGAATTATTTAATTTCTTGGTTGCCTTTGTGTGTGTAGCATGGGGACTGAGTTTTCTTTGGCTTGACAGTTATATCATGTCGTATTTTTCTCTCCAAAAGCCTTCACGCAGCTCTTGATGTGAAAGCTTAGCTTGCTGTGGACAACTCTATTTCAAATTAAAAGCTGCATGAGTTGTTGACAATATAAGACTTCAGCTTTAATTCTCCCTTCATAGTTCACAAAATGTCTATTTCTATCACTCACTCCATATTACTTCATAGAGACAATTACTATTGCAGCATACACCCATCAAAGCCATCTTTCTCATCAACAAAATTTTGTTTGTAGCAGCCACACATCAATGAAATTTCTTCAAGCCTGTGACTGTTGCTTTTTTGAAACTATATTTTCTAAACCTCCTTTACACACGAGAGCTCAACTCACTTCCTGGTACAACGCATTAGCATCCTCTTCAAATCCATTAGCAGTACCACAAGAATCACAGCATCTCTCCCTCTTAAAAATAGTATGTTATTAAGTTACCATACAGCAGGCTGAAGACTATGAATATTTTAAGTCCACTGCATGTGGACTACTAAAGTAGAGAAATCAATCCTAGTCTTTTACCATATTGGTAATATTCTAAGAGACATTTATGGGCTTCATTAAACTTGTGCTGCTGGCACAACGATATGTAGTATATTTAGTAAAGAGAATTAATATGTAATATGATGGTGATAGCAATAATCTCTTCAGTCATTTTCAGTCCATAACACTCAACAGTGGGTGACCTCAGTCTACCACCCAGCTAAGTCAGGCCAAATATCCCAAAACATTCAGTAAAACAAAACTAATTCATCTAATGAGCTGCTGTTAAGAAAATTAGGTGTCAATGATATTATCAAAACAAATAGTAGAATATTTCAAAGCACTTCATAGAGTCTGTAAGTGAGTTGACTTATACTAGAGACCTTTTAGGTTTTGTTTTGTCCCATCCCCCAAAACATTAACATTTATTTTGAAGCATGAAGCATTTTACTGAATCTGTTCTCACATGTTCATACTAAAACTTACTTAGCTTTTTCAAAATTAAAGTAAAATCTGCGGTTGCAATGAATGGGGCAAAAAACATGGATTACCCTAGTTTGTGCCCTTTGCAAGTACAGGTCCAAAACAAGACTGACAGTCTGACGTCTAGCACAAGTGCAGCAGATGCAGTTAATTAATTCCCATCTCTTACAGGCTCCACCAGCAATAAATGTCACAATTTTTTCAAAAGCATGACGAAAAAGAGCCCTCTTCTAGATTATTTTTCTGTGACATAAATCCAGTAAGTAGTTCTATGTAAAATATTTACACAAGATAACTCCCACCGTCAGACACAGAAACATTTTTTCAGAGTGGTGGTCTTTTCTTACCAGTTTTACAGCTGACATGCTTGAAGCAAATTAAGGGTGAGCAATTTACCATCATTAGATCATTTAGCTCCAACTGAATTTGAACCTTTCAGATTTCCAGCAGTTTTCAATATCCATTAAGCCACAGTTATGGATTTGGAATGCCTCAGGTTCCTACAAAACAGCAATGTTCTGCTGCACAAGATGACTGTTATCAAAAGAGATGCTGACATACCAAAATCAGCAGGAATTCCTCGGCTAAGAATAGCCAAATGCTTTCTCATAAGAATACTGCCTTTCTTGAGCTGTCTGTACCCTTCTTTGGACTACAACCACATAGAGAGCCCATAAAATAAGTAGGATCAGTCATTTATTCATTCATTTTAGAGAGATAGGAAAGTCATCTATATCATAGTTGAAATTCTATTAGTAGTTGCATCTGATACAAAAGTAAGTACTCTTGTACCACTGTCCTATCATCAGCAAATTTGCAATCTACCAGTCAGGAAAATTAACCACGGGGCAAAGACATAAACCACTAAACAAATAACTGGAATAGAATCATGATGTCAGGGTCTAGGAGATTGAATCACTGTTTCATTATATTTGAATTCCTTTCCCCAAATTCTGAAAGCACTGGGTGCAAACGGTGTCTATTTATCACCTCCAATTTACTATTATAAATTGCACATGATTCAGTGGTGTCTGCTGAGAAAAAGAGAGCATGAGAGCAAGTAATCAGCAGTGCAGTTCCCAATAATCAGATAGATCAGCCCCCATCAAAGTACAGAAACCAGCATTCCTCATCAAATTCTGTGCTTTCCTCCCATTTCTCTTCTGCAAGGCCTGGGTGAGATAGTAGTCACAGCGTGAGACATTAATCTCACTAGTTAGTATTAACAATAATAAATATGAAAAAAAACCCTCTTTCCCATCTTCTCTGTATAAGGCATACAGACTTCAAAGATATTCCTGTTATTAAAGCCATAACATACTATACAAGAATCAAACAGTGGAAGAGTTGGAAGCGGCATGGAGCAATCTAGTGGTGACTCACAGAGGGAGTTGTCAAAGTTGCTTAGTAGCTGAATCAGTTACCTGAATCTGGTAACAGAGTTTAGTCAGAAAACAAACTCATCTCATTATATGCATGTACTGCAAGGATCCTACATAACTTGGTAAAGCACAAGTGTTCAAAGGTATACATACTGCCTTTACAGCTTTTGTGTGTTTACTCAGCATGCATATTTGCTTTCACATGTATGCATATTTTGATCTCAGAAGAGCAGTTGCTATTTCCATAGCCTTAAAATGTTTTGTGACTCTTACTGACAAACACAAAGCATGCTATGTAAAGAAAATTCACTTAATGGTGTTGATAACCTACAGACCAACTCTTCAATAATTAATAACTTGCAGTGATTTGGTGAGAATCAAGAAAATCACCCTAAAATTGTGTTTGATCTGTAGAACTTCATGACTGTCTTCCACAATGTCGCAGTATCATGAACACTGGACTCCTTTCCTCTGAGAACACAACCTTCTCTATAAACATTGGCTAATGGAGACTCTCCACTGCAATAAGACTGAGAAATAGGTCACCATTATACAAAGAGGGGAAAATGAGGCCTGAAAGGGTCTGAAAGCATTTTAGGCATAAAAGAGCAAATACTTTACAGAGAAGGTCAATAGAATTACTCTCATTTACTCAGGTTACTGACCCACCCAGTTATCCCGACAGCCATCTTTTAGACCTAGGTGACCGGATGACTCTGAGAGACTACCACTATGCATTCACCCTTCAGCTGCACAGTACTTGTACAACAAAACTCACCAGTGGACCAACTGTTCCTGTGCTTCACAAATCCAAGAAATCTGACACGTCTGGGCCATATTGTGTAGTACATGTGTCTGTGCAGCTTCAGATCCAGATGCATCACTGGTACAACAAGCAGCATAATTTTCTAAGTGTTCAGTATGGCAGTTCCGGAATTTTCAGTCTTACAGGTAGAAAAGCAGATTGAAAATGCAGAGACTTAAGTTTTGCCCTGATTTAATTGTTCACTCACTGTTTGGCCACCTTCATGTCTTTTCCAGTCGCTCCTCTTCTTGTATTTCTTTTTCACTATGAGCTTCATGAAGCCAGAAACACCTGTTTGTTTGGTAGCCAGGTATGCAGGCCAAGGAGCTATGGCTTGTCTGAGCATTTCCTGTGAGCTGTCTTCTGACACAAATGAATAGTACAAATGATCTGCCTTATGATCATCTAATGGGATTCAGATGTCTTTCTCATTGTAAGCACAAGTTACACAAGACACTCAATTGCCTAAGTGCAGGTGTCTAGTGCTGTTTTAGATGTCATACAGAGTGATGTTTGTAGGTGTCATACAGTATCTTACATTGCTTTTACCTACCTCCCCCAGACAACGTGCCCATCCCATACATCCAGTGTTGTATTTCACAGACTCATGCAGGTGGCTCAGATATCGTTGGACATCACCATTCACGGTTAGGCAATAGAGACTACTAGAATATTGCTACACAGGTACATCAGAAAAGTTTGAGAGAGACCCTACAGAGTCCCTTCTAGTAGAGTGCCAATAACTTAATATTTCTTGTTTTCCCTATTTGGGATGAAAGTGAAATAGCATTTCTTTAGCACTACATTGTAAATTATTATTTAACTGTTACTTGTTAAGTCCTTTGAAGGAGAAAAGAACCAGGTAAACATTAGTGCCACTATTTTCTCCAGATCTTATTTTCAGTTGACCACGGCCAGAGTAAACATGAACTTTTGTACCTATTCTCACTCTTTCAGGACACAAAGGCAGACACCAAGATGCAGATCTTTTGAAAGTATTTAGACATCCAACTGCTCTGTGTTCCATGCCCTGAAAGTCTCAGGCCCTCTTGAAGTTGTGGTTATAGATCACCCACTGTGCTAACAAATGATTTGTAGACATGTGCTGCAAGTGAGATCAGGGTTAAAAATAAACACTTACTTTCAGAGGACTACTTAAACCAGGTCAGTGAACAGACTAACAGTGCATGGCCCTACAAATAGTTGTATCAGCACAACTGACAGGGCGGGAGACTGTGATTTGGGGGTGGAACTGAGCAGCTGTGGCTGATATACCTCAAGTTTGAATCTCTTCTTCAAGTTACTTAAGCTTTGAGATATCTGAGAAAGTCTGGGCCTTGGTTCTTTATAAAAAAACTGCGTTTTTATTCCAAATAAAATAGCATTTTATGAAACCAAAGAAAACTTGTCAGAGCATGATTGCAGCAAATAGCATGAATGAATTAACATGGTATTTCCAATGAAAAGGAACACTGTGATTAACAGCATTCTGCATGCTGCATGAATCATGAGAGTCTGGTAAAAGGGAAATTAATAAAATTAAAAGTCTCGTGTTCTTTTACCTCTCCCCTCTTATTTCCATGTAATTCTCTCATACAAAGTAAAAAAACAGAAAGTAGGAAATATTTAGTGAAGAAGGTTAATCTTACAAAATAGTTGAAGTTTTTAGAAGTTTGTCATCCTTCTGCACATATTAAAGAACACAAACTTTCAAGGAAATTTAGAGCGCCTTTTTGTGCCCTTTGAACTTAATTGAACTTAAATGAGTGTAACTATGAAGATACAATACAGGAGGATTAGTTTTCTGCAGGTTCATTTATTAGCAGCATGCTGCAATTATCAACAAGGTGAATCAACAAGCATGAAGTACATGGGGCTGCCTATGTGTGACTAATACAGAACAAGTTCTCTTGCAGTCAGAGCCAAGGAATGCCGTGCTGTTGCGCAGGTCTTCAACTCAATGCCCTACATCAGTGCCAAAAACATCCGCTCCCTGCAAAATGGATGACTTATTCAAACCCAGTTTGTTAATAGGCGAATTCCTGTGTTAGAGGAGGGAGCTTTCAAAGCAGAGCCAGGGATTCCATGCCTTTGCCAACAAACACTGTAGCAAATGGGAATTTATCTCATTAATTTCAGCGGCTTTGCTTCCAGTCCTTAATGATGAGAGAATTTATTCTATCTTCAATTAAGATATACGTCACTTCAGTCATCATGATCTGGCTAAATGGTAGAAGCAATAATGCATTAGCAGTGTAGTAGCTCACCCACACATTTCACACCAGCAACAAGAAACATTTCTACTAATCCAGAAAGCCACCACAAAATATTCTCTGGAAACTGCCATGCACACATGATTTGATCTTAGAAGCGGTCCTAAAGGAGCAATGACAGTGACATTCAATAATTACTTTGTACTGCAGTCACAAAATCCGATAATGCTCAAAATGAGGTAAGGCTGGGTTAGCACCTGTTTCAATATTTTATATAACTATGTACAGTGTCCTAATTTTCCCTTAGCTCTGGTCTTGCATGCATTGTTGTAGTAAGGGATTCACCCTTGCAGTGCTTTCACTTACAGGTCTTCCACAGCCTGCAAGACTACACTGAGATACTCACTAATACCCCAATAGCTCTTGTATGATGTTTTCCTTGAAGTCCAGCTGCAGTGAGGGGAGGCAGGGAGAGGTGCAGTCCTTCAGGCTCTAGAGAGAAAGGCTAAGCAGAACCACTGTGTTTTCTCTAGTGACCAGCAATAAGACACGGGGAAATAGGAATGAATCTGCATCAGGGGAAGTTCCAATTAGGGATTAGGAGAAGGTTCCTTATTGAGAGGGTAGTCTGTCACTGGAACAGGCTCCCTAGCAAAGGGGTCAAGGCATCAAACCTGCGAGAGTTCAAGGAGCATCTGGATGATACTCTTAGCCATATGATTAGTCCTTTGAGGAGCAAGGTGTTGAACTCAATGATCCTTATGGGTCCCTTCCAGCTTGAGACATCTTATGATTCTTTGATTAACTCAGGTGTCCTGATGTAACCTGTAAGTTTGTTCATTGACTGCAGAAGGTAGCAAACTTATCTAGGCTAAGATTAAGCTGTGACAATAGACCTAAAGTATCTGATTTCCTTATTTGCCTTTGGTACATGTTAAAATAAGGGGAATAATTATTTACTTCAAGAATGTAGTGAAAGGAAGATAAGTAAGTCCTAAAATTAATCGTTTGTTGGTTGCAGTTCCTTCATCCTGGAAATATATACCACAGATTTATAAATACTCCTGGTCCTAAATGTGAGCACTGTTCATTGCATTCAAAAGTCATAACAAGTTAAAAACATCCCCAAGTTATAAGACACCTTCCCAAATGTTAGCTTCCTTCTTCAACAGAGGTGTTTTCTGTAGTCTCCTGTACAGGTTCATAGACAGTGGTAGCCAAACATAACCAAAAGCTGACATGACATTCTTGAGGAGCTTTAATATCAGTCAGTCTGCCCCCTCTCTCAATTTTTATGTTGTGATGTCCTTACAGCTGTGGCAAAATTCACACACATTTTTGAACCAAACCAAATCAACAGTACCCCCAGGCTACTAATCACATAACTAAAACCAAATCCCTGAGACTACGTATTCCTCTTCCTCATTTTTGGGGTTTTTTTAATGTTATCAGGAAGTGTGTTAGATGTTTTGAGAAGTGTTTTGGGCATTTTATGAAGGAGACAAATCACTGAATTTGTACCAAACATAATTTTACATCAGATTTCCACTGAAGCTTAGCACATGTTAAGTTTAACATCAGCCACTTATCATATGTGAGTTACCCTGCTCCCAGAGGATATACTAGAGGAAGCATTGAGGCTAATTAAATATTTATTAGTTTGCAGCATTTTGTCTTGCAAAAAGCATTTTGCAGCAAAAAGAGTTTTCTGGTAACATATTGGCAGTGGACCATGTTATAGAACCAAATGAATCTGCTCTTTTAAACTGCTGTTCCAATGCCTTTGCACTATAGTTGCCTTTTAATAATCAATACAGAGTTTGGTAAGTCCATATCATATTACTTATATTGTAAATGGAACAACTGGCTCTATAGCATTTTTAAAAAAAACTTATAGCATCCTATCAAATAGCAACTAGCCAGTGAAAAGATGGAACAAAAACCCAAACAAAACACACCCACAAGGAAGTATCTTAACCAGGATATCTACATCAGGACTTCAGAGAAGAATACTTGGGATACTTATGAAAAGCCTATTGAAGGTGTTTTGGTGGTCTGCTTTAGTCTTCTGGGGCAGTCTTGTCTCAATGTAGTTTATCCCTTATTATTATTTTCTGTTGTATTGCATAACTTCGTAATTTGCTCTGAAAACAAGACTAAATTCCATATATATTTTCAGCATATATATTTTCATAATTCTAACTTTTACCTCTATTGTACATCTAGCACGTGAGTCACGAAAAGGAATCTGTGCAATTTTGATAATGAAAATTTGACAATGCTCCTGACTTCAGTAAAGATAGAAGTCAAAATAAATAAATAATAAAAAAGTCAGAATCATGAAGAAAAATCCTGACTAATAATCAATAAATTTTGGGTTGCTTTTGCCCATTTTAACTCTTTGTCAGCCTCTACTGAGATAATATTTCTATGAGTAAAGCTGGACCTTTCTGTTATGAAAATGTCAACATGAGATGTTTTGACAGTTGAAAACCTTTCCCTCATAGGCCTGTTCACAAAGCAATGCACAGATTGTGAGAACAGCCATTTTTGCCTGATAAAAATTAATTTTCTTAATCAATTTGGGGCCAAAGGGTCACCTGTGGCAGACTGGCAAACACAAGGGCATATAAAATGCCCTTCACTCACAGAGGAAGACAGCTTCAGAATACCTCACCAAATCTAGTAGGTATCCTTATCTTAAACAAATGTAATCTGGGATGGAATGTCTATTACTAATTGCCTGGAAAGAAAGGCTTTTCACTCAGACCCCTGTTATTCTGAATGTTTGTCTACAAACACTGTTTGTCTAGAATTTCTGGCAATGTCAAGTTTTTTAAATACCCACATACATCACATATTCTAGACAAAGACCTATCCGGCTTCGCTCCTTATATATGAAACTCCTGCTGTGTCCATCACACACCTCACTCCTTTATCTTTGCTAGATCCAAAGCTGGCAGCACAATGCCATGCTCCAGAATCAGGTGGCTGGATGCAACCATGTGGCTCACAGAGCAGTTGTGTCTGGCACAGGGCTTCCAGTGAGACTAAGACTATACCAGAGAATGCCAGCCTCCTAACAGCACTCTGCACATGCACAGAGCTCTGACAAAAAGCAGACTCCTCGTGGCTGCAGCCCGTTTGTGTCACATAATCCAGTGCAGGAGAACGGGAGAAAAAAGGATGGGACAGCGAAAGACCACTTAAAGTTCTATGAATTGGCATACAGAGCTTTGCATGTGTAGGTCAGAAAAAGCCTGAGAGGCCTATGTATGGCTCCAGCAGCCACATGTAAATGTGCAGGGTAGGTGAGGAATGCCACGCCTCCCTGCTGCAGATACCTAAGCAGGCAGTGCGAAACACTCCTGCAGCATTCCACGCATTCCATTTCTTCCTCTTCTTAGTGTATCTGTGCCCACCAGCCCTTAAATGCTGCTAGTTTACCATGCTTTCAAGAACAATACACAGATTCTGAATGCAAAACTTACAAGTTTGGGTTTTTTTAAAATGATTTTAAAGAAAGGTAAGAGGAGGTAAACACATGAATTTCTGTAGAGAAGCTAACAATTTAAATACTGCTTTGACTTTATTGCCATGGTTCAGGCCATTTCACAGACGTCACAAGAAAGCAGAGTCCCATTTTTTAATAAATGCATTGAAATTTATCACTGTGGTAAGCTCATAAATTGTTTCAAAACCGTGCACACAAGAGGCCAAAATCTTTCAGAAAATCGTGTTCTCTTTCTTAATAGGTATAACGAAACACAGTAACTGCAAGCAGCCACAAACCTAAATATACCTCCTTACAATTTTGCTTATGCATTAGGTTTTCAAAGAGGTGACACCCAGACACAAAACAAGATATTTTCAGACATTACTCACAAAGAAGAATTTACATAGTCATGCTTTATCTGGTTGAGGAGTTTGCACCTATCAATATCTACATAAACTAGGTGCATGCAACTATCTCAGCATGCAACTACCTACAAAATTCCAGCAAGAGACACTGCATATTATAGTCCAGCATGATCAGAAAATACTATGAAAGGACGAATTAAAGAAAGATGTTATTTCTGCTCCACCTGTTTAAATGTTAATAAAGGCTTGTAGTAATGATACTTTCCTGTGTGTTCTGATCATGCTGCAAAGAAATTGAAAACACACATTCTGGTACACCAAACCTCATCAACAGCATTGATTCTGAAAATGGAGGATAATGCAGTCTCCCCCATGATGTAGTCAGTGTTAAAAATCGTAAGTACCTTAAAATGTCTGATAAACAGTATACAGCTCACACATGCTCAGACAGTAGGCTGGTTAATATTTTATAGTTTATCTGATAAAGTTAACAAAAGAATTTAAGTCAGAGTGGAGGCATACACTGAATATTTCATCACCTTCTTAATTGCAGAATACAGACAAGATTTTTTTCTTCCCTTTGGGACAAATAAATGTTAAGTTATTACTGATGGGAATCAGTTTGGCAATTAGGTTAAATCCAACTGAAACCAACCAGAATGTGAGTGCTGAAAACATCACAGAGCTAAAACATATTCAGCCAACTCTATTAATTTGCATGATGAAGCAGAAAGGTTGATAGCAAAGCTTGTGTAACTCAGCAAGCTGAGGTTACATTAATGCACAAGAAAACACTACTTTGTGTTTTTTTCTGATAGTAAATTTGCAGTTTTCAGAAGCTGCTATTATTGTGCACACAGACAATATGATATACCTAAGGCTTTTCATCCTGACTTCTGATTTAAAGGTCTTCAGCTTGTGCTACAGACCTTAGCCTTGAAGCCAAGTGCAAATTAGCTTTAAATCAATGAAGCTGATTAAAGCTTCATTGTGACTGAGCCCTTTAATAGAAGGAGAAGGGGGGGATGGTAAAGACCCACTTGAACATGGCAAAAGAGCTGCCTCTCAACTTGGAACATATGTAATGCTTTTCAGCTCCACTTTACCCTGACAAAACCATGAAGGGTTTAAGGCCATTTACCTGCTGACAGGGTAAAACCAAAGTCCCAGTTCAGTGAGAAAGGCCAAGAATCAGAGATGTTGCTAGGCAAGCAGAAAGCAATAGGTTTCTTTCAAAAATAGTGGGGGAAGAAAAGACGGCAGAGGCAAAGAGATAGACATCAAAATATCTCTCCACAATGGAACAGGGAGCAAACTTCCCTCCCTGCTGTAGCAGCATTTTTGAGTTTGTTGGGGTTTCATTTGTTGGATTTAATTTTTATTTTATTTTTCATAGAATCATAATTTTATTTTTAATACAGAAGTTCCTATTTAGAGAAGTAAGCTGTAGGCAAGATGCAGTGCTATGAAAGAAACTAGCACTTTCATGGTGTTCCACTTTCAAAACAAGCCACTTGTCTCCAGGGGCTCTCTCTCTCAGAATGCAGACAACCTGCCAGATTCACCTTTAAAAAACAATAACAGCACCAAATGAGAGCAGGGGAAGATCCTTACACTGCTTTGAATACCGCCGTGGGAATCTGCATTACACAAGTGCTGAAATTGCTCTCTTTTCTTTCCTTATCCTTATATTTACTACAGCACAAATATGTGTCACTTCAACAAAAAGTTTCTCTTTACAAACATGTTTGAGAATCTTCACAAAAAGTTAAAATATAGGAATAACATCACACTCCAAGATACTAAAATTCACTTCTCCCACCAGAGGAGAAAATGTTAATTATATTGCCAAATTACACACAGAGCACCAAGAAAAATTTCATCCCATTCTCCTGTTTGAAATCTTATCCTTGAAGATGAATTCCTCCTCTGATGGCAACTCAGTCACCCCAAGTCCCTCAATCCCTGAACTTTCACCTCCAGACATAAAATAAGGGACAACAATATGAAATTCCTGAGACTTCAAGGTGCTGCAAAGGCAAAATCAGTCTGCAACACATTGAAAAGATAATAATAACAAGTATCAAAAATCATACTTAAAATAAAAAAACTGAATATTAGAGCAGATGATTAACAATACAGCCCAGTGTTTGACAAATGATGATCTGAAAAAATGAAGAATTCGTGAGAGGAAAGTGATCCTGGATAACTTGCTTGGTACGCAAAGTTAGCCCTACTTCACTTACTCTTCCCTGATGTATCTATTATACAATCATTCTGAGCAGATGTCAGTTTCAGCCTTAGCACCATACTGTACTGACTTCAAGTAAGTCACAATAGATGGTATAGTGTGGTAATAAAATATTAAAAACCTGCCACAAAGATTCACTCATTTAGAACTCGTTTTTTGGCAGATAAAACAAATCTCACCAGTAAACTCAGACTTCAGGATTAAAAGCTGGAATTCTCTCAGAGCAGAGCTCAACACGTAGACAATCTAAGAGTTGAATTGTCCGCCTGTTCTTTGTGTGCAGAAGTCATTAAACTAGATTATGTCATTGTCCATTTTCATGAGTTCTGAAAAATATTTGCGAGCAAATACACTTTTCATTCCACCATCACACCTCACTCGTGAACTAGCTATGATGATTACTCTGCAACATAGACATTCAGCAGCTTTGGTGGAAGACCATTTGTTAGCGCACTTCGACGCAGAAGGCTCACGCTGCTTCACTTCAGGCAAATGCAGGAAGTTCGTCCCGATTGCTCAAGTCAAGGCAGCGTATTGGTCTGGGTCTCCACATATATTATCAAGCTGACTGTGTACAAGGCAAGGATTTAAAACTGCACAAAGCCATACCACAGAAGAGTATCTCCTTAGGATCATAGAAAGGTTTGGGTTGGAAGGGACCTTAGAAATCATCTAGTTCCAACTCTCCTGCTGTGAATAGGGACACCTTTCACTAGAGCAGATTGCTCAGAGTTCCATCCAACCTAGCCTTGAACACTTCCAGGGATGGGGCATCCACAACTTCACCTGTTCCAGTGCCTCACCACCCTCACAACAAAGAGTTTTTTCCTAATATCTAATCTAAACCTACTCTCAGTTTAAAATCATTCCTCCTTGTCCTGTTGCTCTTGTAAAAAGTCTTGCTCCATCTCTCTTTTAGACTCGCTTCAGGTACTAGAAGGCTGTAATTAAGTCACCCACAAGCCTTCTCTTTTCCAGGCTGAACAAACCCTATTCTCTCAGCCTTTCCTCACAGGAGAGGTGCTCCATCCCTCTAGTTGTCTCGGTGGCCCTCCTCTGGACTCATTCCAACAGATCAGTGTCCTTCCTGTGCCAAGTACCCCAGAGTTGGATACAGGGTACTTCAGGTGAGGTCTCACCAGAGCAGAGTAGAGAGGCAGAATCACCTCCTTCAACCTGCTGCCCATGCTGTTTTTGATGCAGCCCAGAACACTGCTGGCTTTCTGGGCTGCAAGTGCGCATTGCTGAGTCACATCCAGCCTCTCATCCACCAGTTCCCCCAAGCATCCCCCAATCCTTCCTCCCTGAATTTTAGTAATAAGACATCTACGCTGCATAGGAGAAACAAATATTTGATCTATTCTACACGGGGCCTTTCTCTGGCCAATCTGTACATCATCCAGAATGAGAAGCAACTTTTCATCATGGAGCTGGCCAAACTAAAATATACTTCAAATGACGGCAGTGCAATTCTGACTGAATAAACAGAGTTACAGATGACAGCAATGACAGTAGTAACTCACCCTATACAGAAAGGTCCAACAGTAAGGGACCCAGTGCAGAAGCACTAACATTATAGATTTACAATTTTAAGCTCTAATCAGCAAGTTGGCAATTCACTTTCAGAGGCTGATATGTTCTGATTGTTTTCTTTTTATTATCTACTATAAAACATCGATATCTGAAACAAGGGGTGTATTTGCTGCACCAAATTCATGCTTATTATCTCATTTCTATATTTTGTTAGTGAACATCTCAACTATCGCAAGTTTCCTGTTACCATAGATTTGAAATAATAAATCGAATAACAACATTAGGATTTGGGGGAAATGAGCTACCTTTTTGTGCGTGTTAAAAGCTGGGAACTGTTGAGGGATTAATATCTTCTGTAGCATTAACTAACTGACAGGATGTAGAGGATGTGTATTCACTAGTCATGGCTCTCTGAAAATGTATTAGTCTGGAAAAACAAGAAGAAACAAAGATTTACCATAGAACAGCAATGATATTTGCCTACCAAAATTGCAATAAACATCTCTTAAAACCTTCAAGAGTATTAAGCAAAAGAAACTACCCTATTTAATACTGATATCTATAGGTTAGATGCCAGAAATTGACAATTTGCTCTCAATGCTTCCTGTAATAGGAAATGAATTTATGGGAGTCAGTTTTCAGATCAGTCCTATGCTGTTGGCATAGGATTCAGAGACCTCATTTCACTTCTAGTTGCACTCCACACAAGTCATAAAAGTCAACACTATTATTCATCTCTTTTCACCATTAGAATGGCCTCCGCCAAGGGGCAGTAGAGCAGACAGAAGGACTGGTACAACCATAGTGCCCCAGGCACTATCCCTGCTAAGACAAACCTGTTATGCTACTCAGGGATTTAGATCCAGCATCTTCTGATCTCCCTGTGCCAGGAGACGTGGCATATTGCAGAACATGGCTTTTAATGGCTACATCAGAGCTTCTACAGACAAGACTTGTAGGCCATTGGTTCAAGGCATCTTAACACTAGATGATCTAAATTAAAATAAATATCAAGTGCCTATAATTAAAGGATTCCCAGATAATTACAGAAGTACATTAAAGACTAAGAAAGGTCAAACATTACTATATGGGACCTAACACTTCACAACACAGGCAGAACAGATGGAATTTTAGAGAACCTTCAGTATAGACAGCTAAACACTCCTAAAAAGTACTTATCTGCTAACAAGATAGTCACTGCCTATCATATCACAACAGTATTTGCTGGTATTGCAGGACACATGATCCTAACACTGCAGTGTGCTAGAAAGGTCTATATGATTTTCATCCATTAATTAGGGAGTAGGGAGCCATTTCCCACTATTTTGACATAATAAAAGATGTAAGGGAAATAGCTGATTGTCGTTTCTATCATCACAAATCAAACCTCAGTTTTCCATGATTCCAGATAGGATTTGTCTGCAATAGCAGTTTTTTGAGGAAATATTTCCTTACATTATGAAAACATCCTAAAAGTCAGTTTGATAAAACCCACCTATTGCAAGACAAGCAGGACACTGAAAGCTTCTCTTCCCCTTCCCAGTTTATAATTTATTACCCAGATTCTGAAGTACACAAAAATCATTCCGCATTGCACAAAGTTGCTCTAAAATCAAAATTACCACTTATAACCTTAAATATACATCACCTAGTTTTCAAAATATAACAAGCTCACCTCTTTGGCCACACAACTTTCCAAAATTAATAGCTCTAAACCAAAGACAAATGAAAAGAAGGATATAAGAGATGGCTTAGCTAGTATAACAGTATCACCTACTAGTATCCACAGAGCTGACAGGAAGATGTAAGGCGATAAGGAAGGACAACACAATTTTTTGGTTCATTTGTAATCCTCAACTGGTGAAAAATAAGCTGGGATTCCCATCTCTGGGAACATGTTTACATTTTGCCTAAGATTGTAGAAGTGCAAATTCATGAAATTTCTAGATGTAGCCAAAATATGGGCCTGAGTTTGCTGCTCCTTTTTTTTTCCCCTTTGTTTGGTTAGTTTGTTTGTTAGTAGTGAGCATGAAGAGAAAAGAAGAATCTGACCGCACCAAGCACAATCATCCTTTTTTAAAATTTTATTTAATAAACCAGGATAAGATAAGAATTTGGCTCATAGTCTTATCTCAGGCAAATGTTACAGTATACAAGCTCACATTACTATTGTTTAGACAATCCTGGAAAATACAGCCCAAGCAATGTTCTCACTAAAAAATCAATACCAGAAACTGAAGGCTGTTGATGTGTCAAAACCAGGTAAATGGATATAAATCTAATCTGAACAGAAGTGGATTTGTCATTTTTTGCATGCAATGCATACAGCATAAGCCATTTCTCAGGTAGTTGGGAAATACAGCAACAGCTTTATTTTCCTTTGAAAAGCATAAAATATCAATTTTAAAATTAACCAAGTCAATTGGGGATGTCATATTCAAAGACAAAAAAGGAAACAAAAGGAAGATGATCTTTCAGCTGATAATAAAATTCACCTTTCTCCCTGAAAGATCTAAAAAGAAGGAAAAACCAAGAAGAGTTCAGAGCGGGTATTACTACTGAGAAACCAAACAGGTGATAATATAAATTGCAAGAAACATGCAACAGGCCGTCTATTTGAAATTTGTTTTTCACACAGTTAGCACAATAACAACAGCTCCTGCAAGAGAGGTCAATCTACCCAGGCATTAATCCCCAATCAAGCATCACTCTGAGAATCAGAATGTGATTGCAAATCTCTTGCACGCCAGGATGAAGGAGATTTTCATTTCAATCTATTACTACCAGCATTTTACATTCATTATGGTCAGGGAGTGAAGTGAGTACTAGGTACTTGCTGGTTCTGAATGTCAGCACTTTCTTGATTACACTGCTAGAGAATTAACATACAGAACCTGTATTAAAGCAGTACAAATGGGCTTACTTATAGCCACTTTCATAGCTAAAGCTTTCATAGCAGTTTTACATTCTAACTCAGAAGGTTAAAAGGTTAAGAGGTTAAAAAATAGCTGTATAACCTATCCATTGCTGTAAAGAAAGGTCTAAAAGATCCAAGCTTTCAGCATTACAATGACAGGAAGGCTATCTTTGCTTTTGTAAGCATTTCTTTAAAACACACTGAATGGACTAGCAACCCCTGGCTTTGAGGGTGGGGTTTTTTTTTGTTTTGTTTTTTTAAAGCTGTCATTGGACAGCTCAAAATAAAACTTACAAAAACTTTATACAGCCTCCAGTTCTACAGCAGACTAGCACATATCCTAACTCTTCAGACTAGAAATTGCCAAAATGACAAGTTACAATTACTCTTTTAGGGTCATTACAATTTGCAAACCTTGGAGAAGATCCACTGAACACATCTGAAAAGGAAAGGGGATCTTACCTACAGCAACAAGTGGGATAAACAGTCTTAAGAAAGCTTAAGACCTTAATACACTTCTTGCAGAACTTCTCTTGCATTTACACCATAAATGTACTCCAAGCACTCCAAAATCAGGGACCAAAGTAGCGAATATTTCCATAGTGGAGTTATCCATTAACTCACCTGTATTAGGAGATTGGATGTCCAATAAATGCATCAAGGAGTGAAAAGCAAGGGAAAAGACTGCAACTCTTTTATAAATGAGACAGTGTCATGTAAAGTATTAGCTGTTGTTAGTTGCATGAGAGATTGCTTGGTTAATCCAATCATTCTTCGAGAGTGCAAGTCATAAGCAGCATATTAGATAATGATGATACAAAATAACTTCAGTCACATTTATTTTTTAAAAAGTTTATCTTTTTTTTTATCTCCGGACTTTATTCACTTAAAAGAAAATTCTTTTAAAAAAAGCTTCAGCATGGCACTGTGTTAGCAAAGATTTATTATTTTCAAATTCTAGTTCACTCGCATATGGTCAGTTCACATGGTGGGCAGAGTGAACTTAAGGGGCTTCTGGGTGCAAGAAACAAGGAATGCCTGTCAGAGCTATAAGCTTTGGGGCCAGCAGCTGAGCTGACTCAATTCTTCGCTCTTCAGGATCAACCAAAACTATTTACTCATTAAAAAAGAAGACAGATCCAACAGTGTTGTACGCAATACTACAGCACGCATGCCTTGCTGTGAGCAATCAAATACTAGATACACTTGGATATTACGCACCATTTCTGCAGCTAAAACAACAGGGATATAGCTGGATTAACATGCTTTACCTGGAGAGCTGGATCTTTACTCGTGTAGAATCAAGACATTCCTTGACACATACTAATATGGTCTTATGATAATGGGCATCAGAAGAGAAAGTAAATTCCTTCACCCAGAAGTTAGCCAGCCCCAAAGGATGAACAACAGAGACACCAGTTACATCTACCTAAGAATACCAGACAATTTTCTGGTGGTGAGTAATCCATTGACAGTTATTCTAATACCAAGTTTCAGCCATCACCTACACTAAAATACATCATCACAGTTGTTCAATCAATCAATATGAGGTATTGCAAGCCAAATACGCACTCCCTTGCTGAACAACATGCACACATGGTGAATCAACAGATTCATTAGACTAAATATAGAGATGAACTATGCAAGAAATGGCCTCACAAAAAAACAAGGTTTCTTACACCCCAGTACTAATCCCATTCTTTGCACATTTTTATCAATGAGAGGTTTCACTAAGATTCATTTAGTGCTGTTTGCTGCTTTGCACTTGTTTCTTTCACTTTGTTTCTACTAATCAGTCTTGCTGTATTTCCTGCCATTTCAAATGAATTTTTCAAAGCAATTCATGAAGTCAATAATTACAAATGCATAGGGTGCATTAATCCTAGTTAACAATCAAGGGAACAACTTATTCCTATTTCCACAGGAACAGACAAGTCAGGTGATCATTTAGATAGATTCTACAGTTGTAAAATATTATGTGGGTTCCAATAACAGGTTAGACAAGCATTTTTCAAGAAAGCCATTGCTAGAGCTGATCTTGACAGAGAACAAGGAGATGGACTGGATACCCTACTGAGGGTCCCTCCAGCTATGCTTTCTAGGGTTCTCTGTTCTCCATCCTCTAGAAAACTCAAACAGGTTCCCCAAGGAAGTGGTCACAGCACCAAGCCTGTCTCAGTTCAAGAAATGTTCAGACAATGTTCTCAGGCCCATGGTGTTACTCTTAGGCTGTTCCATGCAGGGCCAGGAGTCGAACTCAATGATCCTGACAGGTCCCTTCTAGCTCAGTATGTTCTGTGATTCTGATTCTGAAAACCTTTTCTGAGGCTTCCCACAAAGAATATTTTTCCCAGAGTGAAGAGGCTAAAGCCTCCAGATATTTTAGACTGGTGGAAGCCCCTTCCCCATTCACATGGATGAACCTGAGACAAAGTTTGCAGCAGGCAATCTATCTTAAAAAAATTAAGTCTTGTTTGGTTTTAGCTGATGCCATTGCCTTGGCACCTAGGCAAGAATATACTCCTCCCTTACTATCAGTGAGAAAAGTTACCTGTCATGCACATAATCTGTCTGCAGTCTTGTCTGGGATGAGGGACAACAGCCTCACATTGCTGCTATATCAGCCTTATAAAGGAGAAATTCAGCAAAATACCAGAGGGTTTTACAGCTACTTTGATGCTACTGAAAGTCAGCGTAAACACTGACAAAAGAGGCATTTTGGGGGGGGGGAAGATTCTAATCAATGAAAGAAGTGGAAGCATCTGGTTGTCAAGTAGTGTTATATAGCATTAATATTTTTTCAGAATTGTGGCATACTGAAAGCATAGCAATAGAGAAATACAGATCTGCTCACAGTAGAAGTGTCTTGCAGCATCCATGGAATCAGTCAGTACTTAGAGTTGTCACACCAGGGCGTTTTACCAATGAAGAGTTTGCTAAGAAGAGCTTGCACACGGTGAGCAACCAGGGAAGCAAGTTAAACAGAAACCAAGACAGGAAAACACATATTTGAGAGGAGCTCTGACCCCATGGAATTCACTCCTGAGCATCAGTAAAAGTTTTTGGACAACTTCACACCCGGGTATTAATGAAACTGATTCCCCAGATCCTGCATGCCCCTTCTTCTGAGGGCACAGGGAATGGTCATTAACATCCAAGACATCTGGGGGCTCATTAAACAGCAAGATGCAAAGGGTTGGGGAACGGGAAAATCAGCAGTTTATTTCAGTAACAGTCACTTAGAAAAAAAAAATCACCATCGTTTATAATGTAGAACTCCCTCCAAAATTAGCTTACACACTGATATAAATTGGTTTTCTTTGTGGTCTAAAATTGACTTGCAGTTCACTACTTAGTCAGAAAATAGCTACTGAAAAGCTCTGGCCTCAGAGCTTTTGGACTGTGGACTCCTTTCATCATGTAAACAAATGCTTCAGATTTAAAGCTTTCCCATAATTGTTATGCTAACCTTGGAGCGAAACCTCTCCATTTGCATTTGAAGGAGCTAAATATTAGGCAGGAAAGAAAGTGGTCTTTTTAAAAGCATGAGAAAATGTTCCTTCTTTTTGGTCCTCAACCATCTGGGCAGGCCCTGCTCCCCTCTCTCTCTCTGGCAAAGGCAGAGAGAAGGAAAAGGGGCACGGATGGTGGTAATCTTGCTGAAAGAGAATTAAGAAATTCCTTCAAAACATGAATGAATGAGACTTCCTATAGGGGAGGGGAGTCTGTGTTCCAAGGAGTTGTGAGAGGTTGTAGGCAGGGGGGAGGGAACAGAGACACAAATACATCAGTGAGCTAGTGTGTGATATAAGAAGCACCTATGTTTTATTATGGTTTTCTCTCAACATGTTCTCGAACTCAAAGCCAGATTTCTTTATAGACCTCTCATGTGAACCCTGTGGTTAATGGGATGTTAATGCTTCCTCTTTCATCCTTCTGAAGTTAAGAGCAGTATTTTACTGCATATACATACACATGCATACTCATATATGCATATGTATAGAGTTCAGAGCATAATTATGTTTAAAAAAAAAAGGAAAGAAAAAGGAAAAAAAGAAAGAAAAAAGAAAAAAAGAAAAAAAAGAAAAAGAAAAGAGAGCAGCCACAGGTTTCAGTCCCAGTTTTGTGAGGTGGGAATTTCAGCAAGGGCAAAAAGGATAACACTTGCATGAAAAATCCACAGTCCTGAGATTTCTAGTAATATGGTTTAAATAAAAATTTTCACAAGAGGAATCATTCTCCTTTTCAAATAGCTCTATAAGAGAGGCCGTCTCTGCACAGGTCAAGAGATTACTCCATTAACTGTTTAGAGTTAAAGCTGTAATCAGTAGAACAAATATTTGATATTACCACAGTAAGCATGTAATAGAGAAAAACAAGACTGACAACCTTCTTAAAAATAATCTAGGCCAAATTATCTGCTGGCACAACTCTGCTCTTGAAGTCATGCCAGCAGGGAGTTTGGTGTTAAATTTTGAGCTGCTAAAGGAAGTTATCACAACACACTTTCTCATAACAAAAACAAACAAAAATAATTAATTGTACTGGAAGGAAATTGAGCTAGGATTACTAGATTATCACCCACCAGAATGACCGAGTTTGTGCTAGCTGTGTCACTGATTTGTATCCGTTTTCCATCTGTCTCCCTGCAGAGCAATGGATCCACACTCTCATCTCATTTTCTGTTAGCATCAGGAGCAAACCAATGGTTGAACCAGCAAGCAAGATTTGCTGCATCTTGGTCATACATAACAACAAGAAATAGAGAGAATTCTCTGGATACTTTCCATTATATTAACATTCAAGATGGAGTTTCAGTAAAGGTCCTTGTTTCTAGAGGGAGGACCATCATTAAATACTAACTGCATGTTTTACTCTGAGATAAAGTAATTGTTGTGTTTCATTCCAAGGCTGCACAGTAACAAGCAAGAGATCTAGCCAGCAAGAACACTCAACAGAAATTTCCTGAAACTACTAGGAATCTGTGTAAATGTGATTATGAATATGGATTAAGCCTGCAGGATGTCAAGGGTCACCAAAACAGCAACCATGTGTTCATAAGCATCATCTCTGTGCTTTAGTACATGAAATAAAATGAAATGCGTCCCATAAAGGACAAGATATATGGTGGGATTTAAACTCACTGCAATTCTAATTAGAAAGGTCAAACAGGAGACAAAAAGGAGTTAAACCCAAGCCTTGCCATCACCTGTACAAGAACAGGTTGTGTACTTCCAGTCTCCCACAAAACTTCACTCAGCAGAAAGGTGAACAGATGTGAGAAAAACTAAGAATCATCTATCCTAAGCAAAAAAATGCAGATGCACTTGTCACCAGGCCCTGGGACAAGTTCTCCTTTTTCTCAGTCAAAAAGTAAACTATGCCTTGTATTCTTCCCAACAAAAAGAACAACAAAGTGGAAAATCTAATATTGCCATGTATGTTTTCCCTACCAACATGTTGAAGCGCGTCTAACATGCTCCAAACTCTTCTTTACTATGAGTTGGAGTATAACACTTTAAACAACTTTTACTGAACACATTAGACTCTAGCAGCTAATTTCACAATTTATAAAAAAAAAATGCAATTAAGTCCTGATTTTTGTACTTCTTTTATTCTGAGATTTATACCAGAATGAAGAACCATAATCTGTGTCTATATAGATTGTGTCACCTGTACTAAGCAGTATAAATGCACTCAAACTATTGGTTTTTCAGTCGCTCTCTCTCTCAGCTGCAGACTCTCCATTTTCTTCGATATTGAAGGATGTAAAGTCAACTCTGTCTCATTCATGTTTCACTAACCTATCTTCAGGGGAAGTAGGGGAGGGAGGCAATAAATACATATTGTAACAGTTGTGATCTACCACACACCACTACCTAATTCTGATATACCTGAGCTTCAGAGTTTATGGGGATGACCTGAGCTTCCCTTCCTATGCAAAGGGACCCTTTTCTATCAGACAGACACAAATCCTATTAATGTCTCCAAAAAAGTAACCATTCTAAAATAAGCTAGTACGTGCTACCCGATTTTGAGGATGGTTTAGAAACTAGTTCAAATTAATTCAATATTTATCAGCTGAATGATGGAGGCTTTGGTTCCCAACTTTTTAAACCATCACAAGCCCAAGAAGGAGAAAGCTAATAATTTACTCCTCATCACTTGTTCTCAGTTCCCGTTTCTCTTCCCAGCTCTGTTTCTGATGGTTCTTGCCAGTTCTAGATCAAGCTGCTGACAGTTTGCCGCCCACGTGGTCAATTTGTTGTATTTGTTAATGTACAGTTCCAGGCAAAATGGAAATTCTTTATCTCTTGCACCAAATACAGCAGTACTCTTCCACTGGATATACTGTAATGAACACATTATACAGAAACTATGGTCAATGGCCCAAAAGCAGGCCATTGGCTCCTAAAACAGATGCTTGTGCAATAGGTCTGGCAGTCAGCATCACAGTCACTTCATACTGTCCTCTTTATGCCCACCAGGCTTCTTACCCAACCCACACAGACCAGCCTCCCCAGTGGCAGTGAGCTGATCCTCAGGCAATTAACTATTCCATCCTCCACCTCTCTGTACATCCAGGGACAGTTTTTCTCAGATGCACTAGCCAGCTGCTCACAAACATAACAGATGCTCAGTTTGGCTGGTTTTAACCCAAAAGATATAATTAGTGGCAGTTCAACATAAAGACCAAAGATTAAAATTTTTAACAAGATAGTTAAACACAATCACACTTAGATAAACACTGATGCTGAACACAGAGGGGTAGGTATGGTAGACCCATAATTTGCAACAGGCTTAAAGTTGTCTTTATTTCCAAACTGTTTCACCCTCTTTTTCCCACTAGCAAGAGAAGGATCATCTCCCTCAGAGAAAAAAAAATACTGTCCTCATCAGGAAAGAAAGACTGTCTGTATAATTCTCTCATAGAGATAATTGATTTTTACTGCATGACTACACCCTTATAATATATATGCATACTATCTAGCTGCTAACAAAGAATCAAAGAACATTACACCACTTCTAGGACTGATTTCTTTCCAAAGCTTCAGTTATGCAGCCAACACATGCATGTGTTTGGACAAATACTGAACTCTAGTATCATGTGCTTTCCCATGTAATTCTATTTCCTTTCTCAGTATGCTGTACAGTTGCAGCCTGACATCTTAAGGATTTCATTAGTATATAGAGTTAGGCTATTGTGTGAAACATATGATGAAACAAGGAAACTCCAGTAAAAGCTGTCAGACATTACTGCTCCAAGTTAGGCTCCAAGCTCTTTATCTTGACAAATAAAACAGATACTTCTTTTCCAGAGAGTGACCCTATCATACACTTCGTTTACAGTCCCAGTCTTAAGCAACCAGAGTATGCTAGTTTTGTATAGATCCTAATTAAGGATGAATTTATCAACAGACTTTGGAATGTATTTAGAGTTTTCATATGAATTTTTTAGATATGCTTGATGCCAGCTGCTCAGTGTAGCAACGACACACCCAGCAGGACTTATATCTTTAAACTCACGCATTTCTGAAAACAAGATGGATGTATTTCTGAATTTAAGCCTGACACTCTTCATCTTTTACAAAAGAGGTTCCTACAGGGTTCTTAAAATACAGAGCAAATGGCAGAAAACAATCAAAGTCCCTATTGCTATTATAGGTGATGGACTCTTGTTGTCTAGTGCTTGGCAGCTATCATAGAAGGAAGGGGACATAATTATACACAGTTGAGGCTTCATTTCCTTCACAAGCACCCTTCATTAGTACTCTGGTAAATATACTTGCACATCTTCAGAAAGACAAACAGTGCTTTTGCAGGATGCCTCATCAGTGCACTAATTTGTGGTGGCAAAACACATAGCAAATCATTTATCAGCATTTCTGTGGTCTTTCCGTACACTGAGGAAGCCATGAGCTAGCTATTGCCACATCATCTGTTGATATCAAGGCCTAACACAATTTCATACAGCTTTGTCTGCTTTGTTTCCTGTGTATTGCATTTAAAAACATCCATGTACCCCCTTGGAAAGGTAGCACATCCACATAAGCGTTATGACAACTACCTTGTAATATGGTGCTGTCTGAGAGCCATTGAAAACCGTAGGTAAGATGGCGAGAGATACACATGTCTTCTTGGCTGTGTCAAACTGGGAGATGCCATTTGGAAATCAATTTGCTCAAGTCCCATAGAGTGGTCCCACTGCTGACAGTATTGGGCAACCTGCAGCTCTGCAGTGACAGCAAGGTCAGCTACAGAAAGAACTGAAAGAAGCAGAAGGCAGTGGGATGACCTTCCCAAGGCAGGCCTTCCCACCCTCCTATTGCCAGACTGCTATATTTCAATAAACCAAGCTATCATGTAGTTACCACCAGAAGACTAAGTACTGATGTACATGTAAGTATACTCTTTTCGTTTGTTTTTGACGTTTTTTGCTTGCTTCTTTAAGACACAAAACTCCAAACTCTGCTACTGACTTTAGTTTTTCCTTGGGCAATGCTTCTCACCCCCTTCTCCTCACATCTAATCTGTATGTTCTTTGGAGAAGGAGTGTTTCTATACGGCACTATATGGCCCTTATCACAGGGGATTTTGTTGCAATCATCTCAGGGGAGCCAGCTCTGAACTTCTGACTTAATTTCCTTCCCTGTCTGCTGCAGACTTCTTATGTGACAATAGGCAAACTAGTAAAGCCATTCACACCTCCTTTAGACTCTATGTCTAAAATGGGCAGAGTAGCACATAGTAAGTGCATAATGTCCCATCAGTTATACAATTCACAAAGATGACTTGTTTGCTGAGGCCTCTTGGAGATTGATAGATCTCAGGTGATAAAATCCCATTCGCGTTAACATTTCATTCAGTAGCTTCTCCCCCGCTCTCTCTAAAGCTTCAAAACAGATTTTTATAATGCTACTAACTCAAGGATTTTTACTTTTTAGACTGTGTTGCTAAGCTGTAACAGAGTAAGACTTCAGGGAGACATCCTGTCATCCCATGCATTCTATGATTTTCCAAAGGGCAGATACCTCTCAAAAAATCCTGGTCACATGTAAAACATAGGTACTACTCCTCTCCCTCTCACACACAAACAGCACTGACATTTTCAGACAGTGATATTATTTCCTCTTTTTACCCTTTCATTTTATTTTCCTGCTAAAGCCTCTGTAAAGTTTGGGACGTCACCAGGCTTATGGAAGCAGCAGCTATCTCCCCTCTCTGCTCATGTTCTCTGTTCATTCATAAATTCAGAAGTACCCTGCACAACGCAAAATCTTTTTGTGGGTAATATGATGTACATATCATTGCATTAGCCATATTTACAAAGCTATAAGCAAATTATGTTTTGCATCATAGCCGTGAAGACAAATACAGTAATAGAATCAGGTACCTTTCCAACCCAGATGGAAATTTGCTAATGCAATAGGAAGTCGCTTATTAAATACAATGAACTTCTGGTGTCAGGAAATACAAACTGCAAGCATCATCAGGTGAAAGCAAAATGGCTGCTTTAACGATCCCACACACAGATACATAAATTTCTCCTGATTAGAAAAAAACCCAGTCAATACTTAGACTCTCCTAATGGGGGTTGTTTGCTTGCATTTTTTCTTTAAATACACATCACAATTAACTGCTACAGAAAAGGCTGTTGTCATCCTTTCACAAGTGAAAAAAGAAGCTATTATACAAGTCCTGACTTCAGACCCTTATTGGAATGAAAAACAAATCCTTTAAAGCACTCTAATACTAGCCTTCTATGCAGTTGTTCTAGACCCTTCAAGCAGCGATATGATCTGAGACATGCTGTACCAATACTTTTAACAAAGAACACCTAGAATACAAGAATGGTGCTTTCACCTAATTTGTGAGAAACCACATCAAGAACAACGTTTGAGCTGCAAACAAGGAGAGCAAGGCAATTAGCAATGCATTTATTGATATCAGGAGAAAGGTCCTTTCAATAGGCATTGCCAAAACCAGGATGGCAATTAAAGAATGGTCTATCTTGTTGATTACTCCTGTGCAAACTAGTCACTGAGCAGTTACCAAGTAGTCCCAGTTCGCCATGCCTTGAAAGGACAGGTAAGCACACAGCCTCAAAGCACTATACATGGGTCAAGGAGTAGACTCCCTAAGGGAGTAAAAAAGTAGTTCCAGAAATAGTTTATTAATATGAAGAGAGGGCGGTGAGCATCTCAATCTTGCCCAAGATGATATATCATGCTGTTTAATCAGAAGATGCAATTTTTATAAGGTACCCACAAAGGAATCCACTTTCTAGAATACAGGTCAGAGTACTGAAGTTTATTTTAAAATCAGCTTCAGCTATCACCTATCCAGAAAAAACTATTGATGCCAGCCTTTTTTTTCTCCTCATATAAGACCTACAGTCATCATGGCAAAACTCACGCTAACACTGCAAAACCTAAAATTTCACCTTCACCTGTAAGGCATATCATGCTCAGAATGGACTCAGCACAACATTCCAGAGGAGCAAGTTACTTTTTTTTAGGTGCACAAAACTGTTTCACTGGAAAATGCCTGGATGGGAACATCTGGGCTTGAACCACCTAAAGGATCGTTTTGCCACAGAGAGGCATGGAGAGGGTTTAAGTGATTCCTATTAGATAGTCTTCCTAGGTACCTGGATAAAGGGCACTGTGAAGTACAAACTAACACAGAGGTGCCAAGAGATGTTCCATTATTAAGGCTCCATCAGTACTTCTTAAGGGGTACTTAGCAATTTTCTAATTCTCTTCCACCTTGAATATTTTGTTTCAGCAGTGCTCCAAACAGCAAATATTTGCACTGTGGATATTCTAAGGGTTCTTCTAGCTTTTAGAGGCTAAACTAAGCAAGAATTTGTTTGTCCTTTGTTGCAAATAGCAGCACACAGCCCATTTAGCATTTGTGCACAATAATCCACCTACTTTCTACATAAAACAAATTAACATCACAAATCAATATTCAGAGGGGGTTTTGTTTTGTGCTGATTTTAAGTGACAGAATTGCTTGCTTTTCCTGTCAGAAGAACTCCACCAGAAACGTGCGTTTTCAGTCCAAGAAGCTGTCACATCAGCATATTTCGGGGAGACGATAGATGTTAGTTCATACGCCTTCTCATCCTTCTCTGAGAATTCAACACAACAGCCTGCCACCCACTACAGTAACCCAAGACATAAAACTCAGAATCACACTTACAGAATGAGAGGGGTTTGAAAGCAAAGCCAAATTAAAAAGACATACACACTAAGGCTACAGCTGAGTATCGAAGTGCAGCATCACAGCAGCAAACAACATCCTGGTAACCCAACTATACTGCTCCTGCAGCCAGCTTAACCTAACCTGCCTAGCACAATACTACTCAGGGTTGCTGTAGAAGTCTCAGACTCTAAGACCCATTTTCTTATATCAAAACTATCATTAGTAAGTGTACAGTCTTTTCCAAGCTAACTGCCTAGGAACTGTGGCTTAAAGAATCCATAAACATGAGATTACAAAAAAACCCCACGTGCAGTACTCTCATGGGAAGTAAGAGGTGTTTGTTGCATTTGCTCATTGTGGTGGACTAACTGGGATCCACTCATTAAAGGGACCAAATAGACGTGAAACTTAATAGTATGAAATGCAAAGTCACACAGTTCAGGGCTAAAACCAATCTTGAGACAAGTTCATCATTAGAAAAGGACAAGGAAGAGAACCTAGGAAAACCAGGTGATCACTGGATGAAAACAAGCAACCAGTGTCCCAAGGCAACAAGAAGGAAAGAAAATCCTATGGTGTATTAATGACAAACTCAGTGAGACCTCATCTCAAGTGCCAAACTTAAACCCCAGCTTCCAATCTCCAATTTTACCTGTTCAAGACAGGACTGTTTAAACAACTGTGCTAATGGGTTGTAAAAATTCAGTGTAGAAATGGACTGCTACAAGTAAGAATACCTTGGGGAAGAGGCCAGAATGCATTGGTAACCACTGCAACAACCTCAAAGAGACACATTGAGGTGAAGTTAAGCTATGACACCACCTGTCCCGCACTGCATGGACAAGCCTTTTAAAGACTTCACTTTCAAGAAACGCCAACACAGACACATGGTCACTAAAACAAGCATTCTTTGCACACCCATTAATAGCAGACTGACTGACTTGCATTACTGGCTTGGTGTACAAGAATGTGCAATTTCCCTCTGGCCACAAGATTCAGACATTCCAAACTTGTATCACCGAGGCTTCAAGACTCCAAAACATTGCACCATGCCTCTATTCCCTCTTGGCAAATCTTTTCCTAAAGCAGGCATAACACATTTGTTTGTGTTAGCTTATGCCCACCTTTAACTGTGAAAGTATATTTGTACAGGGAGAGAAAAAACTTCATAGCAGCTTGTTTGGAAAAACACATTTAGTTTTTCCTTATTAAACATGCCCATTAAAGGTATCCAAAAGGTGAGCATTTTGTGCTACTGCTGAAAGACTGTTGGACCAGGACTTCAAATGCAGTGTTATCATCAAGAAAAGAAATTCCAGAGAACTAGCATAAATATAGTTTCACCTAGCAAGATTTCTTTTACTCATAACTGCATAAGCAATAACGGAGAAAAGAAAAATTACCCCAAAGTCAGTCTTTGGTACGTCATACTATTCTCTTTCTCTTTTTTTTTTTTTTTTTTTTTTTTTTTTTTTTAGAGCTAGCAAAATTTGCAATAAATAAGGGGGAGGGTGAGGGGGGGAAGAGTTGCTTATTATTACTACAGCATTAAAAAATATATTTCACTTTGTATGGCTTGAAATTTTGACATCATTCTTGGCTTCAGTATCATACCCAATTAGAAAACCCCTAGAAGAGTGAGAACGACGAGAGCCATTAAATGTGTCACAACACGGGGTGAAGGGAAGAAGTGCTGGAAGTGGAGGCTTTTCAAAGTAAGTAAAGGAAATTGTGCTGCACAATGAGTGCAGAATATGTTTTTTTTTCTTCCCCCCCAGCCTCCACCTCCTGCCCTGCTCCTCATGACATACACACACATTTTATGGCCTGAAAGCCAACGCAAAAGGGTGTGTTCTTTCAGGTTTATAGCCTTGACTAATGGAATTGCTCTAAATAACATTTTGATCTTGCAAGGTCGTGCAGAGTGCTATACCTTTCCTTTAATGATTCAGGTCTGGACCAAGCATTTCCCAGAATTGAGATGGTAATGAAGTCATTAGTTTCTTCCTACTTGAAACTCTGGCTAGGAAAGGGAATTCTATGGGTAAAGTCTGAGAGGGTCTTTTTCATAAAGCTCATACCCAGCTGAGCTGTAACACCTGTTACATTTTCCCAGGAGCCTGAGCTGCAGAGCATTTCCAATCTATTTGCTCTTCTTCTCCTACAGCACATTGACAAAAGCTGGGGGAATGGGTTTTCTAAGGGAGTGCTAATTGAAAAAAAATCTATGCCTGGTGCAAATGTTAACTAACATCCCAGCTAAGATACTGATGATTATTTCCTTGTCTTCTTTGAAAAAACACATAATTCCAGACTACATTTAAAATAAAAATACACATTTGAAATAGTTTCTTTAGTAATTCCTTACTTTTTATTAAGTTATAAAGGATGAAGAATTACTCCAAAATACCCTCGCTATTGAAAACAAGCCTTTATGCTAAGTTTTTGATACCAAAATACAGTCACTGCTCAGTAGAGAAACACAGCACCAAACACATGCCAGTAAGTATAGAACTAATAGTTGTGTATACATTCTTACAAATAGTATTTCTTGGAGAAACATTTTTAAAATATGGTTTATCAAGCAAAGGGAACAATAAACCTGGAAGATCTAGTTCTACCTCTGAGTATCTGTGGGGAGGGATCTGCTCTTTGTTCATTTGAAGCAGCAATATACTTGATTTAAGGAAATTCCAAATTACTCAAGAACAACATATCCACAAGTTAGACTCAAAACTGACAAACATTTAGTAAGCAGCAAATATTTTGTTTTGCCACTGGCACCCTCTCAGACCTCCCTCCAAAAGTAAGCCTCAGTCCAAAGTGAGCCCATTTATAAATTATGTTTTATAAAGCAAACTCAGGTATTCCAATGCATGTTGGTCTCACCAGCTAATTAGCACACATGATTGCACACAAAGTAATAGATATCAATAGAAAGGAAACTAGTAAGAGACATTCTTTAACTTAGAAATGTGTTCCTTCTACCAGAACAAAAGAATCTAGACTTACAGAGTCCCTGAACATGCCACAAAAATCAGCTTTTCTCTGCAGTGAAGCTATAGTGTAATGGTAGGGCACACTTCTCTTTCTGCTGCAGACCTAGCTGGCTGTTGCTGTGAGCATTAAGACTTTATAGTCAAAGACAGAATGAGATTCTGAAGAAATGTCTGATAGTATCCCCAGCACTCTAAACGTGGCACTGAGGTTTCAGTACACCTAACATTGGAGTCAAAATACTTGGTAGCATTGCAGTTTTGTTCCTCAATTTTATCTCTGAAAAGAGTTCTGAAAAGCCTCCAAAGATGAAAATAACTGTGTTTTTTTTCAAGTTTTTGTTGTTGTTGTTTGGGTTTGTTTTGCGGGGTCTACAACATAATGCACAAACAAATAGTATAAACAAATGGAATATGGTATGGAAATTCTTGAGCATCTTCCTAACATTTAGTAAGTTCATATGCAAGAAAGAAGGATCATACCCTAAAGTATAAAATTCATCTTGCATTTTTAATAAAACAGGGCATGTATTCAAGAAAGAATACTACCTTCTCCATTTTTATGATTGTTATGTTAAAATATCATACTAGAAAGTAGTAAAGGATTCATTATGAAAAGGTAAAGAAGGGACTTTCTCTCTTATACTTTTCCCCCAGAAACATCAAGCCAAGTTATTATTGTTTTTCTTTTAGTATTAAAAAGCTTAATGAAATATCCGGTTTGTTTAGAAAGAAGGGAAATATTATAGACAGGCAGTGAATCACAGAATATCAGTCATGGAATTGTTAAGGTCAGAAAAGATTTCTAATGTGATTGAGTCCAACCATTAACCTAACACTGCCATGTTCACCACTAAACCATGTCCTCAACTGCCACTTTTACACATTTTTTTAACACTCGCAGGTGTGATGACTGCACCACTTCCCTGGGCGGCCTGTTCAAGTGCCTGACCACTCTTACAGTGAACAAGCTTTTCCTAATAGCCAATCAAAAATATAACCCAAATGAAGGAAGGATCTGGAGGCAAGCAGGAGGCAGCACCTCACATTCAATCCCAGTTCAGATCAGCTCAAAACAGCAGCCTAAAATTTTCCCTTGTAAATTCAGCCTTAATTCTTTACTGTAATGTGAATATTTGCTATTTAATCTACCTAAAACACGCTTACTCCCACATTTTAGCCATTTCCCAGCATTTATATCCCTCTTGTCCACTGCTTCCATAATTATTCTCTCAGTTCCTTCCAAACTGCCCCTTCATTCAGCATGTGGTGTCCTCCCTGTACCAAACTATTCCTATTCTTTAACCTGTTCAAGTGAGTCTAGTTTAGACCTTTCTAAACACTTCACAAGTATATTTATATATTCCTGCTTTAAACTGGTTACATTTTCATATTAGTACCCATGTTTGAAAACACGTAACAGGATCTGTTGGTACTCCATGCAAGGAATGTGGACAGCCACATTCTCTGTCCAGTGCTAAGCCTCCCCAGAACAGCATGGTTCCTGAACCACCCACAGTCAAAATCTGCTGACAGTAGGTTTACAGAGCTCCTATTACCTTTCTTTTTGGAGAACAAAGGCGGACCCTGGAAAATAACTATGAAAATGACTGTGCTCTAAAGATAACAGAATCTTTGAGCTTCTAGTTGCAACTTTCTCCATATTTATAGATGAGCTGGCCATGGCCTGACAAAATGGCAAGACTGGAAACCTGGGATTCAGGCACTTTATCTGTACTCTGGAATTTGAGCAGAAGTAGAAAACTGATTCATTTCACCTTCACACTTGGCACAAATTGCTTTCTAAGCTGTGTCAAACTGTTAAGTAACAGTGAACTATTGAAAATAAAAAAATCACCTTTAGCATTTCTTCCCTGCCTACAGAAGGTGAGCAATAGCTGTCCAGCAAAGGCTGCTGTCCTCACATGCTCTGCTACTCAAGCAGGAGCATGAAATGAAAGGTATCATTCAATGGGACTGAGGCCACCTGTAGAATAAGCAGTCTAAATCTGACTATATGTTTGAATTATGTCAAGAACTATCACAAAAAAAAAATTATATATAAACATGGACATTAAATGAAAGTTAAATAGCTTGAATTATAATCAACCACAACCAACCCACTAATCAACTCCACACACAAATGCCTACTAATGCCTGATAACCTTCCATATTTTTGTCATATGGAATGACTCGCTTCATTGCACTTTTCCCAATAAGAGGATAAACAGCGTAACACAACTTCAGTTTGCCTCTCAAAGAAAACTTCGGCAATTCTGATTAAATAGAAAGATACCCAGGACTACCTGAGAGCAGGAAATCACTGAAGGCTAAGGGATTATTCTGGGAAAACATCACTGCATGCCTGCCCTGGATGACTGCAGCTCATCACTGTTGGAGATCAAGCAACGAACAGGATGGATGTTCAGATACTCTCGGGTCAGAATTCTGCAAGAGAGAAACCACCTCTCAAAAGCTTATAGAGCACATACATATTATAGTGCACAATAACATCCAAACTTTCTGTACTCATATAAGTCGAGGAAATGTGATTAACCAGGTTTTGCAAGTGGCAAACTGAGAAACAGAGCAATTAAGTGAGTTCTCCAAAATAACAGGAATTTTGAGGGCACCATTTGAGCCACAGTTCTGAGGTTAGAGCATAGTCATGATTCTTCTAGAGCATGAATACAATCAACAGCTGCATATCTAGTAGAAGTCATGAGGGATATGATTTTGTAATCTTATTTTCATTTGTCAAAAATCCTACTAAAACTTTACAAATGGTAGACCAGAGAAAAAGTTTCCTCCCAACTGCAAGTAAAACCAGGTGAGCTTTTGAATGTGAGTAAAAAAGATAAGAAATAATTTATTTCCTTAAAACATTCTTTAAATACATATATGTCTATAAAATAAATGCAAGATTACACATTTTATTTACACATATACATGTCTTATAGTTCACTTCTACAACAATATTATACACAAGTTTATAAAGTCATTGCCTTCCACAGACAGGGTTTGAGCAAAAAAATCCCAGTTTACAGTTTAGTTACTGTAAGAATTCTTTTGTAGAAAAAAAAAAAATCAGTCTAAAGCCATTTTTTTCCCAAATAGTAATTCTGACTTAGAACTAACCTAACAAACTGTTATGATTATCAAGTTATCATAAACACTCCAATCTTTTCACAAAGTTTCTGACACCTGCCAATCAAGAGCAGTATTTCAGATAGAGGCCATACTGGTCACTTGCTATATACATCCAGAATGAAGAACATATGCAAAAAAACACCCCCAGACATCAAAATCTATGGAAATTGTTATAAAGAACACTAAGATTTTTAAATTAGTAATGCATTTTAATTACTACAACTTTTCCCATATTTAAAGCTTTGGCTTTAATATATATTTTTTTTAATTATTTTTTAAAGTGAAAAACTTGGGATCCGTCACTCAAGTGTTGACACTTTAAGAGCAAGGGAAAGAGTGGAAAGGTACCAGTTTTTCTCATATTCATCATAAAGATCAAAATAAAATGAGAATGGGCAACACTGAGCATGGCAGAGATTTAAAGCTGAAATGAAACAGCCTTTGTATGCTCCAAAAGAAATTTGTTTTGAGTAAGTTAACAGCCTTTGAAATATCAAATGCAGAGACGCACATTTTCATCATTTTCCCCTCTCCCTCCTATTCAAACTGCATAGCTAAGGAAGAGAAGAATGGAAAGGAACTCAAGCCTGACTGCTGTTCACACTTTAAGCTCTATGTTATGTACACAGAGTTTTACTGTGAACTCACTTGGAACAGAGCTTGTGTGAAATTTTCTTACTAAACTCACATTTTTCATTCAACAAAATGCAGTCACTCAGAGGGTATCACATGTACAGCTGCCATTCTTCATTGGTCCTCCTGCCCCAATTTTATTGAAGCCTAGTAATCAGGAAACTCAGCTTGGGGTACATACCCAAATTCAAGCCTCCAGCCTAGCTGTTTCACAGCAACATGATCATCTAACCAACAGGTATCTCCTGTCGGGTTATGGAAGGCAACAAGTCATATACCTTAATCCAGTATCCTGACCATGGACTCTTCTACAGTAATGCGCACCCTCCATCCTACCCCAGCTGAAAGAATTTGATACAAAAGTTCAGCATCTTCCAAGCAGTGAGGTGGAGGCCTAGAGATGGAGGTAGCAGTCTTGCTGGCTTTACAAGCTAGAGTCTGAAGTCAAAGGGAATTCAATAACACTTAACCCACTCCAGTGTCCTTGAAAAATCCCCATAAGTGCTTATCCTTATGTGTCTTTCTACACTTGAGAACTGTGCCCGAGTGCCTTGTATAGGTTCTATAAACAAGAGATACAGAAGTGCCTCACAAGCAAAGTAGAGAAGACAGAAAGCAGATTCTCCAAGACAACCTATACAGTGTTTACTGACAGTAAAGCATCACCACATGGCATTTCCTCTAAGTGGTAGGTGTCTCAGATTCTGGGAATGACATTCCTGGGAATTCTTCCCATGTCTGCTGCTTTGAACAGTATTATGAAACTCCATTTTATGAAACAATGTTTTATGTTAAAATAATTGTATGGCACATCTACTTCTCAAATTTTATGTCACAATCACAGGATTATTCTGCCTCTTAAATGAAGTATTTATTATGAGAAAATAGTTATTGGCAGGATGAGATAATATGTCCCAAAGAAAATATACTTCATTCAAAAGCTTCTTCAAATTGATTACCAATGCACTGGCAAAATAAAAAAAAAATTAAAACAAACAAACAAATAAAACACTGAAACCCCCCCACAAACAACAAAAAAAGCCCAACCACAAAACAACTGAAACAAATCACAAACATATAAGCTGAAACTTAAGTTACCACACCCAACAGGATATCTCCCTACCTTTTATAACAGATGTATGATCTTTAGCTGAGACTGCCTGTTACTATTCCACCAATGACAGATCTAGTTCAGGTTTTTATATCATGTACTTTCGAGGTTTGTACTCCTGCTGAAGGCCCTATCCTTCAGTTGTGCTGACTCAAGTGTTTACCTAGCTATATTCTTGATAGGATTCTGTCAATATTATCAATAATTTTAAAAAAATCAAAGAAATAATGCACAAATTTGCAAATTATTAAACAAACAAAAAAAAATCCTATAGATGTTTTTAATAGATCTTCCTTAAAGTATTACAGTGCAAACAGTTCAACTGTGCAGAGAGAAAGTAACTTCTGGAACTGAATAAGGCTGAGCAGTCCCATGTTGTGTAATCTGTACTCTGTATCTGCTCCTGAAATGTCATCAGCATAGAATCATAGCCTTAAAATTATAAGCCCCTTGCTTTCTCCTCTCCATCTGTGATCAGCATACATTCTTCCTGCCAAATTCCTCCCTACAGGAACCATGGACCCCTCTCCTAGCTTCAAAACTGTTGTTTGAACATGCTAGTTCTCACAGAGTTCTTGAATATACCACTTTTCAAACATTAATTCATGCACAGTTTTATACTAACTCAGCATCAGATAACTGAAATAGTAAATAACCTTTTTTTTTTTTTTTGGTGGACTTCATATATTTTGGGAGGTTCAAGGTGGATATTAAGAAAAATGTCTTCACTGAAAGAGTGGTTAAGCATTGGAACAGATTGCCCAGGGAAGTGGAGGAGTCACCATCCCTGGAAGTGGGCAAAAAACAAGTTGACATGGCACTTCATGATATGGTTTAGTGAGTATGGTGGACTTGGTTGAGGTTTGGACTTGATGATTTTGGAGGTCTTTTCCAGTCTTAATGATTCTGTGTTACCCGGGATCAGTTTGAACAGTCTGCTACGTGCAATCATACCTTTTCCAAATTCTGATCATCTGCCTTGTTGATTTGGACTATAAACTCTGTTGGGTAGGCACTATTTACACACAGTGTTCACACACTGTATAAACCACTGGAAGCTCTCACTTTTCGTTGTTCTTGAAGGTAAAGAAATAATAAGAATCAATAATGTGCTCAATTTTATAACATTTCCAGGTATTTGCATTGAAAATCTTCTGGTTTGTTTAGACTACTAAACATTTTTGCTCTGTTATCTCTGATACTAACCACTTCACTAGTTAATTTCTGGTAAGAGAGGCTAGTTGGAAGCAAAAAGTCCAATGCAGACAAACAGACCAAAAAAAAGCATCTCTGAAAAAAGATATGGTTATCACTTGGATAACCATATTAATCACATAGTGCAGTATACACTACAAAAGACTTTTTTTTAAAAAACGGAATATTACAAGGTGTTAAACAAATATGTCTAAAGTTTGTAGAAAGAAGGCAGCCATTGAAGTACAGAAAGTGGTCACAGAATCAAGGAATGTAGTACCAGATACAAAATAGCAGGCACAAGTCAGGCTAAATATGCCAATTTATCAAGCAATGTCTGAATGTCTGTGTTGGTTTTTCTGCTTGGTTTTTTGTTTGTTTTAAAGTGGACTGTTAAGTGTGAGTTGCAACGTAACCTCCCAACATCACAAGGTAAGCCAGGGCCGGGTGCTCCCCAGTTGTTTCCAGAAATCACTATGCAAATACTGATTCTTGTTTATGACAAGAAGAGTGCTTCACCTGGTGAATGTACATGCAATGACACTGAAGATATAGAGAGAAGAGGCATAAACAATATATTTGAAACTGATGATGACTCTAAGGAAGAGCTGGAACAGAGATTAAAAGTGGATAATAGAGATGTAACGTTTTATCATGAAATAACAAAACAAACATTCTTGTCTGCTGGGACACTGCTTCTCGGTTGTTTGGTGATGGCAATTTGTGGGTAAGATGAGAACTTGAACATTGCTTACCAATCCTCCCACACTGTTGAATAAACAATAGTGATCAAAGGCAGATGGCTCCATCTCAAAGATAACTAAAAGGGAAGTTGGGGTGGACAGAACAACATCCCAGTGGGAAAGCTCATAACCACTTTGAATCAAAACAAAACAAAAAAAAGATCTTGTACACCACTACTCTTCTTACCAAATGATATAATAAGAGGGGAACGGGGAAGGGAGATGAGTGCCACATCAAAAACTACACAAACGTGTTTGGTGGGAGATAAGTGACTATATCCTAACAGCAAATACACACGAAGTCAGATACACTGTGTCTTACCTCATGCTATCAGGCATCTAATACGTCTAACCCCGGTAGTGACAAAGGACAGGATAAGACTTGAAATGGGTACCCTAGACTGGAAATAGGTCACAGGTAAATATCTATGCAGTTTATCAATGGATGAATCCCCTGGAAATCACTGAATTGAAATTGGATATATCTGAAAGATACGCAGTAGTCGGCCTACAATTACAGGCTCTGAACTAGAATTGCCAGGACTAATTCAACAGCCTTTGTTGCAGAGGTGATTGGACAAAGAGTAGTCCAAACAGTCCATTCTTGCCTTAAAATCTACTACGTAGTCTCTGCAATCCTCCTTACCTCTGGCCATGTGAACCAGTGTCAGAGGAAAAACACATTTCACATTGTAAGAATAAGCATAACCACTCCAGATATTGTGAGGCCCTGCGAAAAAGCACAGAATTGGGAAGCACATATAATGTGTTTGAGGAATGAGGGAGGATTCAGCACTATCTCACATTTAAAGGAGGTAAAAGACCGAGAAAGTGGGGGAAGGAAAGACCATCGAAGTCCCTCCTGTGATATGGTAAATCCTCAGATTATGAGATATGGGGGCAGGGAGGAGTTTAGGCAGCGATCTGACAGAACAGCCCTTGCATCCCCTCACTAGACTAATTCTCCATGAAGATACTCAGCTTCAATTTACATTTGTTATCAGGTCAGCTTTCTATGCAACCTAAACAATAAAATACACATAGGAAAGGAGGAGGAGGGCAAACCGAAAACATTCTAATTTACCACATAAAGCAGGGACAGTCTAATTCATGTACTATTCCTACCCTCATTTACACAGGTAAGAAGAGAAAAAGGGAGGAAAAACTCCTGAGAGGGAAAAAAAAAAAAAAGCTCCTTTTTATTTTGCTAGAGGACCCCAGGGAAGGGCCCCTGAAGCAGAGGCCCTGCTTTTACAAATGTTTCCCTTTCCTTACACGGTTCCTTTAATACGAGTAAAAATTTCAAATTCCTCATTTGTTTAGCCTGAAATCCCTTGCACATTTCCCACAAACTACTTCCTTTTCTCTCTTTTTAGCTGGACTCCCTCTCTTTTTAATGAAGAGAAGTTCAGAGAGTTTTTCCCATGAATAGATGGCAGGCACCTGGGAGTTATGAATTTTAAAGTGATCATTTTCTTTCAGCCCCGCTGGACAATGGGGATCTCCTTTTGACTCACTTTCACAGCTTTGAGAGGCTCTCAGATCAGCCACATTCCAATCAGACTGGAGTCAGATCAGAGCCAGGCTGGACTGCATCAAGGTCTCTCGCACAGAAAGACAAGGAGCAGATGGCCAACACTGAGCTCTCCTCCCCTTTTCAGAGTGCAATGGAAGGCAATGTGGGAAAGCGTTCCCCCAGCATTGCCTATTGATTTCTGAATAGGACCACCACATGCCACCAGCCTGTAGGTATGAACCTCTGTTAACAGATGGTGAGATCATTATGAGCAATTAATTCCTTTAATGTATCAGTGGGAACATGTTGGAAAGGGTGATGCAAGCACAGAGTGAATAGTGAACTTCTCATTCCTCGGGGAGAGCTGCAGCTATATCACTGAAGGATGGGAACAGTCTTCCAAGACCCTGTACATACTGAGAACCAGTTAGCCATTTGGTCCACAGACACAAGGCATGGTTTTTATTAACTGATCATCCCTCCCTCGTTGATATGTGATTAACAACAGATTTCTTTCTAGGTCATTTTTGGAGAGGCAAACAAATCAAAACAATGGGAAAAAAATCCCTAACTATCAACACGATAGGAACACAGGGAATTCGGTTGTAAAGATGATGAGGAAATATTGCTACCAAACTTTTTGTTACATAAAATTTGATTTAGACTGACTATAAATTAGGAAGGAGACAAGCTATTTTGAAAACAAATATGTGTATATAAATAAATGAGAAGAATTTATAATAGGTCTTAGCACTGAAAATAGAAGCATACAAAATAAGCCCTCAGCAGGCTTGCCAGAAAGTTACTATGAAAGGATCTTACACATAAGTTATAGTTTGTACATTTTGAATATAGATATCGTATTGAAATGCAGAGAAATCCACAGAAAAATTGCATATTTATTGCTATTCATTGTGATCTCAGTAAATTAAAATTCTCTGTGCTAATAACAACTGTTAAGAGTAAGACATTCCTGCATCATCTGCTTTACATGCATTTATATGACAGGCTTTGTTGTGGAGGGTTTTTTGGTGGTTTTTTTTTTCATTTTCGAGACAGAGGGAAAAATTGAAAGCACAATATAGATGGCTAGTTAGCTCTTGGTCTTAAAGATGACAGCAGAATGTGAACAGGAAATACAGGCAACTATTCACTTATTCATATTTAAATGACACTTTTTGCTTGTAATTAAGACACTCAAGTCGTGTCTCTGTTCATGAAATTTACATAACTGTACAATAGCTTGCCTAAGTGAACAGCAAATGGTAGTTAACCTTGAAGTGTATTATCTTAATTGAATAAATCTGGCTTTAGTTCAATAAATTTAAACAGAAAGATATCTTTAAGTTACTAAAATAATTTTTAAAAATACATTTGCTTTACATGTTAAGATGGCTTGTTGTTTTTCTACTAATTTTTATTTCTGCTGTAACATTGGTCCTTTAAACAAAAAAAAAAAAAAAGAAACCATTGCAGAACAGCAAAGACATTGATACATGTTTCCTGTTTTCTCCTTATTGTTTGCGGTTTGAGTCAGTGTCACATTCTGGAAAGCCTTGATAAGAATATCAGAATATTGAATCAAAATGTATAACTTGCCTGTTTGAGATAGTCCCTTACCTACTTTCCCTGTCCTTATTGGACTTGTGTTCTTCCCTTCCCCCACCACATACCAGCTGAGTATCCCATCACACAGTGAGAAACCTAGGTGGGAGAATATAGATTTTTGCATAGGTTAAATAGGAAAGCCACATTCCACCACTCTCCCATTTAAATCAGATTTACATGGGGTGTAAATCCCCTCAGAATAGACCCATTCACAAAGGGCTCAGAATGATCCTCTCACAACACTGATTACATTAAATCAGTAGCAATCATGTTTCTCAGATTATGTAGTTACAGCAAAAGAAACTGTGCAGCGTATTTATATTTGTGTGAAATAAGTTAATGAGAAGCCACCTGTGCTGTACATCAGTTTGCAAGAAAAAACAGAGGAACACAGGTGTTTTCAGCAATATTACTATGTATTTTTATATGAATTTGCAAACACCAAAAATGAACATATTGTTACTAAATTCAGCCACATACACACGTAGAGGGACAATATTTTGGATTTTGCTTTAAAAAAATACAAAAGGCCATTAAAAAGACCATTCCTTTTTATTTAGTATCTTGGCCATCAGCAAGAGCTATAATTTGGGCTTTTCTCCCTCTCACAATGCTCACTATTGTACCTTATGCAACATAGACAGTATATGCTCAGTTCTTACCCACATTGCTGGTAAGAAGCAGTCACACTCTGAATTACCATTTTTCTCAGCATCTAGCGCTACTCAAAAGACAGCACAATAATACACTAGAAGTGCCTTTGTCTTCATTACTATATGAAAAGCAAATTGTCTTTGTATAGAGGAAGAGTGGCATACTAACTCTTGGAGTAGGGAGAAGGAATTTGTGTCAGTAGCTGACCACTTCATAGATATACATGCCAGTTTCTTCCTCAGTAAGCAGACACTGTGATGTTTTGGATAAAATTTGGGCTTTTTATGTCATTAGTTGTACTAGAATGACTCCAAGAGGATCATTTTCTTTTGCCCTTAAGGAGAACATCCAAGATTTCCCATAAATGGCTTTTGGTTTTTTGCTTGAGGTTTGGAAGGGAAGGGAGCACATTAACAATAAGTGCTTAATCTCTTGACTTGATGCACCATATCTAAAATGAAAGTAAATCAGAAAACCTCATCCTTTCATTGGGATCAATTCAGTAAGCACATAATCAAATGATGAATTATGCAAATTCAAGAACATAATTTATTTTTGCTATAGAGTTGAACAACTGTGCTCGAAACTTATGTGTTCTAATGAGGTTTTTCCAAATGGCATTACTATGGTTTTGAAATCAGGCAAGTTAAGGGACAAATACCCTTCAAAGGTTAGACTCAGTATCTCTATGTTTTGTTTTCTTTCAAGTAGAAAAATAAAAATCAGTATGCACAAAAAGAGATTCTGGTAAAAAAAGACTTAAAACAAGTACAGGACTAGAGAGGGGTGCAGCCTATTACAATAGTTCCAGATGTTGATGGATTGCAAGGGAAAAAAGAAACCTGGCCAACAATTCAAAAATTACTCCTACAAGAATAGAAATCCAGTGACTTCCTTTCTCTCTGTCTCTCCAAGAACGCAGGTAATAAAGTCTACTTATTTTGCTCCTGACAAAGATTATAATTGTAGTTTGCAACCAAGACAGCTGAAATCATTAGTCCTCCCCTAGCGAACTGAAGTGGCTCTGCCTGTCTTGGCACAGTCAAATGTATTTAGTCTAGATAAATCATACTTTAAAGGCTTATGAAATCGAGCTATTTGAGAATACTCCTTGTGATTCTATACACTCACTGGGCTGGTTTGCCAGCACAAGCAGAACTGTACTTCATAACTTTCGAGCAGAGGCTCAGTAGGAGAACTCCACTGGGCAAGTGCCCATAGAACCTGCATTCCTCTGCCTTTGAGGATGGATTTGGATCCAACTTCTCAGGTTTGAGATTATTTTCCAACTCTTGGTGGCTTATTTTTCAGTACTTAGCTACATGGACAGCTTTCCAAACTTAACGTGTTATCTGGGAGCTCCCCATAAATAAAGTCACACCACCACCTGCTAAACTTTGGGCTGCTCTTAAAGTAGGAAGTTCTTGCATGTACATTTCTCATTCTAACAATTTATGAGTATTTTATCTACTTTTAGGGAAGCAAAAAAGTGTATCTTGGATCACTTAATAAATATTTAGTATATATTAATAATTTTGAAAGGGTTTTAATTACCTTCCTTAATAGACAGTTTCTCTTCTCTCCTCTACTAATATGTAGGTTCTTTTTAATTATCATATCTGTTAACAGCACTTTTCCATTACATGAGCACAGACATGACATACAATTAGAAATATGAATTACTTTCAATTAAAGAAAGGGAATCAGTTTGAATCTGAAAGCAGAGAACATTCTGGCAGTGGCAGTTGTGCAGATGGGGAGACACTCAGCAAGCTTCAGGATGTCTGATCACTTGATTCTGGAGACAAATCACTTCTATTGCCAAGAGCTAGGCTCCGGTCAGGACACAACGCTGTGTCCACAGAACCAAAAACTGGCAGAGAATAACTTAGCAATATGCCCACTCACAATTTCACTCTTTTTAGAAGTGCTGGACTCTGTCTGGCACAACAGAGAAAATGCAAATTGAATTTTGTTGCAAGCACACCAGTCCGACTCTGCTGTTTGATTAGAGTAACTGATTTCAGTCGGCTTACACACAGGTCCTTCCAGGACAATACTGTATTACCACTCCCACCAATAATTTCAAAAGTAAAATAAGTAGGACAGTGAAGTCATGCTTCAAATTCACATCACTTGCATTTTTTTTGAAATAAGCTTGGAAGATTGGATAGCTGGTTCATCTTGAACAGTCACATATAAATCAAGTCATAAGAACATTCAGCACCAAAACCTTTGGCAATAGAATGATCTGTTGCTTGCATACCACACACATTAAGTACTTGCAAGCACTCTAAGTTTTTGTTCATTTTTTACAGCATGTAAATATCTTGTCTATAGTCACTAGCATCAGCCAGTTCTCACCAGTTCATTTTGATTGGAACCAGTCTGTAGAAAATGAGGAGGCAAAGAAATACTAGATATGATTAAAAATGAAATTCCTAAAGCTCTGAACACAATACAGCTGTTTGCAGCTTAATCTTTTCTCCAGAAGCAGTTGAAACACACAAATCATAAACTATAGGAAAGATGAAACTACCATCTGGAACATCCAGTGTCCAGGAGTATTTGTACAGGTATTCTCAGTATGACCATTTCAGAGTCGGACTGTTGACATATTATTTTTGTTTAAACTTGTATGTCAAAATATAGAGGTGAAAGTGGAAGAGCAGATCTTTGTACCAGGGCTACAAAGTCAAGATTCACTAAGAAAAACCTTAGTAAATTGTCTCTGCTTACATGTTAACTAAAAAGTACTACCGATGTTAAAAGGACTTACAAGCAAGCTCTGAAGCATTGAATTACTGTTCAGGAGGCACACAGAGTATAAAACAGGCATACCTGCAAAAGCAAAAACTCCAAATACTTAAGTTCTCCATAAAACACAGGCAAGTGCCCAAAATATACATATTTTACTGAGATTAGAAGTGGGGCTTCTGAGGAGAAAGGAAGGTTGTTTTAATTGTTTGGGGGTTTTGGGGGTTGTTTTTAATTCTGAAAGTTTACTTGGTCAGGACACTGACAAACCTGACTCCTCAAAATTAGCTTCTATTACCAGTATGAATATCTATGGACACAGACCTGTCTGAGTTCCTGTGGTGGGTTGACCTTGGCTGGATGCCAGGTGCACACTCAGCCTCTCTATTACTCCCCTTCCCAGCCGGACAGAGGAGAGAGTAAGATGGAAAACAACCCATGGGTTGGGATAAGGCAGTTTATTAAAGCAAAAGCAAAGTGAACGATAACATGGTTTATTCTCTACTTTCCATGAGCAGCGATGGTCGACCACCTCCAAGAAGCAGGGCTTCAGCACATGTAATGGTTCCTCAGCAGACAGCTGCTGAGGACAATGAATGCCTGCCTTCCTTCTCCTTGCCTCAGCTTTTATATCTGAGCTGACATCATAGGGTATGGAATATCCCCTTGGTCAGTTTGGGTCAGCTGGCCTACTTGGGTCCCCTCCCAGGATCTTGCCCTCAGTTGAGGAGGGAATCTTACAGTGCTGATGCTGTGCTCAGCAGTAGCCAAAACACGGTGTGTTATCAACACCCTTCTAGCTGCCAATGCAAAGCACAGCACGGTGAGGGCTACTATGGGGAAATGAACTCCTGCTCAACCAGACCCAATACAGTTCCCTAGTTAAAAATGCAGAATGCTTCCACATGAGAATGCAGGTAATTTGGAAACATCCCTATTTCTCACTATGTTTCAGTCTACTGTTTTCTGGATTCATATTCTCTTTGTCCCATAGGACAAGTCCCAAGGAAACAGCGTTTCAGGACTCCATCACTGGAGCTGTTTTATCTGAGTGAAAAACATCCCATCTTTCTATAGGTAAGGTGGATTCTCAGACTGGTTGGCAATCCATTTCATAAAACCAGTTTAGTCACTTCCTTCAGTGCATGTATTTGACCTGTAAGCATATTTTTAGGTCAAGGGTCTTGATAGTTATTCTCAATCCCCACAGCTTTATTTAACCATGTGCTAGTCTTTTAACTGGCTATTTCCAACTCCCAGAAAGCATCCCTGCAAAGCAGCTGGGGTTTTCTCACGCTACTGAGACAGGTACTTCAACACAAAAATAACAACTCCCAGGTAGACAGGAAGAAAAGGAAACCAAAAGCCAAATCACAGCATGCTGCAACCTGCCACCATGGTCTCATCCAACAGAGAAGCAGTAACCAAATTTTTTTTTTTTCTCTCCAAGCCTGTTCTATCTGGGTGGCAAACAGCATGCAAACTTTGTCTTACCTTTCTCACAGAATCAGCACCCTACAAGCACAGCACACCTGAGCAAGCCTTCCTCACTACTTGCTTTCAGAACACCTAAAGATGTTCATTTTTGTCAGAGGGTGCTGTGAATATACATACTGTGGGGCTCTTATTCTTCAGTCTCTTCGATACTGCCTCTCTGTACATTCATGTTTTAAGATACCAATTCTTTAAAAAAATAAATTGGAAGGCTACCCTGTTGACTAGAATTCAAAAATATACAAGCACATTTCTCAAAGAGACCATTAAAGGCTCCTGGTAGACCCAATGAGAGCATTAGTGATGAAAATGTATTTGAAGTTTAAGTTGACTTCAGGGACCTAAAAAAAAATAAAAAAGCCAGCACAGAAAGCATGTATCTGCATGTCTTTGTTGTCTACAGTTGCCATTCTAATACTGCGTCATGTTAGAAACACAGATAGCTACAAAAGTAGCTATGCTATGCTGGCAAAGTGCCCTGTGAGCTCAGTGCCCAGGTTTCATCAGAGCATTATCTGTCATCCTCTGAAAGGCAATAAAAGTTTAGAGCTGCTTAGTAGCATCTTTCATGACTTGCATGAAAAGATGCCAAGCCACTACTGATGATAAAAGGTGTACACTTAAGGAAGTCAAGTCATAGCCCAAACTTAAAATAAGGTTTAATTACCTGAGCCTGTTGAAACTTTTGCTGTTTGATAAGTCGTGGAGAAGCCATAACATCACTTTAACCCACAGATGTTTTAATAGCAGCTTCAGAGTTCAAAAGTCCCTAAAGATAGAGCTGTTTCTTTTAAAAACAGCTTCAGAATATGATTCCCAAAAGACAGATGTATACAAGTCCTTGGAACAAAGTCTGCCCATTTTATGCCTCAAACCCAATAGAGATGCAGTACAAAATGTATAAACTATATTATTATTTGAGGATTAACCTAATAGCTTCGATATTAATAGGAGTTTAACCCTACAGGAAAACAACAGGTTTGATGAAAGTAGCCTTCATCAGAGCTCTTCAGTAACACGTTGGTCATCTGTCAACTGTTATTCAGAACAGTCAGTTTCATACAATTCTACTTTAGCAAAGGTATGGATGGTTAAAATAAAGGAAAAAAAAAGGAGATTCTGTCTTCCCTCTTCCTATTATCAGCACTCACACAACATTGTTTCCAATTTTAGGAAAGGAAAACATTGCAGAGAAACATCTCTCTGCAAATGCCTATTACAAATTTCCATAGTTTCAACCCAGCCTGCATTGAACCAGCCTGCCAAGAACCCCACAAGACAGTTTTGCTTTGTCACATGGATAAGGTTCAAAGTAAGGAAGCAAGAAAGTTGATTCCTGACTGAGTTAGGAGGCACGTGTATCTGCACTGCTGCAATAACAGCCGGTAGAGTAAGATTTTCACAGCATGGATGAGGATTCAAGACTCTGCCATCTTCGTTTTCTTCCCCTCTCTGCCCTCCCATAGTATCCTTAAGTTGCAAAACACCCACCCTCTCAGTAGAACTATTGGTAGTCCTTTCGAATTCTAAATTCAGTGCAGACTGTCACAAAAACCCCATCCTGTATGCTCTATAAGGGTCAAAAAATTCCCTGCCTCTGAAATAAAATTTTCCAACTGTAAGTGTCAGATAGCAAAGGATTCTTTATCTTCGTTGGCCACACAACTGCTTTTGCACATCTGAATTTGTCTAGTGTCAGCTGTTAGCTACTTGCTTGTTATGTTTCAGACCATTATTCCATAATCCATTTAATCTGTCATTGCTCAGTGCTGCTGATTAAAGGAGCCAATCTCATCTTTCTTCTTCATATTATGGCCATTCATTCCCACTATCTCCATTGCATCAATATTAACCAAACCAAATAACTGAGTAAGCTGAAAGCCAAATAATTGTTTGGTTTCTGCAGGTTAGGAAATTCATCTGGCAACAAACCACCTCAGTTTCACCCAGGAAGCACACAAAAAACAGAGCTGGCACCAGGGAGAGGCAGAAATAAGCAAATAGACGACAGTGGGAATGCCCTTTTCAGCAGTCACACCGAATTATGCCAGAGGAAACAGATCAAGGAGTTACAGTACCAATCTGCCAAATTAATCAGTGTAACGCCTCAATTAAGGGAGGATGTAGAGAATTCTCTGTTAATAGAAAACTAAATCAAGACTAGGTCTCCAAAACCATGTGCTTTGCTTCTTCTGAAGACACTGAAGAAACAACTGGGTAAAATACTATAATTTACTGTACTGCAGTGACAGTATTCTAATGATCTCTTCTGGCTTTAAAATCTATGCAACTTATGTGATCATAGTCTTAACCTTCTTCATATACACTAGTATATTAGAAATTTATCAGCTCACTAAAAATTATTTACATTTCTTAAGAAAGAAATTTCAGCTTTTATCCATATGTTTAATCCCAGCTATGAATACCTTAAGAATAGTTGTTAGCCCTCTGCAGTAACTGGCAACCAATTCTCTTCCTTTCACAGTAAGAGGGGGGTCGGGGAAGGAAAAAGAGAGTATCTACATTGCTCTTTCAGTTCTCAGTGAATACATCATCATCATCATCATGGCTAGGCTTCGTGAACGAAGATTTGTGAAGGACTGCATAAACATAGATAAGGCTTCCACGTTTGTGCACCCAGTTCAACGGTGAAATCAGGTGTGAGGGCTGCTTTATTACAGAATCACAGATCCTCAGTCAAAAATGGTACTTAAGTGTCTTTAGAATCTAAGGGGGTTTTATACTGAACTTCACACTTCTTCCTGTAGTGAGTTTTTCTAAGATTCTGAAATATATTATTATGAAAAGCTGATTACAGCTCTGAGATTTACAGATATCTTGCCTCTAAGGAGGAAAAAAAAAAAAAAGAATTAAAAAAAATAAATTCAAGAACAAATAGATGTTCTATAGGTTTTCACTGCCTCCTGCTGGCCTCGAAGCCAATGTTTTCCTGGACACATGGTGTCAGGGTACCTGCCATTATTTTGGTCGTGTTGCCACCAAGACAGATTCTTACAACCGAGCCCATAGAGAAAGGGTCATGCAGTGGGCTTCCAGTTCACAGGCTCAGCACTGAGGAATAAGCAACAAGGTGCAGTACTGTTGATCTCATCTCCCAAGTGCATGGCTGGATGATCAAACAAACCTCTGATCCAGATGCTTTTGGCACATCAAGTTTGAAAGCAGGATAAAGGCTGAAGAGCTACTTCCATAGCTCACGACCTATGATCTAGTGGTGTTTCAGAACTTGTGCGACTTCTGCTCTGATGCAGCCTCCTCAGTTTGACATCCCTTGTCAGCCACAGTCCCTCTCTCAACATGTGACTTGAAGTGCCACTGAGGAACTGGTACAACGGTGACATGAGCTGCCTGTTCTGAGCTGGTTCAATTAGTCTAAGTACAACAGGGTATTGATGCAGTTCTACTGCTTGCAATGCACAAACTGTCTTTGCTGAAGTTAGCTCAGACTTTCATGCAGCACTGCACTATCCTGTGATAACATCCAAAAAAAATCCAGGGAAAGAAAATTTTTATCACTTTTTCGTACACACACACACACACTCTTCAGCAGGTATCTCACAGCCACTGTTGCTATACAAGAAGATTTCCCAAATTCCAAAGAATTCACAGCCAGTGCCTAGCACACATCATAAGTGTTGTTTCTTAATGTGTCATTGCAGAGGTCTTAAATATTAAATTCTGCTATAAATCATCCAAATCTGGCAAACTTCAAACAGCAATAGACTCCTCAAAATCATCTGGTTAGGTTGTGGGCAGAGAATAAAGTTTTATTCAAACCACAGACGCCTATAGGAAAAGGAGAACTAAGAATAAATTAAAAAAACCCAACCAACCAAACCCTTCAAATAATGGGCATTGCCACCTGCACACAAATCCTAAGGAGTTCAGCAGGAACACCCAGTACTTCCTCACAGAATACACAGGATTGCAGTTCCAGTTTGAAAGTTCATGATGTCAATGTCATTTGAAGGCTGTGTTTAAGTTATTCAGCTCATTTATTTTTACACCCTACCACTAGTTTGACACTCAACACACCTCTAAAAGCCCCTAAAGAATCTGACTGTGAGAAGATATGTGCTGGACTATTACACATCCTAAGAAACATGTGGGGTAGCCCTGTGAGGAAATCTGCAAGAACATGGAGCTTCTTCCTCACTATGGAGCTTCCTGCTTGAACTCAGCCCTCCAGACAATTATTTTCTCTTTCACACATGAAAATACCCTCCAGGCTCCCAAAGAAATGCCAAGTCCAATCTTTGTGGGTCTTAAAAGTTACCTGATATTTCCTTTCTTGATTCTGTGAAATAAAATACCTAACCCTGAGGATTTAAATGTTTTTAACAAAGAGTGAAACTCCCACATTCCACAGCCACAGAGTTCTAAAACCCCTTTTCCCATGACAGTCAACCAGGACATTGGTGAACAGTATCACAGCCAAAAGACTATTGGATCATTTCTCTTGTCTTAGACAACCTCTTCTTTTCCAGATCGTGCTTTTCTCAAGTTATAATACCATCAGGTACCACCCTATTTCTGGTTTGGGTGTTACGGTGTTTAGCTGTGGGATTTTTTAAATGAAGAATCAAGACATATTCCAACAGTTTTGCTAAAGCATTTATTGCTGTAAGTACCCTTTGAAGTATATAGACTTCATTCAAAGACAGAATGTTACATTCTCATCTGAGGCTGGTGGGACAAAAAAGTAAGGTATTTAAACATATTATATATAAGGATATATATGCATATATTTTAATATGTAAGTCTGTGCATTATGAGATTAAATCCAGGGGTCTAAATCTTCTTCAGTTATGAAAGTGTAAGATGCAGTTCAACAGGTCTCCCTGATAGCACAGTCACGTATTACTCCAAAACATTAAAGACAACACATTGCTTTGAACCAGGACAGTTAACTGAAGATACACAAATAACAAACACACCAAAACCTACTCAAGTCCTGTGGAGTTCACACACTATTATATCTACACATAAAAAGGAGCTTCACTAGCTGCACTTTGCAAAAGCAACATTGTGGCCTGCATTTGTAGGACTTCTTGTATTTGTTGATGTTTGATCAGTGTGAATTTTATTTCTAGGCTCCAACATTCCAGATAGGGGATTTGTTTTTAAACCACTGAGCTGAGCTAAATTCAACTCTACTTATGCTCCCTCCCTCCTCCCCAGCCCTAAGAAAATCAATTCAGTTCTTTAACTTTTATCACATCTGATTAATCATACGGCAAACACCACCATTTACAAAAGATCAAGCATAACTCAGAGCTATGTTTGAGAGTGTAGCAAGTGCTTGTTCTTTCCAAGAAAACCCCAGCAAACAAGGCATATGGAGAGCAGAAGAGTTCTTGCACATCAACCACAGCATATATGCTTCTGATGGAATATCTTCTGATGGAAATGACTTAAACTCAGTAAACTTAATTTTGAGATCAGAATTTATATACATTATGCCTATTTGTAGATTATAGTGTCCCTCTGCTCATTTAAGGCAGTTATCTATGAGGTATATCCCTTCTAGTTCTCAGAGTACAGAGGTTTCTTCTAAATCTTAATCTCTCTCTCTTTTTTAAACATTTAGGAAAAAACTGTTTAAGTATTAGGCAAAATGTAGAGACTTTACCTCAAAAGACTAATTCAATCAGGCATGCTACACAAGGATACTATGCAATCTATTTGCAGTATCTCTGTAACTATGCAGCTGCAAGCATATGATCCCCTCCCAACACAAAGGCAAAGATTGAGAAACTAAAAATGGAAGTCTGCTCTAAAAGAAAGGGTTATATATAAAGGATTTTTTTTCCATCTTGGTTCTGGGTTTTATCCAAAAGAGAACGATCAGTCCCTCATTTCTTATTTATCACAATCCTGCACGAACAAGATCTCCCATGGCATTTGGGTATATTCTCTAAGCACAAAGAGGAAATGGTCCAGAGAATTTCATTCATCTCAGTATCTTTAGCTGTCCAAAAGTCAGCATCTAATCTAAACTAGACATCTAGGATGCCTCAACAGAGAAAGAGGCATCTCCAGACGGTGATTCATCTCACCATAAAAGTAATATTTCAGCTGGGATGTGGGGAACGACCTGCAGAGGTAACTGGACAGTATGATTGCTCTTTCCTGACCAGAAAAGGGACCTTCCTGATGAGCATTCATAAACACTTAAACTGTTGAAATCACAGAATTACATCTCCATGTGGCTCTTCTACATCACAACACAAGATGTTTACATCCACAGCAAGCTTAAAACTAGGTAGCTAAGGGGCTGACAACAGGCCTATCACAATCAAACACCACATACAGACACCATAAAGCCAGGCCTAAGAGCTCATATTATCAGTCCATGTGGTGCTCGACCCATAGGTGGATTGTTTCTTCTTTGTAAGATAGTTCTGGCCTGTTTGCCTAGGCCATCATCGTCACTGCCATATCTAACACAGAGGTTACTAAGGAGGGTCCACAAAGCCCTGTAAAGCAGTAGGGGCCTGTGGTTATTCAGTTATTTGGCTATCCTGCTGCAGAAAAGCATGAATACAATGGACCACTGTTGACTAATTAACAAGCCCCTCATCTGCCATTTGTGGGCTGGTCTTCAGAAGCATTAAGAACAGCAGCCCTCTCAGTCTGTCCTCCAACAATCCAGATGCAAAGGGGCCTTGTGTTTAAGGTGTACTCTTCTGACAGGTTCCTTTTCCTCACCACATTCAGCAACCTGTGGCCTGAACTGATAGGTTTTCCTCCAGTGAGCTCATTCCGTATAAAGTACAGGATTTTTATTTCCTACCACAAAGAGCAATCAAGCAAAGTATTTGACATGCTCATCCATTTAGTGAAAGAGACATTATTTCTAAATATCACCTTCCCACCCTGAAACCCTATTACTAAAACTGCTGCTATGATCTGTAATTAGCAAATGCCTGTATCTGCTGAGGAACTGATTACACAAACTGTCGCAAACACGGACAGCAAACAGGTGTGCTCTTAAGGCCATTTAAATAAATCCATGAGCATTGGGCAAACTTGACCTCTCAGAAGAAAAGCTATGAAATACGAACCACAGGTCCCGGTTCAAAATTGGCACAGCTCAACAGCAACTGGAAGGCATTGCCAAACCGAAGCTTTCATTTTCACCTACAGAAGGATGCAGATTCCATAGTGTAGAATTACTCTTTAACAATAGCATCTGACAGTTGCTTGATAGTTAGGCCTCTTAAAAAAAAATGTCAAGAATCTCTATCATTTAGGCAGAGTTGATGCAACAAAGACTCTAACATCCCCCAAGGAGGAGGACATTGGGTTTGAGATGCATTGGGGTGAAAAACAAAACTGTCATCAGGTTGTGGTGTTGCTGTTGCTGAAAACTCTGTCTTCCAGGATTATGAAGTTGACGTGTTCCACAAGCACAGTGTTCAAATTTAACAAAATACAGGAAAAAGAAAAATTTATTTTTTAAACATTTAGATAACGTTTCCTTGATGATCAAAGGCAGAAGTCAGCTGAACCAGTTGTGCAGCACACTCAGTACAGGTTTCAAAGCTCAAAAATCCAGAAGTTGCACAACTGGAAGTTAAATTTGATTTATTCAGCAGCATTGTACTGGGAGGAGCACGGCAGTTTCTCAGTATTTCACAATAGAAACTCTTCTTTATTCATTCTGCCTAATTATATACTGACACTGGAAAATTACATTACGAGGGCAGTAACTTCTCTAAATAATTGTCACTCAAAGACATTCTGCAATGTTCTGTGATGTCTTCCAAAGCAGGCTATTCAAAGACTGGAGACAGAGTATTATGGCAGAAAAATTGCTTCCTATATGATTGAGGTATTTTGGTTTTTTCAGCTTTGCATTATAAAAGCAGCTGCAACACCTGTTGGTCTAAGACATCTCATATGTGTTTCATTTATATTTTGGATCAGCCACTGGAAACCTGGCCCTGACACTAAAACTGAGATTATGAAAACTGGTCAGAGTTACGAGCATTTGTGTTTGGCTTGCTTGGAGTTAACAGAATGTTTTCTTTGTCTAAGAAACCAGACAAAAGTTGCATTTTACGTCTCAAACCCTTGAGTCTTATCTTGCAGTTTAACCATTGAACTGAACTAACACAGCCTCACTACACTGCTTGGGACACTTGGGACTGGGCTCCAAGAGCTGGCCACATGATGCTCATGATACACCGGTCAGACAGGAGAGGAGCAGGAGGCTGGATGAGTTCATCTGAGAAAACATGGGATTGAGGAATGGACACAATCAGCTACTGAGGTACCAAAGACTATTAGCAATACAGCAATTAAATGAAATAACTATGATGCTTCAAGCTTTACATGCTAGGGAGACTTCGACCTAGTCAAATTTTCAAGGCTATCCACTGTTTGATATTCTGATCTTTAGTAGGAATGAAGGAATGAACACACAGCAAAGACCCTGAAATCTCATCTGTGTATCTGAATACTCAGATTTTTCAAGATCAGCCCTTAACATTGGAAAACATCAGGTAAGAATTTAAAGAGTAGAAGAGTCAACCACCCTCAATCTTCCAAATCAACAAAAGAGAATTTCCACAGAATTACATCTAATAAGCATCTAATGCCAAGCCTGGTTCTAGTTACAGTCCCTCACTTTAACATTTCTGTGGTAGCATGCAGTAGATTTTCTGACATGCGCTAGTATATATAGCAACTACTCTGTCAAGGCTGCCTTGAAAGGAGAAGTAAAAATCCTGCACTTACTCTTGCTTGAAATACTGTCCTTCTGAGATGCTATTCCAGATTTAATAGTGAAAAAAAGAGCACATCTGAAACGTTTTGTGGAAAAACGTAATCTTGGCCGTTTAAAAGCAAACAGAGAAGCAGTTGTCTTTTTTTTTCCCTAGTGCTCGTTAGCTATTCAGTTACAGACTCCTCAGAACCGTACTGTACAGGTGAGCACTTTTTACCTCGCTGATAGAGGCAGCAGGATGTATTTTGTCTATATACATAAAGTTTGTGAATAGGCATGCAGAGACACATTCTTTTCCTAAGCCCAGACTTCTTTTAGAGTAAGATTTCCAGATTCTAATATTTAAAAAAAAAAAAAGCAAGCATATAATATTCTTCCCCAATTTGATATTCTTATCTTTCCCTCATGAAATCATCCTTTAAATAAAACCTTTTTATCCCATGCTTCACAGCACACCTGTTCAATTCTCCTTGGTCCCCATGACACACAATGATGCTCCAGCAATACTCTGGGCATGATGTGATAATATACTGGCATAGGTCCTTGAAAGAATAAACAAAGCAGAGTAAGCATACTTTCTGTTTACTTGAATGGGAAGATTAGCTCAGTACTAGATCTTCTGGCTGTGCTGATTAATTGTGATTTGCTCATCTGTGCAGATTTTCAAAGGAAGTTCCTAGTATGCACTATGTATTGAAACTGCTCAACAACAAACATGAACTGAGATTATTCCAGTATGTTGTTTGATCCCATATTATCTCACACAGACTAAACTCCCAGTGACTTCAAATGAGAGTTTACCTCAACTGCACATTTCTGGCCAACGCTTGTCCTAAAGCACAGTTGTAAAACATGATAAAAATGAAGTTGCAAAGGACATAGGATAAAGAAGAAGACAATTCCATCAACCTTTATTTGGTAACTTTTTTTTTTGGCAAAAGATAAAAGTGATTCCACACATATGAGACAGAAAGAATAATCAAACCTGCAGACTAAAATATTTTACATACCCACACCTTTTTGAAGATAACTCAGTGATAGTCATTTCAGCCATTGCCTTGTTCTTGTAATATACCCTGGTTTAATTACTGAGAATAGAAAACTTCTGATTATCCTGCATTAGGGGAATCACACTAAAATGCAGCTGCTTTATGGTCAGTCTTCCATTTCTATCATCTCTCTGAGCATCTGTGCACAATGTTAGTGATTATGAGTTGTACTATTCATTCCCCAGCAGGAGAAACAGTGCCAGAAATTCTGCTGTGTGTTTTGCTTGGCAAAAAATAGAACTCCCTCTGGAAAAAGAAAAGGGAATAAAAGAAGGGAAAAAAAATAAGGTATCTGAGTCTGTTACAATTTTTGTTCTTGTTCAGAAAAGGTTTCCAAGTGCAAGCAGGTGAAAGCAAGTCCTGTACAGTTCAAACATTAGGACAAAACAATAGGAATATTTAAGCATGACCATACACTGTGATATAGCATAACTCTAACAAGCTGCCAGACAACATTTCTCTGGTTAATTTTACTTTTCCTCCAGTCTTCAAACTACTTGAAAATTGGAATTAAAAAAAACAAAGAACATATGTTTTTCTATCTGATTTAAGGTTTTGAAAAGATTTGAGGATTCATTTTAAATTTCTGTCAGAGAACCTGAAACAAAGAAAATATTTTTGGACCATAGTGCCTAGCAATGAAACTACCTAGAGACAGATAATGTAAAAAATACCTTCTTTTTTAAAATCAGGGTAAGGCAGTGATCACATAACAGTTATTTATGCTACTTTTCATATTAATTGTAAAGATCTTTCCGTAAAGACAGCATGGATTTTTTTCCTATTTTATCAGAGTCCAAATTTTCAGACCATTTTGTGGAAAGAAAATTTTGAGAGACACTATGTGATCATTTATGGGTTTATAAGTATCCTCTACTGCCTTCCTAAAGCCAATCACAGTTCTTCAATTTAAAAATGTAGTAAGATCCCTATGGTGACGGGGGTAGCATACAGTAATAGACGCTATTCTTCCTTTATTTCCTATAAAAGAATTTTCAACAGAAGCTAAAGCTCCCTTTGTATAGTGCTCTGATGAAATACCCCACCAATAAACATATTTCTTCCAGCCAGCAGCAATTTTAGATTTCCTTGTAGTGTATTATCTTTCTTCAAGATTCTTGTATGCTTGTTTTTATGTATCTTGTATGCTGTTTTATGCTTCCTTTCAAACACATGGCAGCAATGGGACAACAGATTTCAAACCTGCACACCTTGGATAACATAGTCTGCCCTCATAGGATCATTGCAGTGAAAAACTGAACTGTAAAAACCCTGTTCCGTGGAGTCCACCTCTGCTGCTGCAAGAAGAGAGTAAAGTCACCAGGGAGTGTCAGTCCAGCATGGCCAGGCAGAAAATCCCATGGGTATGAGGGCACATAGGGAACCATGGCTACCCTAATTTGTACCTGGATTCAAAGGAACATTCACGCAGGTTCAAAACAGGGCAAACTGAAATGACAGCATAAAGACACAATTGACTTCTGTCCTCCTCACAGGAAAAGCCTGGTCAGCCTTAAGAATGAGACGGCTCAGTGTTTAGTTTTTTTAATTAGCTGGTTTTCCTCAGTACCCTTTTAATTATTTTTACATGGTATGCGCTAGGGAGGCTTCATGGAATTCATTTTTCTTTAGGGAAGAGAGATCTTGGGGCACCTGGCAGCATCATTCTAGTTTGCTTTCTCTGAGACTGGTCTCTTTTCCCGTAGAATCAGGCAGGACCATGGGAGTTAATAAGCAGCTGGCCAGATGGTGCCTGTCCAAAGGTGTTGGCTTTGTAGACAACTGGAACTTCTCTTTGGGAATAAATCACTGATACATGAGAGCCAGCCTGCATTTCAATCAAGCACAAGCAGGCAGACTATTAGTGCAGATAATTACCTTGCTTTTTTGCCTTTTTTTTCCTCCTCCTTCCCTCTCCCCCTCCCTTCCCCAAAACCAGCAGATACAAACCTGGGAAGTGAGAAACAGAGGATTCACAGGGCTAAAAGGAACATTCTTCCAAACACCATAAGCAGAAAGCTAGGTGTTATTTATGCAGATGCTATCAACAATGACACCCTCACTGCTGAGTTAATATCTGTGTAAAAACAAAATGGCATACAATAATAAAAGCTTCTGATGTCACAACTTAAAGACATACACATATTGGTTTTCATTAATCAGGCCACTCTTGTGGTCTTGTGACCATTATCATAAGACACTTCAAGTGCTGATAATGCAACCTTGGACCACAGCACCAACCACGCTACTACTGTCTCAACTAACATCATGTTCACATTCCGATATGGAAAATGTTTCAGTGCGGCTTAGGCCTGAAGGAGAAATCTACTGAATATCAAAACATACAATGTCACCAAGCCTAATTTAACATCAGAAAAACATCTACATGGTTACAAAAGTATATTTTTGTCAGAGTATTAAGTAAATAGGATAAGACTGATGATTTTTTTTCCTCAGAAAAATATGACAGTTAAGATAGTAAATAGGAGTCCATTTGTTTTCCTTTTTTTTTACCACACGCACCACACTAGCACAAACTACCTAGTCACTTCTATAGCACCTTCTCTACCTCTCTAAAAGGCATAATACAAGTTATGTTAATGGGGTGTCTTTGGGCTACAGACCCTCACAATCCTCAATAATCGGAGCTACCAAGAAACTCAACACTAGTGTGCTGATACAGAGTCAAAATAAAAACCTGCAAAAACTTTCTTTACCCATTCTTTGAAACAATGTGGAACTAATTTGTTCTTCCAGAAAGTTCTTTCAGAAAGCTCCCTTTTTAGGCAACACTAGGATCTCTTCCAGCTATCCCACTGACATCACTCCACAAAAGGTGTGTGCATTTAGAGAGGACAGGTGAGTTCCCTCAGAACTGCAGCCATCAAATCCTACAGAACGTAAGCCCCTTTCTTCCATCCTGTAGCACAACCATGTAAGCTTGCTATACTTTTATTGTAGTTAAGAAAATAGATTAATAATTTATTAAATAGTTCCAGGGTAGCAAATTTGTTCCTCTCAAGTAGTGGGAAGCAATTGACTGCTCTTTACTACCTGAAAGGACTTCTGGAATTGGAAATTCCTGGGCAAGAGCAGGTTCTTTAAAAATGGCTCTGACAGTATTGAGGACAACAGAGGAATGCAATGGCTATGATGTATTCCAAATTCATATTGGTTCCTGATGCATCAGGTATCTAAGATCCCATGTGCAGAGCCTAACTGCAGTACACACATCCTTCTAGGAGGAAAAGAAAAAAGGTGAAGATAAAAAAAAAAGAATTCTTCCTCCTTAGGTGTCTCGGTGAACAGCTTCATTGCACAGAGTCAGTGCAAGGACTGAAATCCAGATGATTTATAAACCTTAATTTAAAAGGATTTTTTTTTTTTTTGCACATTACTGGGCCAATATGAATAGCCTTTTCAGAATCTTCGCTGAGGAGTGCAAACTGAAAGCTGTTTTGTAGTCCCCGTGTTTCTCATGCAAGATTCATACTAGGTAAACAATTAAATTACCAACATTGCATTATGTCCAAAACTGCCACCAGCTAGAATAGAGTTATAGAGAATGTTCCTACACTGAATACAGAAAATATTTTCTGCAATGTCAAGTAAATTCTCCATGCAGATGACCTATGAATAGCAGCATTTGTGAAAAGCACAAAACCAGGAAAACCACTAGCACACTTTTCTGTGCTTTCATGCCCTGACACTTCTCTCACCATACTATCCTCCTTTCCCATCTGTGTAATGCCAATCATAGTATAAAAATTCAACTGTAGATAGATCCTTGGAGTCCACATAACAGAAGTTTTGCATGACTGCATTAATTTCTAAGTTACAAATCCGTGATTTGTCTTCTTCCTTCCCAACTCTGACAAATGGACGTCATATGTTCACTAATGCCATTCTCTCCATTTAAAAATCCCATACAGATTTATCTGCTGTCTTTCTGTTTGCAACTATAGCCCTAACACAGTGGGTTGCAGCCTTTAAATAACAAAATTAAAGCACTAGGAAAAAAAAATCACACAGAGAAAAGTATTAGATAAACACACTTACACTCATCAGCTTCTCATCCTCTGATGTTCTCCTTTTTTAATACTTCAGTAACTCCCCAACTTAAAAAGCAGTATGGATGCAGACCACCAGGTTTGCATCTTCATGTGATTGAGGTAATGTCTCTGCTTTGTTTATGCATTCTGCCATAACATACACATAGCACAATAGGATTAATCTGCCCACCTCTGACATCTTATGCATTATAGAATCATTGACTCACAGACTCATTCAGGTGGGAAAAACCTCAAGAAGATTAATCCAACCACCTGCTCAAAAGGTCAGCCAGAATCGAATCACCTTACTCAGGGTTTTATCCAGTTGAATCTTGAAAGCCTCCAGGGACAGAGGCTCTACATCACTTCCAAGCAATCTATTCCATTTCCTGAGTGTTCTCACAGAGAAGGAGATTTTCCTCAGAGACAGTCCATGACAATGGTTCCCACTCACCTCCTCCTACATCTATGCAGAGATTTGCTTCAAGAGGACTCCCTTCATGCTTTTCCCCCGCAGAGTGAAGACAGGCTGATGAGCCTGCAGTTCCCTATATTGCATTTTTGACCTTTCCTGGAGATAGGTACAATGTTTGGCTTCCTCCAGCCACCAGGGCTCCTCTCCAGTCTCCACCACCATTCAAAGACACCACCTTTGCACACAACATGAGCCAGCTCTCTCAGCAGCCTTGAATGCAGGCTGTTCTGTCCCATTGACTTGCAAGTTCTCCCAGGTACTCCCTGATGCGGTCCTTGTCCCCTGATGGGGTTCCTTGTCCTTCTTGAACTCTTTCACTAAGAACAGAGGCCTGTGAAGCCTCATTCATTAGTGAAGGCTGAGGCACAAGAGACACAAGTACCTCAGGCCTACCTATGCCACTGATTGACACATCCCACTCAGCAGCAAGTCCAGTTTCCTTGTTCAGCCTTTTCCTACCAAGCGAGCGAGGGGGCTGCCTGGTGCTTTGTTGACAGCCATGGTCAAACCATGACATTTTTCCAGCAGATTTTGGAGGGGTTCAGCCTGTGAACCAGAGACTTCCTCATGTTGCCTGGAGTTTTTGTATGTAGGATTGCTCCTCATCAGATGATAATCTGCAACAAACTCCCATCATGATGTCCCCCATAATGGTCTATTTGTTTATCACAAGACACAAGCTCTTGACTTGCCTCTCCTCTGTCCCACAAAGAGTAATATATTAAAACTGCTCCTTCACTTAGAGGGAAACGACCTCAATCCTTGTCTTTCCATCTTTGCAGGAGAACACGTATCCATTCATTTCAGCATTTGTCATCCAAGCTGTCCCACCACACTGAAGTTATTTCAAGAGTGTTGTAGCTGCATGACCACATAGAGTTCATCCTGCATAACCATATCCGAGATCACTCATTACTGTCACCCTGCACCCTTTATTTCTCAGCCCTGGTCACCATTTCCCCACTGTTTACAGCTTTCTTCACCAGGTTTTCCAGTCTGTTAGCAGAGTTGCTCTTGCCCAACGTAGTTGGGTGGATCTCATCCTTTCCCAGCAGTCCTCAAATGTCAGAGATTTCTATGACTGCAAAAGACAAATTCCTCTCAAAGACTCCATCTGCACAGCCAGATGTCCACTCATAGCATCCATCAACTCCTCCCCAAGCCTTTTGCCTTCACAGAAAAACACATGTGGAGCCACACACCCCCCAACCTTGTCCCAGGACCTTGTGGCTATTCTTGGTACACTCAGCATAACCCTGGCAGTACCAATGGTGCTCAGATGGATATGCAGCAGGAGGTCAAAAAGACAGACAAGCCTCAGCAGACTCTCCGCATTATCCTGAGTCTAAGCGCTTGGTAAGCAGCAAATCCCCAAAAGAGTTCAGATCAGTGTGCCTCCATCCCCCACATGAGAGATTCTCCAGCAACTATCACCCTTCTCTTTCCCTTTGTGCAGAAACTTAGTTGAAGTTAAACTGTGTCTGACACCTCTCCTGAAGGCCTTATTTTCAGGGGACTAAGCCTGTTCTGTAACTACAGCATAAGCCTGCTGCAGCTGCAGAATTCAGGGCTTTGGGAGCGCATGCCAGAATAGTACAGAAGATAAGCAACTGATTAAATGAAAGAACTATTTGCCTTAATCAAGCTGTTTAAAATAAATAAATAAATAAATTCATATATGTGTAAAAGGAGCTCAAAGGATAAAAGTATTTACTCAAAAGACAAAACATTTGCAACTTCCAAGAGCATGCACAAATCTCACCCAATGAGAGATTGAAAGAACAGCAACATAAAAGATTCCCCCACCTGAACGAGTTTTAGCAATCGTTGTTTGTGTTCCAAGTTTCATACACCATTTAAGAAGAGCATTTCCCCCATCTTGCAACAAGTCATACACAATTGGTTTGTTACACCTCAACAGTCCCCTTCCAAACAACACTGTTTATAATCATTTTGTTTGTAATGAAATTCCATGGGTACAACAAACTGCAACAAAGCAAACACTCTGCAGATGGAAACAGTGATTGAAGCCCTCAGCTCAATCCACCATGGTCACGTTTAGTATTGAAGCTTTTTCCAGAGCAGCAGTGATATCTCACCTTGCCCCACTACCATTAACTACAATCAAAACTATGTAGAAACAAATAACTTAAAATATGCCATTTTATACTGGACCAGAGACATTGGAATTTTATACCAGATCTGGTCATGTTATATACCAGATCTGGTCATGTTATAGACCAGAACTAATTTCTAAAAGCCTAGGAATTAAACTTTTACCAGAACTATACTTCTACACCCTTCACCTCAGACAGTAACGACCACTATATTACCTCCCAATGACATTGAAGCATTCCTTATGCTTTCTAACTACCCATAATCATCTGTGAAGACCAGATTTAATTACGAATTCCTCCAGCAAACTGTTCAACTCTTAACAAGCACATCTAGATAAGCAATGGAATTTTAGTGTGGAATTTTCTCGGCTGCCTGTTATCCAAGGTGTAGGTGACATTTTTAGGGCAAAATAATTACATAGAATTGTGCCCTTGTTCCTACACCTATTCTTACACTCATTTAGTAGAAAATGCCTATTGGGTCTGGCTGAGATGGAGTTCATTTCCCTGCAGCAGTATTCACTGTGCTGTGCTTTGCATCGGTGGCTACAAAGTGTTGATAACACACCAGTGCTTTGGCTACTGCAGCACTGGCACAGCATCAGTGCTGTCTCTCCAACATTCACTGCCACCCCCTGGGGGCTAGGCAATATCTTGGGAGGAGACACAGTTAGGACAGCTGACCCAAAGGGATATTCCATACCATATGGTATCAGCTAAGATATAAAAGCTAAGAAAAAAGGGGGAAGAAATGGAGGACATTTGTTATTTACATTTGTCTTCCAGAGCAAACCATGCTCAGCACTGTTACGTGTGCTGAAGCCCTGCTTCCTGGGAAGTGACTGGACATTACCGGCTGATGGGAAGTAGAGAATAAAATCTTTGGGGATTTGTTTGGTTTTTTTCCTTTGCTTGCACATGCACAATCTGCCTTTATCTTGACATATGAGGGTTTTTTTCATCCTATTTTCTACAGAATGGTCCAAAAGGTCAAAGATCTGGTCTGAGAGTAGAGATCATATAAGACAACCATTGGTATGGCATTTTCAGCTAAACCACAGACTAGAAGGATTCTGCTTATCTGTTTGTATATCGGTTTCAACCTGTACAGGAATATCAATTACTTTTCAAGGATAGTCCTCACCTTGCTCTTTCAAAAGTGAGGAGTGATAACAGCATATGTTGATTTTCTTATCTTTCTCACAAAAAGTTACAATTTAAAATAAACACTAACCTTGCATCTCACAGAGAAAAGGACATTTATTTACCAGAGTTTTTGAAGGTGTGAAATTCAATTTAATAACAACAGATATATTAAATAACAAAGCTTTAGAAAATATATGTAATTAGGTGAGAACATAGTAATTTAAGCAGATATTTCTATTGAATCTTTGCTAGACTCCATGCTTGTCACCAAATTAGATGTTGTCCCATGGTATGCATTATAAATGAGGCAATTCATTTCATGAGGTTTATAGCCAGTGACTGGAATTATAATCAACAATATACATTAGTATCTTCTAATATTTACAAGATTATGGAGCCTATTACGATTTCATGTTAGCTGCATATGACAGCTAACTCCCCTGTCTTTGTACAGACCCCTGGTTTATGCTGGGATACACTATAGTCTTTAAATTATATATGAAGTATTATGGGGCTCAAATATGGTTTTAACATACACACTTGTCAGATCATTTGCATATTACAAGGCATTTGCCAAAAACAGAATGGTGGGATTATTTTGGGTTTTTTTAATGGCTATCATCATTTACAAATTACAATCCTTCCATTTACCTAAAACTGAAGGTCATTTACTCCCTCAGCCCCCAGAAACAGCAAAGCAATGAGATTATTTATTTCCTTTTTGAAGCGACATGCTGTAATATATACAGCAATCCTGGCTCTCTTCTGTAGGTTTGATTTTAAAAAAAACCTCTAAATACATATTTTCGTGCATCTACCATTGAATCATACCAGGAAGTTTTTCCATTTCTCTCAGGGGAAAATGTCCCCACCTCCATCAGCTGTGATCATTTAAAATGCATCACAGTGATCTTATCCCATAGGTATCCACAGAATATTTCTACCAAACATACAAGGTGCATTCTCTTTTCACATGTGAAAGAAATAGTAAAATTACATCTCAAGTTCCACAAAAGTAACAAGAAAGAACTTCTACAAAGTCTGCATCCCTCAGAAACCTGTGGGGAAAAATTGTCTTATATGTAACACATTTAGACATGGAGTTGCAACTACAGCTACTGAAAAGCAGGGTTTCTCATTCACAGGAAATGCCAGACTTCAGGACAAGTGAGACTAAAATATGGAAGTATTAGCCTCTCTGCAAACCAGAAATGTAAAGAGGAATTCAGTCATATTGCCCAGGGAAGACTTCCTGTACTCTGCAGAGTGTCAGTGAAATTAAGCCTTGCTAGTTTTCCTTCTCCTTCTTAAATATCTGCTATTATATTAAATATCATTCTTGGTTTTCATTATCAATACAGAGGCTCCCTATATCTACAGCTTTTAATTGGCCCCATTAGGCATACTGTATCAGAATCACTAACCTTAGGAATACTTCCCAGGTTTGCCATTCCTCAAATCCTGCCTATGACATCCCTGGATCTCCAAGGTCTCTTCTATAGAGACAAGGCCAAGCCTATGCGAAAACCGATCTCATTTGATTCCTGCATGGGAGCATAAAGCATGGAAATTCTAGTTGAGCTATACAATACAATAGCTCTATATAGCTTTGCCATCCCTAAGAGTCTGCTTAGCAAGTTTGCTGCACAGCAACACAATCTGGAATCCTAACAAGCAGAGTGTCACAAGATTGACGGTGCAAGTCTTTCAAGATCCTCAGCTCAAAAACAGAACTAAGAACTGGACAGTTCTGACCTTTACACCACAAGAGTTCATGTCAATCCTTTCTCAAATCCTGCTGAATGGAAATCCCACTGTTCTAAAAGTGTTGCAAAGAAAACAGTCCAGGCTTAAGAAGGTGACATTCTTCTGGACACATCCAGTTCCTTCTGTTTATCTCTAAATATCTGTCCCCACTCAGCAGCATCTTGCCTTAGCATGTCACATTCTGCACATTGATCCACTCTGCTGATTAGAAGCGAGATGGAAATAAACTTTTACAAACAGGAAAAAGGTTTCCAACAAATAATCAGGATTTGAGCTGAACTACATACAGTGTTCAACTAAGTTCCAGTCAAAGCTTTCAGGTACAGGACTGGTTATTACATACAACTGGGAGACAAGGAACAACATGAACAATATTCAGTTGTTACCTGGGGATTATAATAAATCCCATGTGTTTCCAACATTAATCATATTCTTACTAAGACTGACAATACAACATATTATTGTGAAAACTGGAAGCATAGGGAAACATTCTAAACTCTGAAGAGTCTTTTGACTTGATGGGATATCAAAATAGCTTCACAGGTATGAAAGGAAAGTATAGCAGAACCAAAAAAAAAAGATGAAATATTTATATGATTGTAAGTAGTTACATTATCTAGGCTACTGAAATATGTTGAACCATTTAACTAGAAAAATACAACAACTGTGTTTCTCTTCTTGTTACAATAAGCATAACTCTAGAGTACTGCTGGTGAAGTCAGAGTTTCTGCATAGCAGTGCCAAAACAGCACAAGTATACCACTATCTTACCAAAATTCTTTAACTTTTCTTGTCTTGAAAGCTACAGTTGAGAAATAAAAATAAACCGCTCCATAATCACACAGTAGAAATCCATAATGATGTCAACCTTTTACAGTGAGAATATGAAGGGCAAGATTTACTCAGCATGAAGACACAAAGATAGGAAAAAAGCATACTAAAAGATCAACAAGGCAGAATAAACCATAATTTTCTGATAATTCATAAGCCAACTCAACACTTCCATTTCATACCTGGAGGACAAGGTGGAGAAAGAATAAATATTTCTGCTTTTAAAGAAATCTTTGCAGCAAGCCCATGGCCAGTCAGAAAGAGGATGAAGTAAAAGCACTGAAATTTCATACTTAAAATAAACATGAAAGGTCAGTTGATCAGGAAAACACAGAAGCTGTTAAACCATGAGCCAAGCAAAACAACCCTCTCCTTCAAGTCAGAGATTTAGGGGGAATGGGAAAAAAACATGACTTGGTGACTAGACATTGTAAAAAATGAACAGCAACACAGAAACATTAACATCTTGGCCTTAAAAAGGCTTTACAGCACACTCACAGGCATTCAAAAAAAGGAAAAAAAATTGACACTATAAAGTAATAAATAAATTGCTGAGACATCAACTAAGATGAAGGCCTTCTTGAAGGATACAAAAAAAAGGTTGAAGGCTATAGTCTTGTCACATCAAACCAAGGAAATTAGTTTCCTATAAAATGAACTAATAAATGATAAGTGAAGAACAGACATGAAGTAGAATCTTTCACATGACTTGTAGACTTGGACAAGGATGCCAAAGGACTTAGGAAAAAAAACTTATTTCTTTTCTGACCACTATGATTGGACAACTCTGATGTCTCCTTGTTTGCTTTCTCCTTGACACTTCCCGTCACCAGCTTGTATTATTTACCTTAACCCAGGCTGATACCTGTCAGCTGGGTTCTCAGAGCAATTTAACTGGTATATCCTCACTTGGTAGCCATGCTCAAAACACTACTGTTCTCCATGTTCCTCAGCTATTCCCTCTGCACAAACATAGCTATTCACTTACTACATTCATGAGGCTTCTGCTGCGTTGTGTTTGATTCTCCACTACAGATTTCCAGGAAGCAATGTCACAGTTGAGCAATCATGACTACCAAGGCAATAAAGTACCACACTTTGCTCCCTTCAACAGACAGTGTCTTCTCTTTAGCATGTAGAGAAGAAGCAAAGATGTTCTTTATATAAAACATGCATAGAGGGGTGGACCATCAATGCATGCTCTATAGCCTGTATTTTTTTAAATGTCCCTTAAAACAGAAACAAACAGAAGAGTATTTAACAGCATTTGAAACATGAAGAATCGCAGATTTTATAAGGTGTGCAAATGTCAAAGAAATGCAGACATTTTGCCTTAGACAGTAAATAGGTTTGTACAAAAAGAGCTACATCATAACTTAGTACAAAACATATGTTTAAAGCAAGTTTGCTGGTTTCAACAACTGGCAGACCCTGTAAATGAGATTCTACTGTTGATACGTGGAACTGAAAATACAAGCCACTGTAAGACTTACAGCCATAAAAATAGAGTAAAGGAGAGAAGACTGGTGTTCTGGCAGAGGTATCTAATAAGAAACCTCAAAGATTAGCAAGGCAGTCCAAATCATGCCATTCAGTATAATAGCATTCAGAAGTCTTCTGTAAGCAAAACTGCACAGAATGAGCTACTTTTGACCACACAAGGTAAGAGCTTCTCAAACTTCTTTTACAAAACATCTTTTTCTTCTGAAATGCCTTTCAAAATACCCTTGGACTGACTAAGAATCCTTCTCCAGTCCCAGATGAAGAGAGTTACTGTAAGAGATTTTCTCTTCAGCTGTTATAGTACAGCATGTAAGGGCCCAAGTAAAGTTTCCAACCTTTCCATGAAACGTGAGTCTCTATCAGTCTCCATCTATTTCAGTGGGATAATTCTGCAAATAAGTCTGTGAACGCCTATCTTCACTCACGTCAATAGTGACAGTGAGGCTCTGCAACACGTCTTTTTAAACCATGTGGACTTACTACAGTCACTGCATTTATTTACCTTGAGCCTTATGAATAAAAGACAAGACTGTATTGAGACATACCTTCTGTAACTACATTCAAAGAATGGCTGCTTTGATCTAAGTCTCTCCTGTGCAGTTCCCACTACTTGCATATCCAAATTTCCTCTGATGGATGGAGATGGCACTGATCCCTTTCCATGTGGCAGACACAGATGAGCTTTTCAAGGTGGTGGATCCCAACAGCATTCTTCAACAGTTTCTCTCTCTCCTCTGTAAAGCAGACTCTTTTGTTTTCTACAGCATCAGGAAAGGGTTTAATACAAACAGTGTATCTTAAACTGAAATGCCCTGTACTCTCCTTATTTCAAACATTCAGGTCACTTATCTCTCAGGTATTTGTGTACAACCACAAGAAGATGGTTTCTGATTTTATTAGCTCATGCACAGGGTGCAGAGTTCACCAGCAGATGTACAGAAAAACTATACACTTTTAAATGGAGGCCTAAACACTAATTCTGTTCTCACTAGGATCAAAGAAAATAAAAAAAACTTCATTGATTTCACTGTGTTGCTGCCAGATTACACCTTTTCATTCTATTATCTGCCTCCTGTACCCAAAAGTCTACCAATCACATTTGATAGTATCTCTACAAAGTTGTAAGGGCTGCAGAGAATTTTCTGCTGATTTTCTGATAGACATTTGCAATGAATAGGGACAATCATCTATCCTTGAGTTTGGCCAAAAAGACCATGGAGAAAAAGACTCCAAGCCAATTTAGCATAAAAGATAAGATAAAGAGAGCAGGTCCTTTAAAGAGTCCGTAGGCCTAGAGGAATACATACCACGTGTGCACCCTCAGACAGCGGTTCTATGATTTTATAATAAGGTCCATGCAATTCCAGATCTGTCCACCCCCAGTTCTGCCCCGTTCTGCCCCCTGGCACACCCCTTCTGGAATTGGGTCTAGGGGCGGTTGGGACCCCTTCTTCCTCATCTTCTTCG
>VZRE01002695.1:51197-182963 GCA_013396775.1 Cephalopterus ornatus | reverse complement strand
TGACACAAATCATAGCTGTTTATTACAAAACCAAGATTCCATATATTGGACTTTGACAGATTATAACTATTGTTATACATATAAACAACTGCCTCATGAAAACAGCTTCTATTAATTGTTGTGCAGTAAAAATTCAAATTTATGAAAAATAGATGGCAAAATAAAAAGCTTATCCAGTTCTACATCATTGGAACTGGAGGTGAAAAAGTCATAGGGATTTTCTCATAAATTAAAATTATGCAAATCTGTTACTACTGAAGTTTTCTTGTTTTATGAGAATTGTATGTGATTTTCTCAAATGAAGGGGAAGAAACACCAATTCTTTCCGGGTTTAAGACAGTGTGGTGCATTTTTCAGAAGGGCAATCAAGAAAGAACAATGAATGAGTAAAGAGTAAAAAAGTGGTTTAAGAAATAGAGAACCTGAGAAGAAACATAGACATATATTTCTGAAAATCAAATACTTTCAGCTTCAGATGTCCTGATAATAATAACTTAGGAAATTTTTTCACTTTCTTACAAAACAGGCTAAGAGAGTGTTCTGTGCAAGAATAACAAGATTTTATTCTTTTCCTTGTCTTATCAGCAAGTCAGTTGAAATAGCATAATGTCTCTTTCACAAAGCTATCATTCATTATTTCTCTTTAGCTTTTTAGTTGTCATATTCATATTTGGATATGGATGTAGAGTTTTGCACTAACATTTGTGCAGACAGGAGTCATTTCACATACACCTGCAATGTAATTTTTTTGTCTGAGATTGAAAGGGAAAGCATTTTTTTTAAGTAAGCAGAAGAATATTACCAAAATTGGAACTTATCACATCATAAAGTTCTTGTTATAGAATGTCCGAAACATTCTGTGTCCCAGATATTCACATAATCATAGAATCCATGGTTGAGGTTGGCACGGATCTCTGGAGGTATCTGGAGGTATCTGGAGGTACCAAGCTCCCTGCTCTAGCAGAGACACCTGCAGTTGGCTGCCCATGCCCTTGGCCAGAGGAGTCATGAACAACTGCAAGGATGAAGACTCTGCAACCTCCCTGGGCAACCTGTGCCAGTGCTCAGTCACCCTCATAGTAAGAAACTGTTTCCCAAGGTTCAGAGGAAACCTCCTGTGTTTCAGTTTGTGCACATTGCCACTGGTCCTGTCACTGGGTATCACTGAAAGGACCCTGGCTCCACCTTTTTTAAACTCTTAGTTATGTACTTTCTACCCTTCAGGTGTATATTCTTTCATTCCTAATAATTTGCCCTCAAAACACGATATCAAAATATATGTGCGCAGGTCTCTTCTGAAATTGTTATGACATTTAGACATGCAGTATTTCTCCTTAGTTATATAAAGTAAAACCTCTCAGAACCGAGAAAAGAATTTGGGATTTTGGCACTTAGGATTTTGGAAATAGGTATAGATTCATAGTTGACAGAGATTTTGGCAAGATTCACACACTGATAAAACAATACAGTCTACATTCTTCTGTGAAAATTCAAGGGAAATAAATTTAAAAAAAGAAGCAGTATATAATCCTGATTTTTTTAAAAAAAATTATTATAGAATTCATGATCATGTTCCATTTTCTAAGAAAACTTGTATTACAGAATTGTCATCACATATTTAAGAATTTTTACAAGAAATGGTTTGGAAGAGACTTTTTTGTGCCTTTTCTTCTGGCTAAGCAGTCCTTAAATGATTGCATGAAGGTTTATTTAATAACATCTGCTGCTGTATCATACTGTCTGCACAGGTCACACAAGAATTGAAAGCTACCATATAAAGCTATCCTCCACAAAATTGTCTACCCCAAGTGATAATGCGTATAGAAGAGGAAAATGTGTATTATTTATCACATCATTGAAAAAAATATTTTAGGTATGGATCAGAATTTCCAGCTTCTAAGTACATTGGAGGCCTACAACACAGTGGGCTATTAACCCAGAAAATGGAGATTTTCATAGGAGTGACGGATTTTCTTTTTTGAAAAGGGAGAAGACATCACAAACTGCAGAAGCATCCCAGAGGTAAGACACAGAGTTGCCTTTTAAGCTAAAGGTCACTATCAACAAGAACATCTGCTCGCGGTTCCCGTCACAGAGGAAGGATTCCTATTTATATTCTGCAATCTCGTAGCAGAGCAGTGTGGTTTGCATCTAAATGTGTGAAACTTTGTTTCATGTTTGGCAATTATTAGTCACACAGGAGAATCCTTTCAGAATTGCATACTGGTATCTGGTCAAACATTGGGCCCTTTGAAATGCTAACAAACTGCTAGTGGAAGATATTAAGGACTGGATACATTGTCAGACAGTTAGCACATTGTCAGGCACTTTACTCACAAAGCAAGCCCATTATAGTTAGAATCTAATTAAATCTAATTCTTTTATGAAATGACAACAAAACCTCAAATCCGCAGAGGAAAGAACTGTTCATTTTTTGGATATTAAATACTGCAGCTGGCAAAAGGGTTAAAAAGAAAATTTTAGAGCTTCACATCTGAAACAATTAAGGATATGGCTTAATTCAAAGGTACTTTCTTTAAGAAATGCAAATTAATTTATAGTTAATGAATGTCTATTAAGAAGGAAGTGATATTTTTTCTAAATGTAAAGTTGGAGCTTATAGCTTCTGTGCAAAAGCTTGGTCTCATCTTTATTGAACTTGAAAAGCTGGTATTGGCTGTAATGGATCTTCATCTCCTTGGGTCAAGCGGATGATATATCAGATTTCAAGTTCAAATAATCTTTTAGTGAAATATCATGTTATTGTGAGTTGGTAGTATTCTGACAGATGTCCCTGTTCCTTTGGCATCTGCTTAACATCTGATAGAAATGTTTCTACCTTACTGCCTGATTCCAAGGGCAAGGTAACGAAGAGTGCTCTGGAAGCTGGGCATTCTGCATAGTTCTTTTATACATGTTTTGACAAATGTTGGTCATCTTCTATACTCTCTAGGATTTATCTTGAATGCCATGGGGATGGCAGCCCTATAGAAGGCATGACACTTGACACAAAGGAATCATGAGGTAATGAGTAGGGCAAGGCTGGTAGCTGGAATGGTAGTGTTTGCCAGCATCTAAGTGGTTATATCTCCCCCAGAACATGAGGAAGGTTTTGGAATAAAAGCACAGAAAAACATTATGACACTTCTGTGGGACCTGTACACTTGGCTTTTTGAAAACATGCTCCAAATCATATGAATTTTAAACATCTAATGTATGTATATAGAACCCTGTTGTATTAACTAGGAATGATAAACAAATGGCTAGCAATGGCAAAAGTGCTCCATGGGGGACTTGGGCATGAATATGGTAATATTACTATTGAAATTCCAACCAGCCAATTGGAAAATGGATTTTGAAAAGCAGCATTCAGCCTCTGATAATTGCAGCCTAAATCCTTAACGCTCCAGGAGAATTCATACTCCATTAAATTAAGTGCTCTACAGAAGCAGACTTGAGAAGCCTACTATTTTAGAAACATAAGCAAAGAGGAGACTGGACTTAAATATGGGACTTTCCAAAAGGTGTTCCAAAAGCTGTTCCAAAGAACAGTTGCAAAGGAAGTGCAATTGTGGAACTCTCTGCCAACCCAATTCTGGGTACATGAAGTCTCAGAACACACCATCATTCAAGGACAGCATGCACACCTTTTGAAAATAATGTAATGTCTCCTGTGTGACCCCTATACACATGGAACCATGGCTGGGCTGTTGATGGCTGGGGCTTTTTTGCATATGTTGCTCTACAACATAATATTTCACTCAAATGAAAATACTCTAGTGTTAATAATTGTATGGAATAGATATGAATGGAGGTATTCAGTTTTAGGATTATAGTTTCAGACTCTCCAGATTTACAAAATAAAGTATTGGCTTGCTTGTTTGTCATCATAGAAATAAAAAACCAAAGAAAGTTTTTTAGAAATAACATCAAAGTTCATGTTTATTTCTGAGTTTCATTTTTCCAAATACTGTCTTAGCCTGAAGAGCACAAGATGGCACATTCCAAAGAAAATAATCCCCCTTACTCCTCAGCTTTTGGCATCTGCTTCTTCCCAGACCTTTTGTTTCAATATTTTAAATTAGTTATACCATAATGGGGTGGAATTCTCACTAAACCTTACAAATGGTAACTTTGAGCTTTGAGGGTTTAAAATCTCTACTTGTTATTCAATTCCTTCTTTTTCAAATCTCATCAAACTTATTAGTCTAAGAGGGACCTAATTAAACTTGCCCATGTGTTCATCCACGCTAGAATATTTCAAACACTTTTGTATGAATTGTTGAAAGCTCATTTATTTTATATCAAAACTGTGCCCCTCTTTTATGGATTCTGGCATAGCATCTACAGATAAGATCCCGTCTTCATTGAATTACATTCATTTTTTTTAAAAAATAATGGTTTATATTTTTAAACAACAAAGTACCCATGTGCTACATGTGTGGAAAATGGTTTGATTAAACAGACATTTGGGAGAAGTTTCATCTGACTTTGTATTGCATGTCTACCAGGTAGATATTCATGTCTGAGCTACTTGTCTGAAGTCTTTTCACAGTCAACATAAAAAAGACAATTCTGAGTTGTTATTCCTCTTATCTTGAGGAAGACATTTAAACTGGGTCATATTAATTACACTCTAAAAGTTCTTGTTTCTCAACAGTGATAATAAAAGGAGTCTAGACAACTGGCACAGAGGTAGATGTCTGCATTCCAGACTTAAAACTAGGCATCAGGTGACACCTTGGGTTCTAAAAGTTGGAAAGGGAGCTAAGTAACCAAGTATGCTTATTCTAGCTGTCCAGTGTGCAGATTTTTCTAGTGGTCTTTTTTCAATGGAATTATGGTCCGAAGTTACTCCTATGCATATTAAAAGAGTGTTGAAACTGCAACTTTTATAACAAGCACTTTTGTTCTTGCTCCTTTGGGAAGCAGAATTAAATTGCACGTTTACAAGAAAATCCCATCTTCTAATCCAATAGTCTTTCCTTTTAATACAGCTACATTTTTAGTTTCTTGAGTGGGAGAGTTAAAATGCAGAAAGAAGTGTTACCAGGGCTTATATTAAATACATCTCCCTTTTTTTTTTTTTATTGTGGGGTGGGGGAGACGGGAGAATCCTTCCTTTATTTGCCTATTTCAGCTGTTTGAATACGTGAGTAAGAAAGTGAGTGATATCTTCAAAAAACTGAAAAAGAATAAACTTATTCTACTCTTCTTTTTGTATTATTGAGGGAAAAGTAGCGGCACTATTTTCCTCTCCATTTTCATGCCCTTTTACATACAGATAAACTGTCACTGTCCAAACTTATCTGTCAATAAGAATAAAAAAACCCCAAACAGACCACAAATCCTTTAAAGATACCAAACCTGTCACATGAAGTTGGAACCTCAATTCCTTCCCATTTCACGGGTTGGGGGCTTACAAGGGTGAGGGGCAGTGGCTTTCATCACCGTGGAATCAAACCCTCAGACTGAAAAAAAATAACTAAATTTTTCCTTGGCTCTATGGGAGACATTAGGGCTACGCTCTATGCCACCACTTCAACTCACCATTTTATGTCCATATGTTCACCTCAGGATTTAGGTGACTTGAGAAGAAACAAGTATGGGAAATACAGGGATGAGGGACCAGAAGAGTTCATTGCATGTAAGAAAGAGCGGATCAGTATGCTTTTTGGCCATGCCCTGGCCCTGATCACTGCAGTCTGTCCTGTCTCCTTGTTAAATTCCTTCAATTATTTCCTAGTGAGAGGCTCTTCACTCCATGTGCGTGTGTGTGTATGGATCTGTGGTGTCCATGGCTGGAGTCAGTTCAGGTGTGCGAGCAAGTGTGTGACTACTAGCGAAAATCAAGCTGAATGAGCCAGCAGCAAGTGGCTTGGGATTAGGGATTAAGGGGTGTGTAAGAGTGTCCCAGCATCTGAGGAGGGTGGGATCCAGGAGAGCAACTGGTCAGGCTGGGTTTATCAGCCCAGTAACTGCCCTGGATCTTGTACACAGACATGCACATTACCTCTAGCAGACCTCTCACTCGGCCAGGAGCTGGAAGCAGGATGAGCCACTGTTTCTGTGTGTTCATGGGAGTGCTCTGTGAGCCTGCTCTTTGTGTGGCCAGGTATGCAAATATGTTAGTGTAAATTGCTTGTCAGGAAGAGGTGCTCAACCTCATTATTGGAGAGACTAGGAGACTGAATCAAAGGTCTTTTCCAACCTAAATGTTTCTATGAGTCTATGAATTCATGCCTCAGAGATGGCCAGAGAAGAGCTGAGATGAGCAAGAGAAGGTTCCCAACCATGCCAGAACCAGGTAATTCCAAAAGCAAGTATTGTCTGAAACTATGGTCGGTGTGACTGGCTGTCACTGAAAAGCCATCATTGAATGGGTGATAGAATTTAAGGATGGTAAGTGTAGCCACTTGGTAACACAAAGAAACTTTCACTCAAAAGCCTGCTTTTCAATCATTGAATGACCCTAGGTAAGGTTTTTAAACTCTTACACAAGTTTGTCCATGAGTAAGGTAATTACTAATCTGTCTCATGGGAATACAATGAACAGATATGGATAAAGAAACTGGTAATCTTAATGGGCAGGGTGACATCTCTGCATTGGATTAGAACAAAAGACAATGAAATTAGTTCTCATACTTTCAAGAGACATTAATCACAAAACACTCACAGACTTTCAATAGGTTTTGTCAGCATAACACCGTTAAAGATATTTGAGACTATTTCAGAGTTATCCAGGGTAACCTCATGAATGCTTCACTGATTTCAGCAGTGAAAACTGGTTATAGACATAGAATGTTGTTTTTAATAGTTGTTTCATTATATCAAAATATTTTTGAATATCTAAAATGTCTAAAAATGCAACATAAAAACCACATGTAAATTCCATACTAAATAACCACATAAAAAGGAGACACCACAATGGCATGTCTTAATCAGTGCATAATGTTTTGCAGATGGGCTAGGAAATGTTTTTGGGTAGGATTTTTTTTCTTTCATTATCTGATGTGCTTTTTAATAGGTTTGATGTAAATTTCAAAGATGACAAAGAAGACAAAATAAGAATTTTATCTAATGATTTTTCAATTTTCTTTTTTCTTTTTTTTTTTTGATAATAAACTTTTTGCTTCCTGCTGTGACAGTTTGCATCGATTTTTATCATAGAAAGGACTTCCAGAAAGAGGATGGACTAAAAGCCAAAACTGAGTGATGCTTACATAGCACAAAAGAGAGAGCTGGCAGGTCCTCAAGGCTGATTATTTAAAATCTACTTTCCAGAAGATCTGATAAGCTGAATTTCCACAACCTGAAATGGACTATTACATAGAGATATCCCCAGGCACTGCTCATAGTCTACAAATCAAACAGATCAGGGCTTTTATCAAATTTGATCAACAAGCTGTAATCTCTTTAAAAATTTTCCAAACATGTTTAAGCATTTTTGTAAAGCCTTGTATAGTCTTACAGCACATGACCTTCTCTTTCTCTCTTTTTTCTTTGTAAAGAACTTAATTCAATTTGTCTGCTTAGAAGAACAATCTTGTAATACAAAAGTAGCCCAGATTAGGAGTTCTCTGGGACTCCAGGATCTGGAATCATTGTTTGTGCCATAAGAGACAGCGAAATGATGAATGTCATGCAAAAGAGAAATTGCCAACTGTCGAATTACCTCTTGACTCTCTTTTGTACTGGGTTGTACAGTATTTTTGCCCACCTGTCATATGATCACATTGCCCATCTGTCAGTCTAACTGTGGTGGTTTCCAATCCAATTTTAAACACAGGTGAATACATTCTGTAAGTGGATGAGAGAGGTTTAACTTGAGGGGAAGGCAGGGAAAACTTGGCCATTGTCAATCCCCATTGGAAACAAGTGACTGAGCAAGTGGAACCTTCAGTCAGCTGAACAATCAGCATGCAGGAAGGTCAGACCCAGCCATGGCATGCGCTGGTTTCCTCCCAGGTGACAGAACAAAACACTGTGAAGGATGCTTTGGGGTGAGAAGTGGAAGCTGGTTTTAAAGGCACAGGGAGCACTGGGGACATAAAGGTACTGCTTAGGGGCAGTGGTGTGAAACATCATGAAAATCTTTGGGAAAATTTGGGTCATGTTATGGGTTGGTCTATGAGACAAAATAAAAAAAATAGAGTTCTGCTGTTCATGAGATTTTTCCTTCATATATAAACTTGACAAACTCTTTAGGGTTATTACTTCTTTGATTATACTGGCTTTTCTGCCTTCTGTAGTAGACTTGCTTCTCTCTGCATTGGCATAACTGAGATAAATGCTAGATATAGTATAATTAATCTGTTATGCTGAAGATGATTTTGGCTTACTGTGGGTCTACCAAGCAGTGCACTGAAGTATCCCTAAAAGTTAAAATAGCTGCATGTCACAATTCAGAAATATCATCTTGTGTTTCAGAAACTCATACATTGGGGTCCCCTGCAACAAACTGTCTCATGAGGTATAAACACATACTGTATTTTGAGTCACATTTTTTCTTCAGTTGCTGGTGTTCTGATTCAATTTTTCATCATATACATGCCACTGTAAGAGCGTGTAAGGGCATTTTTCCACTGTGTTGAACAATAAGAAATTCGTATTTGTGGAGAAAAGCAGAATTAGAAAGTATTTGTAGTATATTATATAATGAATATATAATGGGAAGCTGCTTCTTTATAATCTTACTTGTCAGAAGATGCTGTACTCCTTTCGCTCTGCAATTTTAGTATTGCTGTTCAATGAACTCATAAAAAGGTAGTTTCACCATCTATAAGAAATATATTAGCAACCTTATTCCATTTTATAGTGCCATAATTGTCATACATTAGTTATTACTAATTGACATACTTTTAGCATGATTAAAAAGGTTAAAATAGACATGCAATACACAAATGTTCTCCCTAAACAAATGCCTTTATTGCCAAAGTGAGGAATTCTCCCCTCCCCTCCTCTCCTTAATACAATTATTTCATACAGTTTTATGTACACTGAGACATCTCCAAGATGAGGCCTGAACTCTCATTTCCCTCATGTTTTCCCTTCTATGCAAGGAATAACTAGCAGTACTAGTGATTATGATACTGTCTGGAGAGATAGAATCTGTGGGGTTAAACAGTTTCAGAGAAAATGAGTTAAATATGAGTCTTGCTTCATGATTCTTTGGGGAGAGTGCCTTAAACATCACATTATTCTTTTCCTTAAAGCACAAGAGTCAATCATAATTAGTTGTTTGAAAAATAGTGTGGGCTTATCTTCAAATTTATTACTTCCCCGTCAGAAAAAACCTTCCTGAGACTTTGAGGGAGACAGCCCTGCCTTCAGATACCTAATTCCTTCACTGCCTGAAGTGTGTCTGTTCCTTCAAACTGTCATTCTGGGTTTCCTAAGACTTGATAGAGGAAGACTATAAAGTGCACTAAGAGTTCTTGATTCTGCACAAAGGTCTAGAAGCCTTGTAGAAGTCTAGAAGGGTTTTTTTCCTCCTAAATTTTATTGCTTTGAATGACCTAAACTTAGGTCCTCAGCTTAATTTATAGAAAAACAAAAAGACTTGGTAAAAATCCAGGATGAATCTCATCTTTTTTTTTCTTTACACGTTTTATTTTTCAATATAAATTTAATTTTTTTCTTTTATTGTATGTAACAGTGATTTTTTTCCTGTCAGGAAATCTAAATAATTCATGGTTACAGAAAGCACGCAAACACGACCAAAACCGGAGAACTAAATCATTCAAATGCAGATCTCAGAAAGACACTTCTAATTTTCTGCTTCAGTTTCTACAGTAGTAATAATACTTACAGTATGTAACTCTCTGTGTATCAGTGAGGAAAAGCAAGTTCATTTCAAGTTAAGAAGGAGCTGGACTTCATACATGGAGAACTTTAAACAATTTAGTTCTCCCATCAAAATGGTTACAAGTGATATTTTGTAGCTGGCTAGGCATCACAATAATTTCTTATCAGAGTAGAGCTAGTGTCAGGAAAGGCCATTAATTATCAGTGATAACCCCTTTGCTTACTTTTATCGCCCTTCCCCTTTCTTTTCAAAAAAAAAGCAGGTGAATTTTAAAAAAACCTGTATTTAGTTCGCAGAATCATACAGTCATAAAATTATAGAAGAGTTGGGGTTGGAGGAGAGACTTTTAAAGGTCATTTAGTCCAACTCCCTCGAAATAAGCAGGAACATCTTCAATTAGATTAGACTTCTCAGAGCCTCATCCCACTTAATATTGAATGTTTCCAGGGATGGGGCATTTACCATCTCTCTGGGCAACCTGCTACAGTGTTTCAGTACCCTCATAATAAATTCCTTCCTTATATCTAGACTGAATCTACCCTCCCTTAGTTTAAAACCCTTACCTCTTGTCCTATTGACAACAGGCCCTGCTAAAAAGTCTGCTCCCATCTTTCTTAGAAGTCCCCTATGAGTCAACTGCACCCCTCAGCTTGGTGCCATCTGCAAACTTACTGAGAGTGCACTTGGATCCCACTATGCCATTGATGAAGGTATTAAATAGTACCGGTCCCAGCACAGACCCCTGAGGGCCTCCACTCGTCATTGATCTCCTTCTGGACGTTGAGTCATTAACCACTGTCCTCTAGATGTAACTATCCGTCCAGTTCCTCATCCACCAAACAGTACATCCACCAAACCCATATTTCTCCAACTTCGAGAGAAGGGTATTGTTGGAGACTGTGCCAAAGGCCTTACAGAAGTCCAGGTAGATGACATTCATGGCTCTTCCCTTGTTCACTGTTGTAGTCACTCCAGTAGTTCTACTGTCCAGTTTGATATTGTTGCTGTATAAATGAACTGCCAAAACATAGCATAATAAATATCTTGAAAGACAGGTTCAGAGGCCATGAGAAATAGAAAGATCAAACAATATAATTGTTGCATTATCCTCTCACTGGTATTAAAATTTGCCATGCATTACATTTCACTTTAAACCTTGCTGATCTGCAGAGAATTCGAGAACCTTCTGGAGAGCTAAAACAAGCATTCCTATGTCTAATAGAAAATGGTGAAATTATTTTATGGCCCATTTTAGAAAATTCTGGAAAAGCCTCTTTATTGACTGTAGAGGGAATTTACAAATATTATACATGTAATTTACAGTTCTCTCCCAAATGGTAGAAGTATTAGGCACTCCAGATCTAATGAAGACAATGCAAAGATTTTTCTAACCTCATTGGGGATCAGAGTGAAACAATAATTGGTGAAATATTAAAAGCTCAGGCAAGGTTCATGAATGTTTATCCATATGTAAAGAAATTGGAGCAGGTAAAACTGGGACAGGAGTATAAAGAACAGTTTAGATGTCAAAACAGGCAGTAATGAAGTTCAGGATCAATCCCTAATGGGTAAGAAGGACTCTATCAAAGAGGAAGGTACTCCTACACAAAGCGAATTCTGTCCATTTCATTTTCAAAAGCAGGAGTTTGTGCATTTATAGATAACTGTACAAGTATCTGAAATATGTTATGCTGGGAGTTATTTTTGTCAGATCCAGAAACAGTTTATAAAATGTTTAGTAGTTATTTTCATATCTTCAGAATGTATCCACGTGCACATTAAAATGTGCAAACTCTATTAGAAGCTCATTAATTTACGGAAAAAAATCTTAAATTTAATCAGTATGAGGAGAATGAGAAGTCATGGGCAAAAAAGGTGTTTAAATGAAGTTGGAGATATTCAGCCAAAGGTTAGAAACTCATTGTGTGGCTCCTTCATGCAAAGGTTTTTCCAATAGCTGTTTCACATCTCCCTTCCAACTATGTGAAAGAGTAGAAATAGAGGTCTACTATAGGATTAATCACATCCGACTACGCACTGATTCCCAGAATATGTGCATAAACCTGTCATTGTTGCTGTGGCATTTAGAAATGTTGCCAGACCGTTTCAAACTCTGTCCCTCTGAATTTTACAGGGAACATTAAGTCCTCTTTTATTTGAAATTGAGATTCACCTTACCTAAGCTTTATTGGATATTATACAGCCATGTAAATGAAATCATCTTACTGGGTGAAAAGGGTATAAACTAGATATATTTTATATCTAATGGGGAATCACTAAAAGAATTCTATTTGTAAAAATATCACTTGAGTTTACAGATTCTAGCACACTATTTTATAATTTGGTCTACTGCTGCAGTACAGACTAGAGGTAAATAGTGTGTTTAAAAATCCTTTTCCAATGGGACAAGATAGCAAATAATGACTTGTTTTGATTCTTCATAATCCTCCACAAATTTGTGCTGTTAGAAAAGAGTTTTTATAGTTCAGCCATTCTGCACTTTAAAAGCCATAACTGAGAAGATAATCTCTGTCAAAATAAATTCCTTGAAGTACAGTATGAAATAATACATTTGCAAAAAAAATAAGTGAATGAGGAATTCCATAAAGATGTGCTCTTCTGCTGTGTACAGATGGTCAGATGCAATTTAGTTTGAAATCCATCATATATGATCTGGTATGATTCAGCTCGTCAAATTACATTCTTGACAGGCTCAGTCTTTAAAGAAGTACTAAAGCTTATATAACAGCAATAATTGGTCAGCACGGGTCTATTTTCAGAAGCAACTGATCCTAATCAACTTTGAATAGGGGAGCATTTCGGCAGAAAATGATTGATCTCAGAAACCAGACTTAAAGACATATGTCTCTTTGGATTTAAGCTTATGCAAAACAGACAAACAAACAAACAACCCAAACAACAACGAAAAAGAAACCTAAACAAGCAAACCCTCAAAATCCCTAGGACTATAGAATGTTGAATTTTTAGGACATTGAATTTTATTACCTTCCTTAAATGGAATTGGAGAGCTTTCCTCCCCTCTCAGAGTACAATATTCAGCAAAATATCTGATTGCTTTTCAGAGACTGGAGAGTTGTGTTTTCATTGGCCATTTTTCTGTCACATTTTATTCAAAAATATGAACTGGCTCTGTAGAGGCATGGTTGATACAACTTACATGAGACATGTGCTATATATTTTGGTATCTAATAAGGAAGTTCTAATTTGTAATGTTTAATTTGCATATGCCTAAAAATGTGCCTTTATTTACTTATTCAAGGCACTATGTATTTCTTAAACTGCAAATTTTGCATATATTTTCATGGTATTTAGCTTCTTTAGGAGAAGAAAAGGCTTTATCAGTTTTGTGCAAAATACGCCAGACATTTTAATGTTAATTTAAAAAAAGAAATTTATACTATTTTGCTACAGGCAAGCATTTTGCTTTAAGCAGATGTTTCTGGAAAAGTCCTGTGATAATTCTTCTACTTTATAATTGTCCCTTGTTGCTGTCCTACACTATATTTTTCAGGTCGAATTCAGACATGTTTTTTATTGTTCTTCCGTATCTTATAGAAAACTCTTATTCAGATAAATTTTTTATTTTCTAGCATTTATTTACAATGTATGTGGAAATTTTCACCCTTATTTTTATTGAAAAATCTTACTAAAGCAGAAAAATACAGAATCCTTAATAGCATGACGTAAGAAAGAGTCATATATATAAACTAAGTTGCTTTTTGGTTGTTGGGGAATATGATAAATATTCCATGCTGATATTTTTCCACCTGTTAGTGCTGTCTCATAGGCTACATGGTTGACAACTCTCTTTTTAGTAATAAAAATGTAGCAAATATATTAGTTTTCTTTAGGCACTAACACTATTGTTGAGATGTGTCCTAAGGTTTGTTTCAAAATATGTGAAAATATTGTTTGTTTATTCCTCATTATTCAAGTTATTTAATCATAGTTTAAAAAATTAGGCTTGTAGACAAACATCTGCACTGAGTTTTTAGGAGTTTTTTCCCTCACATTAAAAATAGGGCTTTCAGGGTCAATGTTTGCTAGATGTTTCCTTAAGCAGAGAATATTTTTCTCCCCTTGCTCACATGCTGTGAATTATAAGAATAAATAGATTTGGTAATATTAATAAAAGCAGAAATTGAGTTGTTTAATTCATAGCCTAATCACTAGGATGCTCTTTGTTTGATTAATATGTCAAGAAGGCTATTAGGAAAAAGATAAAGGCAAAAAAATGGCTTGGGATAAACAGCCATCTACCAAAACTCTAGGACCCATCAAAAGCTATTCATTTATGTTCTCTGCCTCTGATCCTCTGCTGAGTTCACTTGACCAGCTGGTTAATGGGTCAAGCGAAATTCTGCAGCTAGGCTGATTGTAAATTGTACAAGCATTTAAGTAAGGAGCCAGACTGATTCAGACCTTAAGGCCCAGTTGTGAGTGAAGCTAGGAGGGTTGCATAGGTCTCTGGAAAAGGCTAACAAGATTTTAGGTAATATTTTTGTGGATGCAGATCTTTGCTCAGAAACCCCTTTTTTTCGTAGTTTCACTTAAGAAGCTGTCTGACTACTTTGTTTCCCCCAAGCATAAAATCTTGTGGGGAAGACGTTGTCTTACAGAGTATTAACTAGAGAAAATCTGATCAATGGACAGTTTATTCTAGCCCAGTGGAGCCATAGTTTGAATTTTTCATAAGCCTTCTTGCACAGAGGAGTACACTCAGACAAATGAAGTAGGGTATAGATGTATTGGGTCTGTAACTGTGGCATACTTGATGTTGCTTGTAAAGTTATCCACACTTAATAAAGGCAAAAATGAAATGAATTGTCCAAATGCTAGTTCAATACTGGAGCTGACAACTCAGAATTCCTGTGTTCTTTGTAATTAAATCTTTCCTATAGATCTTACTGCATATCATATTGATAGACCTTGCTCTGACTGACTAAAACATCACATAGGACAAGAGTCAAATGTAGTTGCACTGAAGAAGGTATAGGCCCAATTAAATGTTCTACTGCAGTCAAAATGGATGCTACAGCTGTTAGAAAAATAAGTTGGTAAGAGTAAAAGCATTTGGTGAGCAAATTGTGGAAAGCAAAACAACAGAAAGAGAACTAATATTCCTTGTGGAAGCTGAAAATATTTCTAACTGAAGTGCAACTTTCATGTTTTTGCAGTCTATTCCTCAAGGACTCCATAAGTTAGAAAAAATATTACACCTTTAAAGAAATTTTAAAAACATTTAAGTTATAGTTATATATTTATGGGAAATTAATTAAAACACAGTAGCTACATTAAATAAAATCTCATCTTAAAGTACAGAGGCAAAAAGAGTAATATAAACCTATCTTAAGCTCGTGGAATCTGTGGTGTCATTTGCATACCAAAAAACAATTTGAAGTAAAAAACCTACAAAATTAACAAAATCATTATCAGCTAAACTATTATATTACCCTTGGAATCAGTGTAAAATATACTATTCACTGTTTTGAGCAGGGGTCATGCTGTTTCCATGATTGTGACTACCTAATAATTTTCACTAAGCCAGTTTTGCTGCTGTGTGTTAATATTAACAGATTTATGACTTAAATAGTACCTTTCAAGTGATTTTTCAGGAGAAAATTCACACTTCATTTCTACCTGCTCCATCTAACCTGGCTGACTGAATGGAGAAATGTTGTATGAGACTGAGAGTGTGTCATTGATGACTTCACTCACTTGCTCCTCAGACATTACTGAGGTCCACACATGTGAGCCAGGCCTGCACATTTTTGTTCTGAGAAAGACAGTTTTACAAAATCTAGAAGATCCATGTATTTACTCTATTTTCACTTCTTCACAGATGCCTATGGAGATAATCATAACAGCAACAACAGACCAATTTACATTCATACAGAAACTTCAATCACAAAGCACTTCTCACACTATACACAGGATCAATCCACCAAATGTGATCTCCACCCACAGGCTGAAATGCAATAGGCTTTCCACAATGCACCTCATCAGTTTACTATCTTGAATACCAAAGTTTGAATTGCAGGAGAGCGCTTGTAAGCTTTCATCTTACTTGCAAACCGAGCACAACATTTCAAAACTTGTGTGCCAAAAGACAGATTCCTAATAAATACAGTGTTGGTTGACAACCACTTTCTCAAAAAGATGGAGCTTTCATCCCTCTCCCTAGTGTTAGTTCTGGTACTCAAATCCTTCAAAATGTATGGTGCATAATTTAGCATGCAAAGCTAGCATACAGCACTGATAATGGAAAACACCCATGTCTTCTTCAAGATGTTTGAGTTTGGAACTGGGAGTAGAAATAAGGTATATTTACAATTCTTGTTCTAATTCCTAAGATGTCATTATGTTTTGCATCATTATTCTGGACTACTTGCTGTGGAAGATGAGTATCATTTGTCGGATTTGATAGCACTTCAAATGATAGCTGATACCACTTCATCAGAGATCCTTTGTAAGAACACTTATGTGTCTGTTCCATCTGCATCTGACAGTGTTTAAATAAATGGTAACATTGTCTGAAACATTACATCTCTCCAGCTCCATAGAGCTATAAGCATATATTATATGACCAGGTAGAAGGTTTCTTTGCGGGTAGTCAAGTTAGTGCTATATTGAAAGCATATTCCTTGGAACTAAGAACACTAAGATATTTCAGAACTATTTACTGTTCTATAAACAAGTCTTTCTAATCTAGGGAGTAAAAATAAATGTGATAGCTGGGTGGCATGATGCATAAATGCAGAGATAGCAGAGATTAGCTTTGTTTGACAAAATAATAGAGATGTGCTTAGAAAGGAGTCCCATTTTTTGCAATGGGAATTTTAGTGGTACCTGTTTCAGGTAGTTTCTTCAACTGCATAGTTGTTGGCAGCAGACCAGATTATTCTTTCTGTCCTTGAATCTCACAGCACCACGAAGGTTCGAAAATGAAACATGGTTCGAAAATTATGTCACTTAGCAGTGTCATAAAATAACAGGATATTTCTTACACTGATATAGAAGAAAAGGTTTAGCTCCTTGCAAGTCTCTGGATAGAGGCAAGAGGGCTTCAACAAAGCACTGTGCAGTTCATTCCAATCATACCTACAAGGTTAACTGTGTGTGATGCATCTTTGTCATCTTCTCTTGCATCGTTGATTACATCTACAGAAACCCTGTGTTGCCAAAGGATTTACACAGCTCCAAGCCTTTTGATTTACTGTAGGAATTTTGCAAAGCAGTCCCTCCATCTGCTCTATGTGACTGGGGGGGGGGGGGTTGCTTTTTTTTAAATTATTATTTTTTTACCCTCTAAAAACATTTCTGAATAGAAATGTCCCAGCACATTTTCTAAGACACTGTATTTTTTTTTTATTGTTCCACATACAAAATAGGTGCTTAGATTATATGAGAAGGGCTAAAGGTTAATGTTCATTATCAACCAGTTCTGATGTTGAAGTAAAAAGTTCCATGCTTGAGAAAAACCATTATATAATACTGGAACAAATGTGCTGTTTTTACAGCTATAGGAAATGTTTCCTCTTGTTCAGAAGCAGATCTTTTAATGCTAAGGGTCAAAAGCATGGTTTTCAAACATTTTATTAGTCTTGCAACAACAAGGATAAGGAGATTTTTTTTAAAACCATCTTTTTCTAGGAAAAAAAATGAACTTATGATATTATTCCTAATTTTAATATTTTTTTGTCCTTCCTGATTGTCATTTCATTGTATTTTAGGATTCACTGAATGTGTGATATTTTTCTGTTTGAGAAGTCTGCTGATAAAGAATGAGTCATCCACCCAGCCTTCCGGCTCCATTAAGTGACAAGCCGTACTTGTGGTGATTCCCTCCTGCGAGGAAACCCCCATCACTAATTTCATGTTTCCAGTGTATTCCCCACTCCAGGTTAAGGGCGATAGCTTAAAGGAAAGGAGTGAACGGAGGCAAGTTCATACTTGAGATGGCAGATAAACCTCCTTCTTTCCCAACTTGCTTTCTCAGGTGCCTCTGTACAACAGATATGAGGCTCTGGATGTGGAAGACCAGTCACTGGATGTTGTGCATGGTGGTTCATCTACATCACAGGTGTTGCTGAGATCAGAAAGGCATATCCTTCGAATAAAACCACATCCACCAGGAAAAAAAGGGCAAATTATAGTTGTAGGTGACTGCTTTCTGAGAGGAACAGAGGGATAAATATTCTAGAGAGACCTTTCTATTAGGAAATTCTACATTGTACTTGAGGTTAAGAACTCTGCTAGGAAACTTCCTAGTCTGGTACAGCACTTGGATTATTGCCCATTATTTCTCTTTTATATGAGTAGCCAAGAAGCTGCAACATGTAGTCCAAGGGTAATCAAAGAGATTTCAGGGCCTTGGAATGGCTGGTAAGGGCATCCACAGCACATTTTTTCCCTTTATACTTCCAGTTGCAAGCAGCAACATTGGAAGAAATAGACAGACCCAGCCTACTAATGTATGGACCCAGTTTTGGGTTTTTTGGTAATATGGTCTACGTGACACCAGGCATGCAGGCACCGGATGTGTTATATCTTTCTCAAAGGGGAAAGAAAGTCTTTGCTCATTGACAGACCTTCAAACTAGACTTGAAGGGAGAGGGGAATTGTATTACTCTTGCCTGTGACAAGCTGTGAGATGACATGACAAACTGAGACGGATGCAGCTTTAGCAAGGGCTCTCAGCAGGTAGAGGGAGGTGATTCTCCCCCTTTCCTTTGCTCTGTGAAGATCCCACATGGAGTACTGTGTTCAGCTCTGGTGTCCTCAGCACAGGAAAGACATGGACCTGTTGGAACGAGTCCAGACGAGAGCCACAAAAATGCTCAGAGGGCTGGAGCACCTCTCCTATGAAGACAGGCTGAGAGAGCTGGGGATGTTCAGCCTGGAAAAGAGAAGGCTCCAGGGAGACCTCACTGTGGCCTTTTAGTACCTAAAGAGGGCTTGTAAGAAAGAAGGGGACAAAGTTTTTAGTAGTGCCTGTTGTTCCCACAAGGGACAATGGTTTTTAACTAAGAGGGAAGACATTCTTTATGAGGTGGATAGTGAAACACTGGAACAGGCTGCCCAGAGAGATGGCAGATGTCCCATCTCTGGATAGATTCAGAATTAAGTTGGATGGGGCTCTGAGCAACCTGATTTAGTTGAATATGTCCCTGCTCATTGCAGGGGGCTGGACTAGATGTCCTCTAAAGGTCTCTTCCAACCCAGACTATTCTATGATCCTATGAATGTATGGTTCCATGATTCTATAATTGTTTTAATAAAGAGATTTCAATCGTTTTTTGTTTCAGATCCTCTGTTTTCTTCTCACCAAAGTATATATTTGTGCTAATTTCCCAGTATTGAATAGATAATTGTTCTGCATCAACAATACTGACTTAAACGAAGCTAGTAGAAGATGTTTGAATCTAAATGACAATCCTACCTCTCATAAACGAAGTTTTTGTTTGTAACCAGACTACCATACACAGATGCACAGAATTTCAAATTATCTGTTTTTACATGTTATCCAGTAAAGTTCTCTATTTTTCTCCCCCTCTCCCCTGACAATAGACCGATTTACACTTTACACTCAAGCCCTGACCTATTGCCAGAGGCCTGTGGGTTGAGTCTCAATGGTCCTTTCTAAACCAGCTCTCCTGTGCTGTATTACAGAAGTCTAGGTAAGCTTTGGCATAGGATATCAGCCGATTTTTAAATAGACTGAGTAATCTCCTTCTTCTTAACCTATTTAGAATAAAACCTCAAGTTCTTATTCTCCAGCATAGCAGCTGAATGATAATAAGATGAGAGGTGAAAATGAATAGCTCCATCCAGAATATATTTAGTGTTTCTTTTGGTAGTTTTGTTGGTTTTTTAGTTTGCTTTTTATATTTATTTTTTAAAAGGTAGAAGGTGTGTAGCTTCTCATATGCTATATAATGCTCTGATTTGCTGATATAGGATGTACAATTGCTGTGAAAAAAATTAGTAGCTCTAGAAAAGTCTCTGTCTATGCAAAACTTTCTGAAAAAGATATTGGTGAGCTGTTTTTAATTCTGAAACTTTGTTAATGAATTACCTGTCATTCTTACAGAGCACTGCACAAACCTTAAGGGGGAAGACAAATTGAGGTTCAGTGAGTGCCCAGTGAGAGACCAAACACTGTGGAAGCGGATCTGAAATATTAAATCTGAAGATTGTTTGCAAACTTCAGAGACTTATCTCTTCCTCTCAACTCTGCTGACATTGGCACCAGGAAAGATACTTCAGATGTGCTCACTATTAGTGAGCACAGCCTACTTGCCTCTGAAATTTGTGCCTCAGCCATGTCTTGAACAAAGCAGGTGTCCTTCATCTCTATTTCTGTATGCTTTGAATTTTGAAAGACCTGCAGAGTTCTCAGGGTGGAGACAGTGCACCATCTGAAGCTTACACTCCCTCTCCTTCTGACTTCTGGAGCAGTCTGGCTCTTACTTGTATGTGTAATACTCTTTACAATATTCTTTACTACTGGATCTGTAGCTACACTTCCCCAAGTTCCATTTAGACTTCTTATTTTTCCCCATGTACTCCTCAAATACACTGAAGTCAAATATTGTGGAAGAATCTCTCCAGTTCTTCAAGTCCTAAGTTAATTTTTTGAACATGTCTGAACTTGTATCACAGACAGCCAATGCCAAATCTCCTCATTTACAGCAGTGAAGCACAGCAAGGAACTGTTTCATTTAAAGGATTCTCAAACGTAATACTCAGAATTCTTCAGAACAATAAGGGAATGCTAGCAGAATTTGCAATTGAGCTCAGCCTAGGTAGCCATTATTAGCCATTATTTATAATATTGATTTTAAAGAATCCCATAAGATAAGGTCCTGAAAGAACAAAGCTATTAGAAGTCACTTTCATTTTTTGGACAAAGCAAAAACATAGGAATCTCTATTTTCCCTGAGAAGGACTCTGTATGACACGGCTGTAGAATAGCTGCTGCAAATTGTTAACACACCAGGCACTGAAGGACAGAAAGAGAGAAAGAAAGAATTGAGCTTCTGGGAAGTAAAAACTCTTTAAGAAAGTCTCAATTTTTATGGGTATGTTACTCTATTACGCACTGATATTATGTTCAGTTTTATATGATCAAGACCAACAAAGCAAAGAGAAGGAGGTCAGTAGAAGAAACCAATGAACTACAGATAAAAGTGGAGGAGAATCAATGTTAAATTGTAAATGGTTTCTGCTGGCATGAAAAACAGTTTCTAAGGTAAACCAAAATTATTCCAAGGAAAATAGAAAGAACAGAAAGTTTGAAAATCCATTGTTAAAACAAATCTCAATCAATCAAATGATTAATTCTACCTTTGCAATGTGTCAGTTACAAATGGCAATAACCAGAATCAATGGTATATAATTTGTCATCTCTTTGAAGTCTCAAAGATTGTTGATAGGCAAAATACCAAGGAAGCTAACAATTGTTAGGTAAAACATGATTAATATTCTGCTCCACGATAATTTTCTTTCTTTAAAGAAAGAGACACCATTTCAATCAAATTGTACTTTTGTCCTTCCAAGGGCACAATAAATCACTAATATTTTCGGACAAATCTTTGAGCATATTTATTCACTTACATGCATTTGAAACTTTACATGCTCTGCTTTAGTAGTCATAGTAGATATTCCTGTTTGAACATACTTTCTATCAGGTATTTTATATAATATTGTTTAGTAGTAGGATGCTTTGCAAACTAATGTAACTGCATTTAGATCAATGGAAAACTGAATACGATAAACTAATTTCCCTATAATATTAGGAACTGAATGTCTTGAATATTTATTCAGGTCTCAGCCAAGAATATGTAAAATGTCTTTGTTAGCTCTTAGGTGCCAAACAGTGCTTGAAACTTTGAAATGTAGAATAAATTGAATTTTCATTAATCAAGTATAACCTTCTTTATTAATGCTTATTAAATATGGACTGTTACAGTATCCTTTACAGCACACTTTTTTCCTTCTTCTTTTCTTTTTAAGCAATGAAATCTACAAATAGCAGTTTCCATTGTCCCTAGTTTTCAGTCAGAATCTCCATTCCCACATTTTTTTCCCCCTCTGAGGTTTTTTGGGCCTCTGATGTACTTCCAGAAATGCTTTCAACATTACTCAGTAAGGAAGTCTCGTGATAACTACATTGAGGTCAAGAGCAGCCTCTTGAGTCTACAGGTGATTCTTCAAAATTTTGTTTCTAAAACTAGCCTGTAGATTGATTCAATTTATTTAAAATGTGAATGTGAGTCTTGCTGGGGACAAGTAAATGGCTGCAGTGAAAGTTCAATTGAGAACTGTAGGAGTATTTGATATTCAGTACTCTTATGTACCCTTCTCTTTATCAGTTTATCCAGAGCATAGCAGAAACAGCTATACATAATGCCATATTTTAAAGCTTCATGTGAAGTCTGGATGTATTTCCGGAAGATACTGCTCACCCAAGTAAAAACTATTATACTCAGCCAATTTTTTGAAATATCTTAGACAACTAGACAACTGCAAAACTCCACCTGGCTGTAACTGCACAGGTCAAGAGTCCACCACCTCCTTGAAAATGAAGAAAATTAATAAAATCCTTCTACAACTTATTATTATTATTATTATTATTAATAATAATAATAATAATACATGCTCTGCCCAAAGAAGCGTTGTTGAATTATTAGAAGTATTAGTTTACTGCAAAAGAAGTTGTAAAACAAGATTGTTTGGGAGGGGTATAGTAAGGCATCTTCCCTTTCAATTTCCAGGGAGCCCAGGGCCAGGGAGCCGTGTTCAATTAAAAAACCCAGCCGGGAAAGTGACTGTGATTGTAAAAGCCAGCCAACAGTAGAGCTGAGGGTATGTAAAAAAAAAAATAAACAAAAGAAAAAGAGAACAGCCTACAATACTGGCTGATGCTTGTAGGAATGATTATATGCAGTGAATAGGAGGGTTAACTTTTGAAGACTAGAAGATATGAGTGTTATGGTAGTTTGAGGTAGGCTATAAAAAGGTATTTTCATCAGATCTTAGCACTTGTGTAATCTATCATATCTATCATGGTAGCAGTATATTCTAGGATTTTTCTCTGTAGTGGGCTTTATTGTCTAAGAAGCGCACCCATGAATCAAAGGCTAGGTTGGGTTTTTCTTGCCATTTTAACAGGAAATTAAATATGCTGGAACATGAAAATTCCAAAATTTTACAGTTTTTACACCTTTAATTGAATAAAGTAGTGCACATGAATGCTTCTGGCTGCTCTAAGGACGACAGATAAGCTACTAAACTATTTTAGGTTAATTTTTATATTAATTTGAAATTCAGACAGATGAAGAGGTGGCAAAGAGATTTAAGATAAATAAAAGGGACTTCATTGCAGAAAGAGCTGATTATTATTAGCAGAGTTTTGTTCTGGAGCAGTTTGATCCTAACATGTCACTCAAAAGGCTTGACTGTGGAAGGACTAGTTATACAATGAAACTTATAATAACACCAAGGTCACAGGTTCAATCCCTGTACAGGCCATTCACTTAAGAGTTGATCTTTGTGGGTCTCTTCCAACTCAGAATATTTTGTGATTCTATGATTCTTTTTGTTTTTTGTACTCTTAATAAATAGGAAAATCGTGCAAATCTTTTGCTCAACAGGATTCCCCTCAGGAGTTTGATCTCTGCAAAATCTAAAAATATCTATTCCATGTAGCATGGAATAGGTATTAGGAAAGGACAAAGGAAAATATGTTTTGAAACAAATCATGAAATGAGAGGGTCTTACTTATGTTTTATTTGGAGTTTAATATTTTTGATGTCTCTAGAATACTGCCCAGATTGCTATAGCCACTCTTCTGGAACCCTTAAAACATACCATTTCTTCATAACAATCAAGAGACTAAATAGTGCATACCAGCTTCAGACTGTCTTTAAATGCCAGGCTCTAAAAACTACTTACTCCAGCCATACTCTTTATACAACTCTATCAGAGCATAAAGAAAGGCATATTGAGAATGTTTTATACAGTTTGGCCTTGCAAGCCAGCAACTCCAATGTAACCATGGCAGTAATACAATGTGAGGTCAGGAGGACCTATGAAACCGTATCAGAAATGCCAGAATTTGTGTCAGAAATAACAGAATGGATATCAGAATATCAGAAATAACAGAATAGATACAGATGTAGCGAACAAAACTGGGATCAAGGTGGTGCTGATGGTAAATTATAACTAAAGGGCTGTTTATATGGGATGAGACTGTTGCAGAGCAAAAGAGAAAGAAGAGTTGAAAAAATTGTAAAGGGAATAATAAAAATTGCAATTATTTGGCCAGAACTATCAGTGGCAACCTATGGTTCAGCCACAAGCTTGAGCACCACGGGCTAGTTGGGACAATAACCCAAGTCTGTTGTTCTGACCATATCAAACATGTTTTTGTGAATGTCTATGAAAAGAAGAGTATGCTTTCTTAATGATGAAACACTCAGATGAATGAAATGAACATCCTGGCACCACATTGTTGGTGTCTGTTCCAAACCCAAGACTATTTGCATCTTTTAAGCTTAAACAAGCAAGCAAACAAAAACTCAACAAAACCAGTGTTTTTTCATTTACTGAAGGATGACGCTGCAAGTGGATTGGGTAGGATACAGATAGCAGTTGCAAATCAAAATACTTTGCTCACTGATCTTATGTATTTAGGCAACACTGAAATATTTCTGAGAGCATAATTGCCTCAAATTCCTGAAACTCTGGAGACCATTATTCAGTAGTCTGTATATGCGTTGTTTTCTTATTAGTTTCGATTTACCCCTGCTATGTACTTTGGATAATCGGAAATCAGGGTTAAGACTAATGAAAAGAAGATGTGTAACCATGGTTGGCATAATAGATTTTCAGCAATGCACAGTTTCTCTTTTCTTTGTTTCTTCTCTAAGCATTTTCTATGGCAATAAACGCATCCTCACTTGTGATGTGTTTAAAAGAACCCAAGTTCAGCAGAAAAGGCTGTCAACCAGTAACTCAGTTTGGAAAATAAAATGATTTTGAATTTACTTTTCAAAAGGAATGCAAAATAGAGTAACTTTTCAGAGTAATTCAGTGATTCACTGTACTGCCTTCATAAATCAGAATTTGACAGTTGAAACAATGTAAACAGTAAGAACCAAAATGAAACCTCCAAAAAAAAAAAACCAAACCATATTTTGACAACCACTGAAATAGTGGCATTTTGCCTCTGGCTGTTGTAAATTAGACTTGTATTGTATACCTAGAAGCTAACTAACCTCTAAGTACATTAAAAAAAACCCTTCTAGAGCAAATATTGCCATTATTTCATTCCACTTTTAAATAAATATTCCTGTATCTAAAATACAAAAATAGAAATAAACTACCTGAAATTTTTTAATATATTTATTGGTGCATTTAAGCTGTCAGAACATTATTGTAAATTCAGGTCAAATTTGCTCAAGAGTTTCATGCCAAAAATAAAATCCATTCAATTAAAAAGCAGGAATAGTGGTATCCAACTCTATTCTTTTGCCAGAAATATGGAGCTTCTGGAAACATTTTTTTCTGACTATTCTCTAAATGCATGTTATCTGAAGCTGGAGTAAGTAAAGGGAAATGTTCTGGGTGTAGGAGCTCTCTCTTCTTCCTCACTGACTGTGGCTGAGTTCTACCAGCTCTGCAAATAAAAAAAAAAGAGAAATATCAAAGGATTTTCTACTGAGACAAGTGTTTCCCAAAAAAAAGTATTACATTATCAATTCAAGAGGTATCAGAGACATAACTCATGAAATGAAACAATGTTCCATGTGCTAACGCTGTAGAAGCAGTAAGGCCAACTGCTTGACCCATCAACCTTTGTTTTTCTCAGCTTGGACTGAGACTCATGGAAGTCATTCTAAACCTTTCCTCTTGCTCAGTGTGGCATACCAATAGAAAGCACATAGCCCTTCTCTTGAAGATCCAGTCTGGGGCCTGAATTCTGAAGTGGGTTTTCTTTGTTCCAACAACTCATGTGTCTTTTCAATACCACTGCATTTTCTTTCATTGACCTGGCAAGCCCTCTTTGAATTACTGGTGTGACACTCTAAGAACAGAACCAGTACTCACTGAGGAAAAATTTTCTGCTAACTCTTGAAGGATGATATAACTTGTTGAATGAATAAAATCCCTATCTGTGCACAAGGTCTGTGCTTGCTAACTGTGACAGGAGAAAAAAAAAAAAAAAAAAGAAGAGCTATAGGTTTCAGTTTCCCAAAATAAATACTGGGTTTTTTCTATTATAGAAAGTGCAGGAAAAGAACAAAGGAGCTAAAGATCATAAGACAGGTCACAGCATACTCTGGAAGACAAGCTATTAAAAACAGTCCTGTCTTTCTGCATTTTTTCCAGGTCATTTTCCCTTCACTCATTACAAATAGTAACATTTACATGAAAACAGGATCTTGGTTTCCCAGGAGTTTATCTGCTCTTTATAATTATCCTCTTGAAGTCATAATACTGGTTTCTGTGGTAATTAGGTTTTCCATAAGTTTCCAGTGTTTCTTTCAGGGTGAACATGGGCTAGGCTGTAATCCAATAGTAGCATTCCAATAGCATCATTTAGACCAAATTTTTAACACATAAGAGCTTAAAATGCTGTCTAAAGACATATTAATCTATTGTTATGTCCACATGTAGACAGCAGTAAGTTGACTTTTTTAAAATTGCTGATGTTGGCAACTCACTTATGTCAGAAACTTAAAATTCCATTACTTACCAATGTTTCTAAATCTAGCTTTTTTTTTTTTTTTTAATTGTGACCTACTTAAACTGAAGCTGTAACATGGCCGCTTAACTGTGAGTGAGAGCCAGAGTACAAATTAATCCATTTAATCCAGAAATATAAAGGTCATTTCAGCCTCATTTTGAAAATACTGATCACCTTATCTATCATGAAATGTTTTCAAAATTGAACACAGAATGTCAGCTAATTGAAGCTTTGTATTGTAGCTTCCCTGGGTTTTGGTGGCAGCTTGTACCTGTACCTTAATTGTTTATATCTAAATGAATTTTTAATTGGCATAAATAACTGGAAAAATAGCATAGTGTGATAAATTTGTGGGGTTTCAAACACCAATCTTCAAGTGATATTCCACTGAAGATATCATGGAAGAGTTATGGGTGAAGAGTGTTACCTTTTTTATATTATAATCTAGAATGGCACATAGGCAAAAATACTGTAAAGATAACCACCTGTCAGATACAATTCTGACCACATTTTCTCTAGTGCTTGGCATTATTTAGGCTATTCTGGGTCCAAAATGTTGTATTAAAACACTCCTTCAGGGCAACAATTATTTTGAGATGAGCCGCTTATATCAGCAATGGCTTGGCACCAGAGTCCATTACATAATGCACCTGACAAGGATTCACAGGAAGTACAGGGGATGAATTTGACATGAGGATGATCTCTAAAAAAACATAATTAGGACATCTTATTTGTATTTCTGCCCTATTATAAGGCAGATATAGATTACAAGATATAAAGAATGCCTCACTTGTATTTAAAAACTTTAAAGCTGTTTGAATCTGATATCATTTCCCTGAACAACACATATTTATTTTACATAAATGCTCTGGAAAACACCAGCCCATCCCTGGAAAATAAAAAGAAGAGAGAAGTTCATCCCTGATAAGAAGAACAGGTGGTGGAGTTGTCCTCTATGTGAGGCAACACAAAATGCATCAAGCTCTGTCTTGGGTTAGATGATGAGCAACTCCAGAGCCTATGGGTTAGGATAAATGGGCAGACTAGTAAGGGTGACACTGTTGTGGGTGGCTACTACAGGCCACCTGATCAGGAGACGTGGATAAGACCTTCATCAGGCATCTTGAAGCAGTTTCAAAGTCACAGGTACTGATTCCTTTGGGGGACTTTAACTACCCTGACATCTCCTGGAGAAGCAACACAGCAAAACACAAACATTCCAAGAGGTTGTGGTTGCATTGATGGCAACTTTCTGACACATATAGTGGAGGATCCCACAAGGAATGGTGTGCTGCTTCACCTTGTACTAACAAACAAGGGAAGACCTCGGCTGTAGTGACTGTGAGATTGTGACGTTCACTATTGGGCGAGGAGGAAGCAGAGCACCAAGTAAGATTGTAATTATGGACTTCAGGAGAGCTAACTTTGGTCTCAGTAGGGACATTCTCAAAAGAATCCCATGGGAACAGTTCCTGCAGGGAAGAGGGGTCCAAGAGACCTGGATGATATTTAAGGATCACTTCCTTCAAGCTCAAGAACAGTGCATCCTGATAAGCAAAAAAGAGGTCAAGAAACCTGTGGGTATAAATAAAGTAAACCTGTCATTACTCAAGCATAAGCAGGAAATACACAGGGGAGGGTTAGGCCACTTGGAATGAATATAGAGAGGTTGTCAGAGAAGGCAGAGTTACTGAATGCCTTCTTTGCATTGGTCCTCACTGACAAGATCAGCCCTCTCTGACATAGGAGACTGAGGTAAAGGAATCTTGGAAGGAAGATTTTCCCTTGATCAGGGAGGATTGGATTAGAGAACACCTAGGCAAACTTGACATCCACAAGTCCATGGATCCCAGTGGGATGACTCCATGAGTGCTGAGAGAGATGGTAGACACAGTAGAGAGATCACTGACAATCATCTTTGAGTGGTTGCGGCAATTGGGAGAGTTGCCTGAGGACTGGAAGAAAGCAAAAACCACACTGGTCTTTAAACAGGGAAAGCAGAGAGATGCAAGGAGCTACTGGTCAGTCATCTTCACCTCAATCCCTGGAAAGCTGATGGAACACCTCATTCCACAGCCCATGTCTATCCACATGAATAGCAAGAGGGTAATCAGAAGTAGTCAGCATGGATTCACTAAAGGTAAATCACGTGTGAACAACCTGATTGCCTTCTGGAATAAAACAACTACCTGAATGGATAAGGGAAGAGCAGTGGATATTGTCTACCTCAACTTCAACAAGGCTTTCAACACTGTCACTCATAATATCCTCATAGACAAACTGAGGAGATGTGGACTGGATGAGTAGGCAGTGAGGTGGATTGAGAACTGGCTGAATGGTAGATCCTAGAGAGTCAGAATCAGTGGCACAGGGTCTAGATAGCGGCCTGTCTCTGGTGGTGTTCCCGAAGGTTCAATAACTGGCCCAGTATTTTTCACTTATTCATCAATGGCCTGGATGAAGGGTTAGATGCATCTTCATCAAGTTTGCTGATAACACAAAGCTGGGAGGGGTAGTTGATACCCAACAGAGCTGTGCAGACCTTCAGAAGTACCTCAGCAGTTTGGAGAGATGGGCACAGAAGAACCTTCTGAAATTCAACAAAGGCAAACGCAGGGTCCTGCACCTGTGGAGGAATAAGGCCGTGCACCTGTACAGGCTGGGGGCTGACCTGATGGAGAGCAGCTCTGTGGAGAAGGACCTGGGTGTCCCTGTGGACAACAAGCTCTCTGTGAGCCAGAAGTGTGCCCTTGTGGCCAAGAATGCCAATGATATCCTGGGATGATTAGGAAGAACATTGCCAGCAGGTCATGGGAAGAGATGCTCCCCCTCTACTCAGCTCTGATAACTCCCTTCATCTACTGCACATGCTTCCCCTAATGTAGCCAATATGAATTCTGCCCTGCAATGAGTATGCTCTGTTGGTTCCTCTCTGATCAGTACCCAGTGTGACTCTTAATAACTTCTCAGGCCATGTGGAGTTACTTTGACTCAGGTGGTAAGACGTTTTTAACCCCTAAACTTTCTTAGATTTCATTTAGCCTAGTCTTCAAATTTACCAAGGTCCCTCTGGACTGAAGGTTCAAACTTCCTCTGGATAAGAGTTATTTGCAAATTTTATCCAAAAGTGTTGTGTGTGATCACCCAGATCACCTCTAAAGATGCTGAATGTTGTGGATCTTCGCGCTAATTCCTCAGGTACTTTAATCTTTCCACATCACCAGATAAACCATTGGTTACTGCTGTTTGAGCTTGGCAGTGTAGCCAGCTTTCAACTTACAAACCTGTCTGCTTATTCAGTGCATACATGCAGCTTTCAAACACTGGCACTGAGGGATACGGTGTGAAGGCCCTTAGGGGCTATCCACCACTCACCCTTCATCCACCCAGCCAGTCATGCACAACTTATCTCGCCTAAATCCATGCTAATTACTCCTGATTATCTTCTCATGCTTCATTCACTTGGTAGTGGATTCAAGGATGTGCTGATCGATCTTTCCAGGGACTGAGGTGAAGTTGACCAACTTCTAGCCCCCTAGGTCCTCCTGTCGTCCATTTTTAAGTTAGATATAATATTCCCTACTGCCAGACCTCTTATGAATATCATAGTTCAATATCATATGTGATAAACAGCATTCTCACAATTACATTGTCTATGTCTTTCAGCAGTCTCTGGTAAATCCCATCTGGAATCTTGGACCTCAAGATGTCCAGATCATTAACAGGTGTAAAGGAGTGCTAGAACTGTTAGGAAGGTTGGTGCTGCAAGTCACGATGAGGAGAGGAGACAAGGCTAGGCTAAAATTATGTTTTTTCTTTATATGTATACAAAGGTATATACAGGTAAAAGGGTGTTCTGGCACTACTTAAAGACTTAGTATAGGAAAAAATTACTGCAGAATTTTGTGGCTAGCTTTTACAGGCACAGTATTTAAATTATTCATGTGTATTGAATGTACAATGTAAATGATCAAAGGTATACCAAACATTTTTTTTAATGCAATGAGATTCACAGCCTTTCGGCAATTTACACAGGATATTCTGAAGCCTTCGGGTGGATACCTGAAGTTTTCTTGAACTATTCCTTTGAAACCTACATTTGTGTGTTTATCCATTGCTGCTGACCACTTGCTCTTTTATCAAAGCTTTTCCTTTGGGCTACAGTCATAGTCAATAACAATGAAGTCTCCAATTTGTGCAAATTGAAGATCTGCTCCACAATGTGATCATACAGATATTTTCTAACTAGAAATGCAATCTGACTCTCTGTGATCAGTAACATTAAAACCATACAGCACTCACTGAAGAGCGTGGATCAGTGCTTACAGAATTCCTTATTGTGTGTTCAAAATAAATGTCTTTTAATTACGCAAAGACTCTTCACAATGACTTTGCTTTTTTGATAAGCTTTTTATCTCTAAATGCATGTAGTCTTCCATATTTGTCAATCTGTCTGTAGGCTAAAGCTACCGCCTTCAGTTGCTGGGTACTTTACTCATTTCACTGTATTAAGACATGGTTAGTATGAACAAAGTTTTATCCTTTCATAAGCACAAACAAGCCTGTTGCATGTCAGTAGGTCTATCTTTAGTCAACACAACACATGAAAGACAAAAAAAACCCCAAACCCCAAAACCCCACACCCCCTCAAAACAGGAAGATATAAACCAGTAAAATTGCAGTGAACAAAAAGGTAGTTTGGGTTCTTTTTCATAAACTGTTGCTATTTGCTTGAAATGAGGGTACATAAGCCATTTTATTGATCTGAAGTAAGACCTACACCCTACTACATACACAGTTATATTTTTTTGTTGGAGTTTGCATACTTCGCTGTGCAATGATGAGCAATAGAAAGGAGTTGGACTATGAGTTACTGTGACCAACCACACACCCCTACAATTGAAGAAGTTTCAGTGAAAATGAGCTTTTGAAGCTCATAGAAAAATACAGGGAGTAACCACAGCTGTTGGAAAGAAAACTCAACACAGAGGAGATCTGAGCTAACCAGAGGAAGTGCATTTGTGGCTGCATCTAATACAGAGTATAAAAAGGGAGAAATGAACAAAATTAACTTTGAATGGAGCAAGAGTCTTGAGTTGGGTCAACCTACATATTCTTTCCCACTGACTGTTGATGCCTAGCATTGTGGTAGTTGACATATAGAAACCAGAAATAGCAATCATGTTTGTGTTCTGATTCAACTGTGTATTACAATTGCTATATAATATGTTGTGATTTCAGTATATTCCTGTATCCCTCTACTGAATCATGATCCCATGTAATGGTAAATAGCCTCAAAGCAGTAAATTTGTTTTTAAAATATTAAAATCTCCTTTTTTTGGATATCTAAAAGAACCTCATTAGAGAGCACTGGACTTGGGAGTTGCTGAAATGATTCTTATTTGGCACTAAGTTTTACCTAGAAATGCCTTGAAGTAGTCTGGCACTGGATGGTGTGTGAGGCCTTAAAGGCAGACCTGACATCTGAATCCCAGTATAGCTGAGGTATCAGTTTTTCAGTGGCCATGAAAAGAGTTCCTTCTGAGCATTATTCTTAAACTGGATATTTTGTCCCACTGTGTATCTTTATTGGTGTGCTGAGAACCAAAATCCTGACTCATCACCCAATGTTTCCAGGTGGTTTCCAAGCCTAGAACACAGTTTTATCAGAGTCTGAGACACCACTAGCCAATCACAGATCTTTTGTATAAATACAATATAATTTTGTCCTCAGCAGTAACAGAACAAAGCCATGCCCAGGATCTGATTAAGCAGGCTGTGTCTCCCCACCTTTTCTCACCCTTCTCCACTACCCAGCCTTGTATGGTTTTGGACCATTTCGAATCAACAATATTCAAGATTTGAAAATTTACAAACATGCAGATATATGGAAGTATAAGAGGAATGGTTGCTATTTGCATGCAGAATATAGTGTTTATTCTCCCTGTACCCTATACAGCACCTAATTTCTGATCTTTTTCTCCACATGACAGGCACAATGAGTGTTGTTATCAGGTGCTGTTTTCTGAGTGCAAGTTTGCCGGTTGGTAAATTACCTCACCTATAAAATGAGAATGGGTAAGAAGAGTTATTCTACAGCTATTTTTACCCATGTGCATGTCCGAAGTAGTCTGATGAGATGAAACAGTCCTGACATAGCACACTCAAGCTATTGAGAAATACGCTGAAGAGCATTGTTAACCCACCCATTTAGCAGCTGCCACCACTCCCTGGTTTCTGCCACAGGCTGACCTTGGCTATCCATGTCCAGCCTAGTTTCTGCACATAATTTATATATCTGTGTGTATATGTGAAATCAGCTCCTCAGCAACGGTTCAAGAGCATTGACTCATTCAACTTTGGAGCTTGAAATGAATCTCTCTCCTAGGTGCTGGCTCAAAAATTAGTAGAGTGGGAACTAGGAGAGACCTCGTGGAGAACTATATGTCTGTTCAGTAATCATTATGGCCTGTCAGGCATAAAGCTAGCTGCTGTTGACACAGTTCACAATTAGTTCTGGAACATGCAGCAAAGAGGTATTTGTTTGCGGAAAGATTTTAAAGACTAGGCAAAAGTTTATCAACTCTGTCTTTCATGGAATCCTCATACAAGAATTAAGGCAACTCAATTTTTTTCACTATTTAGGCTCTATAGAGCTTGCTTTGGCCAGCAGATACTCACTGCGTGCTGAAAACACTATTAAAAGTGTATTAAAAGTAATCTAGGCTGTGAATACTCCTGCTGTCTGCTCACAGGCTACGTGAAAGGAGAACAGTTAAAGTTTTCTCCTAGGCAATGATAAATTTTTGGCTCTTGCTGGAAAGTTTATGTTCAAAGAGCACAATTTTGAACTTAGAAAACCACATGCCTTCTGGAGGACTCTGGGTTTGCTTCCATTCCTGCAAAAATCACAGCAAGTGACATCGTTCTTCCATAACTTAAACTTTCCTAGTGAAGCCATACTGACATTATTGCATTCTACAATCCCTCTGCTCTCATGTAATTCGCAGGGGCTTTTTTGATGGTTTCCGCTGTGAGAAAAATGCAAAAGGAATATTGCACAGGGTCAAGACATAGAGAAGAGTGGTTTAAACATCTATTTATGATCTGATTATCTTTTACATGGTTTTGCTGTCATTGAAATCCTAGGAAGACCCAGCAGTCCAAGTTTACAGGATTTCTGTGATCTCATAATTTCAAGTGTAAATCAGCACGATGTGCCAACATGTTTCTTTACTCTAGAAGTTCTAATCTCACAGATCAGCTGCCCTGCAGATTTCTGCTATTGTATTGTTAGATAAGCTACCCTTGCGGGAGCACATTCAGTATGTTAAAGTTCTTGAAGAATAAATTGGTCACTGAGCATCTCTTACTCTTTGGCAGAGGTCTGAGTTTTTAAAGGTCATGAAGGTTAACATTTGTAGTGACCTTTGTAAACACAGTACTACAGATGAAACATTTTGCACTGCTGCCAAACATATAAAACCACTGTGGCTTTAGCTCATATTCCAATAATCCTAAAAGTTGTCTCTTAATTACCAGCAAACAATATGTATGACAGCATTAAAATAGAGTTTAATATTCCCTTTCAGATTAATAAATCTGTCTAGTCTTGTGGTTCTATATGTATGGGAGCTGTTGGTTATCTACTTTCCCTTACAGCTTATGAGACATTACTTTCTCTTCTTTCTGAAAGCTAGAAACCTCTGTGAGGTGCTTATAAAGCTTTGCAGTAAAAAATGGAAATAGTCCTAAATTTGAAATACCTCTGTAATCAAATATCCTTTAACAGTGGCACATCTGAATAGTTCAGTAGGTCTCGGAAATTCGATTTCTGCATAAAATGAAGGAGCAACCCAGCTAGATTAACAAGCTGTAAAATCAGTTCCCTTTTTGAGTCTTTCACTGGTTGATTTCCTAATGAATTTAATTTATTTTTCAAATTTAGGAACAGATGCTGATACTTCTACAAGCACTTTTTTAGCTGCCAATGGGAAATCCTACTGAGGGGAAAATTAAATCTGTCAGATACATTGTAGAGCATGTGTGCATTGTACACAAGTGGAAAACCACTTCACCAGATTATAGGGGTGCAGAAAGTGACATAAAAATTAGTTAAAAGAGTTCAAAACTCTAAAATTCAAACTATCTTATTTGAATTGGCCATGAATAATTACCAGCTTTTGAGAAATGCAGCTCCCATGAATACCTAAGTGTGAATTATAACTTTGAATTAAGATTCAGTTACATATTGCTATGTTTATATTAAATTCATAGAGATGTCAGAACAAGCAGACAATTATAATCAACCAAAGTTTTTCAGTACTGAATAATATAATGAGAGAGCATTCACCTCTCTTGCTCACCACTTGCTATTGCCTTATGCCTGATATTATCACATCAAAGTCTGCAGTGGAACCAAATGTCAGTTGACACAATGTAGTGGAAGAATCATGTTGCACAGGAATAGAATAAAGCTTTTTGTTTTCTAAAAGAAAAGAAAGTCCCAGAAATTGTGACAATGACTAGGAAGCAACTATAATTGTTCATTGAAGGTAATTGTTCATAATTGGTATATACTCTTTGATGAGAAATTTGTTTAGTGGTAGATTTTATTAAGGTTTATGCTTGGGTATTTGGGTATCTGAATTCTTATAAAGCTAATTTGCAGATAAACTAGAAATTGCAGATTTCTGTTCTTCAAAATCCCTGGTGTTCACAGAATTTAGACATAAATGAGAAAACAATCTTTTATAAAACTTACACATAAAGCCCTAAGTGTGTATGAAGAAGCGTTTTTCTCGCTAACCATCTAGTAGTCAGAAACAAAAAGCAATATTAAAATTTTTAAGTGAAAAATTGTCCAGAGACTTGTACCAAGCCATGGTTTCCATTCAACACCTTAGACTGTCTATGCTCACCAAAACAACAATAGCAGCAATGGTACATCTGACATCTCTTAAAAATGGGACACACACTTTTGAGAAACTTTGGACTGATGCTTCATCTCATCCTACTAAGGAGTTGGAGGCTGTGGTTTTATATTATAAAGACGTGGATGGCAGTACTGAGAAAAGATATTTCTAGCTAGTCTCTTTCCAACACTGTGATGTAACTAACTTCCTTTTCTCTCATCTGCTCTGACACCACCCTTTCATGGGATGAATTGTGAACAAGGCTGTGGAATTGCTGTGACTTTCAAGAAAAAAAAAAAGAAGTGTAAAGAAGTGTAAAGCTCTGTGGTGAATTTACCTTGGCTAGACCCCAGGTGCTCACCCAGCCACTCTATCACTCTACTTCCCCGCCAGACAGGGGAGAGAGTAAGGTGGAAAACAACTCATGGGTTGGGATAAGGAAGTTTATTAAAGCAGAAGCAAAGTGGAGGCTTGTGTGCACAAAAGGGAAGCAAAAGATAGCACAGTTTATTCCCTGCTTCCCATGAGCAGCGATGTTCGGTCACTCCTGAGAAGCAGGGCTTCAGCACATGTGACGGTTCCTCAGCAGGCGGCCACTGGAGACAATGAATGCCTGCCTTCCTGCTCCTTCCCTCAGCCTTTATATCTGAGATGAACATCCCTTTGGTCAGTTTGGGTCAGCTGGCCTACTTGGGTCATCTCCCAGGATCTTGCCCTTGATTAAGGAAGGAATGTTACAGCATTGATGCTGCCCTGCCCTGCTCAGCAGTAGCCAAAACACCAGTGTGTTAACACCCTTCTAGCTGCCAGTTGAAAGCACTGTGAGGGGTTCTGTGGGGAAATGAACTCCAGCTCAGACCCAATAAAGGCTCCCAGAAGATATGTCACTAACTTGATTTGATTTCCAATCCCAAACTAAAAATATCTGTGTAGGGCTCAGCTGACAACTGCCTCACTAAGGGGGCAGAAATGACTAGCAAAGTATTGGGAGAGAAGGTAGGCCTATGAAGATGTTATTTTCACCAAATATTTTACATCATTAAAGAATTACATAAATAATTTTAGACTTCCAGAATTAATTTCAAAACTTCTCTTTTCTTTCTTGTACTGGAACATCTACAGGCACTTAAGCCAACTCAAATGTCTAAAGTTAGACTGATTGGATCTGGGCCCTGAAGTCTGACACAGCAGATGTATATGTTGAACCTTCTCTGCTCTGCTCTCCCAAGTCTCAGCTGTCAGTGGTTTAGGGACTCTGTGAATCTCTGGATCTAGACAAGCCACAGATGGGCATTTCTTTTATTAGTTTGCCTAAGAGGCTTTTGACATATTTCAACTTGAACTTCATATCTTAAATAAATTGTGTAAAAAAAAATATTCTTTCATTTACTGTAGACCATCACATGACAAATTTTCTGGATACCTTTCAATTTTCAAGTTGTGAAAAACAGTGAACTCAGTTTCTCCATACAGTTCATGATTTTGTAGATTGTTACCAGCTCTTTTCCAAGCTGAAGAGCTGGTAACTTCTTCAGCCCATCATCCTGTTCTGTCTCTTTTTAAATTCCACTCTTTTGAAACTGGACAACCAGAATTTTACACTGAAATGTACCCAGTACCTGAACACAACACCCATTTATATGGTAACCTAATCTCAGTTGTTGGCCCATTTCCTAATCTGTTCCTAACAATTCCCAGCTTTTTGTTTGCCACTGTGGCTGCTAAATAGCACTCAAAAGCATCCTTAAAGAATTACTCACTTCAGCCTTGCTTTTCTGAGTAACAGTAATGTGTTGGTTTAAAGGTAAACCAAAGGTAAACCAGCAGAAGAAATGAACCCAACTCAAAGAGATTATAAATCAGAATTACAATTTAATGAAAATAATACAATAAATACAATTTTGCAGACAGCTGGTTTTTTAACCCACAACACTCAGTGCCCTGGCGCACAAACACAATGGTGTTCTTCGGCCACCAGCCAAGCCCCACATGGTCCCCCTGAGTCCAAAGTAAAAATAGGAAAAACCTGCTGGTGAGACTGGGGCTCACAGCCCAGTCAAAGTTCTAGTCCTCCTGCCTGACTCCCACAAGTGGAGTCATACTCCCAGATTATATACGCCCAGATTCAGGCAGGAATGCCCAGCCCCTCCCCCAGGGTGGGGAGTTCCACAATGGGTGATTATGAGTCCTGGGTATGAGGACAGGAATATCCTATCTCACAGGCCTCTTAACACCCAGTTTATAGCCTGAGGGGTCAGGTGTGCTCTGGGCAGCTGCTGCAAATGGCCTGTCGCTAACAGTTTCTGGGGAATGGCATAGAGGGTATAGAATACATAGTTTGGGTTACACCCACACAGTGATGAACCACTCCCGGCTGCTTTAACTAACTGGGACAAGTAACTGTTTAGGGTGGGGGGTTTTCTCTTCTGTATGATACTTTACATTTGCTGATACCAATTATTTTTTTCTTCTAGTTTTATTTGATCAGAGAGTAGCCCGAAATTCCTTTTTCAGTTCTTCACAGTTTAAGTTAATCATCTTCAGTAGTTATTTATCATTTGCAAATTTTGCTACTTCATTAATCACCACGTTTTCCATGATATTTTATGAATATCATGTCCCTGAGGATAAGGAATTCCACAACGTTATCCTCAATTGCCATTTATTTGTATTTTCCCTCTATTTTAATGAGTCATTGATGCATAAAAGGATCTCTCTTATCCCACAATAGTTTTGTCTTTCAGAATATAGCAAGTAACCTTATCAAAAGCTTTCTGAAAATGAAACTATGATGTACTGACTAGATCACATTCATTCATAGTTTTTGACTCTTTCAGAGATTGCTAAGGAATTTGTGAAGCATAATATTGCTAGGAAACAGAAAAAATTTGAATCTTTATTCCCATTTATTCTATAATATATATTGAGATACAAGTATACTATATATTGTTTCTCATACGTATTTAATCTCTCTGCCTACTGTAAACAGTTTGCCCTATGTTAGCTGTTGCTTTATTCTTTCTTTTTAAAATATGCTTATTTTGTATGTTTAAATATATATATAATATATATAAGATTTGTGGTTTTATCCTCTAAATCTCTCAAATTTATTTGACTGTGCTCACTATTAGAATGGTCTTTATTGTTTCAAATCCTCTGTGTTTTTTAGAACTAAATTAGGATTTGCTTCTCATTTTTCTCAACCTGAAGCTCCAAGAATCAGTACCTTATGATACAACACATAACCCTTGCTGTACAACTCTTGCTTTTTTCAGATTATAATAGGGATAATTGAGATATTTTTTAGCCATCTGCTGTTATGAAGCATTTTTTAACCTCAGTAGCTGCTTGCCATTTTGTATTGTACAGTACACATTTTGATTTGTTTCTCTTCTGTGTTCTGCTGCACACAGGGACAAACCTAGTCCTAGTGTGTTTCTAATGAAGAAAACAGAGATACACAAGGGATGAATTCTGCCAATTATTTATCTTCATTTGAGAGTTTCCTTTTTATTTAACTAGTTGTCATTGATTTTTCCATTTAATACTATCCTCAGTTTAATCTTTCACCCTTTCAAGGTGAAGGCCCTTTGGCTGAAAGCTTTCTCAGCTGAGTTTAAAAGGACTACTACTGACAGTTAATGAGATTTTTCTGTGACTCAATAGGTAAGCCCAGCACTTTCCAATACTTGGGTCATGAGTTCAATTCCCTGACAAAATAGATCCATCATGAATAATATCCTTGAGGTAATCTCTGCTTTGTGAGCTATTATGCTTCTCACACTGTCCACTGAATGTTTTGGCATTGTATCTTTTTGCCATGATACCTTTAAAAATGGCAAATTTTAATTTATTTTTCCAGATTTTACATATCTTAACATGAACAGGTAAGGAAATTTCTTTTCTCTGGAAAGGTTAAACTGTTGAATTCAATTTGGCGAATAAAAATGTAAGATACTATGAGCCCAAATTTTGAAAGTTGTCCTATACCTGCTCAGTTTTGTGTACTGCGTAATACGATGCCTAAGTACTACATCTATCAATATTTGCATTGCAATTTTCCCAAAGTAGTTTATGCTAAATGTCTCTATTACATTATTACATTAATTTCAGTTCATTTAGCTTGAAAATCAGTCAAACTCAACATTTTTCATAGACAACATCTAATATTCAGATTGGAATTACTCAGTTCATATTAATTAAGATATCAATAGAGATTTCTGTTAGTGACCAGAAACAGAAGTCAGATCCTTCATTCCATAGATATAGTTTCCCTGTATAAAGTCAATTAATTTTCTTTCAAAATCATAACAGGGGAATTTGATGTAGGACTACTAAAAAACTACTTTTCTTTTTTTTTTAATGAGACCATTGTCTTGTGTTCTTGTAAGTCCTTAAACAGGGAACATTCACATATGAAAGGTATTAAGAGTTATGAGTTCTTCTACTTGTCATCATTTGGCATTACACCAGATATGACGTGGTCTTGCCAGTAAGACTCCAGTAACCCAATTAGTGATCAACACAATGCAGCTAGAAGGCAGAACAAAGCAAATTTTTAAACTTTTGGTGGAGCAATTGCCTGGCTTTTCAGGAAGTTTTTTCTTTTGCCTGCCTCATTGACAGCAAACCAGACTGATCGCATGAGATCCAGTGGCCCAAAAACAACTGTTTACCGTATCTATCTACCACAAGATTTGTTTGCCATGAGATGTCCTTACAGTCAACCATTGAAGCCAATTGGAATTCCTTCATTAACCCTTCAAAGTGGAAAAGGTAACTGTTATATTCTTCATGCATCAAAAAAATTATTTGGATGGAGATGTAGTTTGAATTGTGCCCATCAGGCAGTACCCAATGTCAGTGTATGAACAGGAGAAATCAGTTCCTTAGACAAGAAATACTTTCTCTTTGAAGATCAAGGAACATTAATCTGTGATCTTAGTATGAGTTGGGGGAAAAGGATAAGGAAAAGGCTTTTTGTATAATACAGGTCTCAGCTAAAAGCTAATTCTTCTCAAAACAAACAAACAAAAAACCCCAAACATACTATATAGCAATAAAGAAAACCTGATGAAAATAAATTACATACCTAAAAAGCTATCCTGTTATCTACAAGATATGTTTTCTCAGCAAAGAACTAAGGGAGATATAAGTGAATAATTTTGCAATTTGGAAACATTTTTGGTAAAATCATAAATCAAGAAAGTAAAATGAATTTTTATTAAATGAATATGAATTTTTTCCAAATAATTACATCAGAGCAAAATGTAAATATCAGATTAAAATTTTCTTTATGCTTCTTTATTCACAAATTTCTTTTCTTTTTTTAATTCAACATTTTTCAATCCTCCAGACAACAGAAAACCACTTCATTTTGTCAAAAATAATACTTTTTAATTGTATGACATTTCATTCAATTTCTTAATTCTCCAAAAACTTCCACAGTGTTTTTTTAATCAAGAATATTCTTATATGTTTGGATTTGCCACTCAACCAAAAATGTTCTTAGCTTTAAATATTGTCCCAGTATTGCCAACGTATGCATTACAAAACAAGACTCACAGATTGCTAGATTTTGGGACATGAAACACTTCTTTCGAGGTACAATATTGTCTTGAATGTCAAGAATGACAATGATTTAGAGTCACTCAGCAACAAAGTTTTCAGGAGATTGTGAACTCTAATAGTCCCCCTCAGTTCTCTTGAGTTTCCCTCAATTTCTTAGAGACATGTTTTATTAGCCAATTTTGTGCAGACAGAACTGTTTGACCACTACCTTCACTGTAAAGTCACTCAGCAGGTTTCAAATTGCTTTTAGCCTGCATTTTTTCATTGTTAAAACTCCTGTCTCTGATACCATCATCTTTTCCTTTCTTTGGTATAATCAGCCCACAAGTGGCTGGTTTTGGGCTTCCAGCTCTTTTATCAGCCTGGACTCTTTTCTCATAGCCACCATTCTCATAAATGGGTAGATATTTGCCTTGTTGTGCTGGTGTTGGCTGCAGTAGAGTCAGTTTTCTTCAAGGTGACTAGCATGGGGCTGTGTTTTGGATTTGTGCTGAACACAGGGTTGATAATACAGAGACGTTTTTGTTATTGCTGAGCAGTACTCACACAGAGCCAAGGCCTTTTCTGCTTTTTGTGGGGGCATGGGAGGTTGGGAGGAGACACAGCCGGTACAGGTGATCCAAACTGGCCAAAGGGATATTCCAGGCAATATGATATCATTCTCAGTATATAAAGGGAGGAGGGGAGGGACATTTGAAGTGATGATATTTGTCCTTGCCAAGTAACCGTTGTGTGTGATGGGGCCCTGTTCTGCTGGAGATGGCTGCCATGGGAAGCAGTGAATGAATTCTTTGCTTTGCATTACTTGTGTGCGTGGCTTTTGTCTTCCCTATTAGACTGTCTTTATCTAAACCCATGAGTTTTCTCCCTCTTACATTTCCAATTCTCTCCCTAATTCTGCAGATGGTGAGTGAGCAAGCAGCTCTGTGGGGCTTGGTGACTGGCTGGGGTTAAACCACAACACTTGTGTAGAATTATTTACATAATCAGGAAATCCAGATTCTAGTAATATTTACTAAATCACTGCCTAAAGCATTGTTTGTACTGCTGCTGCTTCTGTTTATTTCCATTTTATAAATTTTCCACTTTTGTCATTAATGTGATGAAGGAAACAATAAGCATGACATATATGCTCCAAAATCTAAATCTTAATTTTTACAGGACTTGGAATCTTGATTTCTGAGTTTCCACTGACTGAGAGAAAGGCATTTGTTTAGTATTCCCTCACTGAAAGATGATCCCCACACTGGATTTATCAGGCAATTTCAGGCTCTCAGCTGAAAAGAAAAAACAAACAAACAAACAAAAACCCCAACCAAACAAAAAAAAACCAAAACAACAAAACCACCACCCACACACACAAAAAAAACCCACCAAAAAAACCCACAAAAAACCACACACAAAACAAACAAAACCACAAAAACCCAACAAACAAACAAAACTCCAAACAAAAAACAAACAAAACAAACAACACCCCCACACACATCAACCCTTTGTGAGTGGAATGCAATTCAAATAACAAATATTTCTATGGACATTGAATCTGAGAGCTTTGGTCCTAGACTGCCCGAAGATGAGAGGAAAATTCAAATGTAGACAATGGTGGATTTATATAATATATTCTGCAGTGACACTTGAAATCAGAAGGTAGTAAGAAATCTGAGTGATAACTGAAAATTAAAAAAAAAAAAGTTAAAATAATCTCAGATTAAGGAATTAACAATGTTAAATAGTGTTAATGGAAGAGACAAGAAAAACACACAAAAATCTGTTTCCAGCAAGTTATAAAGAAGCAATAGAGGAATTGGGTTAAGATCTTCTTTCAATGTGACAAAGAAAATTTTTGTGTGGGAAGACAAGACCTTGCTCAGGTACAGCCTGGCCTATAATGATCCAACACTCTTTCGATTTTGGTATAAATCAAATGCATTTAAATATTTGAATCAGTTCTAAAAAATAGGAAACTGCTGCAGAGTTAATTTTATGGTGACCCTCTGCTTCTGTTATTCTGCTCTGCAAATTTATTTGTTTCTTATCTTTCTTGTTAGTGATCAAGACAATTCACAAAAGCTATAAATAAGAAATATGGTACATTATTTTATATATCTTTCTGTGGATCCTATTTGCTTATTCCTTTAGTGAGTTGCAATAAAATGCAAGATTTATGCCATTGTTCATTGAAATGAAATTTGTATCCACATAATTATCTGCATATTTAAAGGTCACTTTTTAGTACTCTGATGTTTTTCTAGATACTTGTGAATGTTCACAAATCCTCATTCAGTAATTGACATATGGCATAGCCATCTGAGTATTTCTTACTCTTCAGATAATTTAGTTAATTATTTTTCTTCTGCAGACAATAGCACTTATAATTGCTTAAATTTATAATACAGATATTAGTTTTGACTGTAAGTACTTAATAGATTTATAAACCCAAGATTTGTATAAATCTTACTGTTCGTTTTCTAACCTTCTGTTCAAGCAGATCCAGTTTAGATTCTTATCAGCCTTGCAAATAATCTACTGTATAGGTTTTCCTTGGCTTTCACAGTTGTAAATTCATCTGTTACTACCTATTAAGAACACGACTCTTTCATTTCTTTGGTCCATGAGATCCCTCTCTTTGCATAAAATCCCTAGATTCTTGGTCTCGAAAACAAAGATAAACAGTTCATGTTTGTAAGGGTTTTCACTAGCCCTTAAAAGTAGGGCTAGCATACCATCAAATGTAATTTCTTTTTTACTACTCTCAGTTCTTGACTGTGATGACAACTTAGACATGCTTTCAAACATTCACATGTACTCAAGCTTTCTCCCACACTTCTCTTTTTGTTTACGGAATGCTTCTACCTTATTATTTTTCAAAACATTCCTGAAAATTATGTTTATTTCAGCTAAGAAAAATCCCTGTGAAGCTAGTCAATTTTTTTATAATATTTTAATTCTCTACATCAGTTTCTTTTTTCACTTGTTTCCTCTACTTTTACACTCAAATTATAAATTCATTTATAAGATGACATAGGCCATCTTTCTGATTAAATTGTACCTAGCCAATTGAGGTATTAGTCAAGGTCTATGATTTCCCTAATAAACTGAATTAAAAAAAACAAAACAACTTCTAAAAGGATTAAAAAATATAATCCTAATCCTAATTCTTGTCACTTAGATTAACTCTACAGGGATAACTAAAGAGTAGAGATTAAAAAAAAATGTCATCAATGAAAACCGTTGTCAGATAATAAACAGATTTACCTATCAGCTGCATTTGCTGGCCAAAAGAGGTTTATTCTGAATCTTCAGAAAAATCATTGGCTAATTTGTGATGCAGGATTTTTTTTTTAATCACCACATTATCTCAGCAGATAATTTAAAAAGTAAACTAATTAACCTTTCTAAAACACCTTTCTAATTAATCATGTCTTTCATAGTTCCATTAGCTATGGGGCTAAGCAAGTCCAAACAATCATATTTAATTTCTCACATATTGATTTATAAAAGATAGTTTATTGCCTCTTGCTCATTAGCAGTTACAAGCAGGACTCCTGCAGGAGGTTATGCCTCTTTTGTAATTAAATCACATTAGGATAGCAAAATGTAATGCACATGTTTAACAGTGAGTTGCGATTTGTTGGAAGAGCTGGTAAAATTTTAAAACGTAGTAGAGTGAAATACTTTAGCTGAGTTAGCTGTTTTCTTCCTTTATACTTTCCCACTTCATATCTCAGTGGCATTAGGACATATTCATTCCAGAATTGGTGATGAATTTTGCTTCAAAGGAAAACTTATCATCTTATGCAATGTGTTATATTGGATTTTAGCTCTACAGTCATTGTTATTTAGTGTCTTGAAACAATTCGCAATATTTCAAGGTGTTTAAAAGGAGAACTTTGGTCTCTGAACATATTTTTTCAGAAAGAAAACATTTTGAAGTAGTCAAATTAAATACAGAACAAAAGCTTTTATCTGTTCCAGCTTCAAATTTTCTTCAGACAGAATAGAAAACAATGAGTTTCCATCATAGACTGATGAAAACTGTTCTCAAGTGACAATGAATCAAAAAGCACTAATTTTTGTTTCATTTTATTGTGAAGCAATAAACTGTATTGCAGCATCTGTAGGATATTCTTGTAAAACTGATTAGATCATTTAACCAAATGAGTTCAAATAGCTCAGAATGACCTAAGCTCAAGGAGACAAAGCATTGATGACTTCTATCTCAGTCTAAAGTTCATTTAGTGTTTGTAGCTTAACTGTTTTACAGAAAAACAAACAAACACCTCATTTAGTAAATGAATATTGCCTATGCTGTTAATTACTTTTATATATATATATATATATACACATTTCAGACTGCCTAAAATAGATCTTTTCTGGGCATGAGTACCCTAAACTGAAATTTGAAGAAAAGAACTACATCAAAGGCTGTAGACATCGTCCAAATGATCAAATAATCATTTAAAAACATTTAAGTCAACAGAAGCATGAAACAGAAAACCCAAAAGCTGCAAAAGAGATGAAAGAGAGGAAAGCTTCATAATCACATTGTTCCTTCATGTCAGTTCAGTGCTCTCTTTCATTTCTGTCTAGGACTTTCTGATGGCTGAATGGAGGTAGGTGAGGAGAAACAATAAATTCCAGTGAAGGAATGACGAAGGTACACCTTTGTTTTGATTTACAGTACCAATTTTTTAATAAAAACTCCATAACAGATGTTATGAAGAAAAAAAGGGAAAAGAGGACACATTCTGCAGTAATGAAGAACTACTTTCAATAGACAAGGGTCAAGAAAGGAAGCATTTAAAGTAAACATTTAAACAAACTGTACAGCTTGAAGTCCAGGGAACGTGATGCAATTCAACCATAGGTACAAAGGGAGGTGCTCAATACCATTACATCACTTATCTTGGGAAGGCTGTGGTGACTGAGCAAGCTCCCTGAGGACTGGCAGAAAGCAAGAAGGAGGAATAGATGAACTACAGGTCAGTCAGCCTGGATCTGTGAGAAAGTCAAGGAACATATAACCCTGGAAACCACCTACAGGATTGGAAGTGATTGGAAGTTGTCAGCATGAATTTCTGAAGGGGAAATCCTACTTGATAAACCTGATAGCCTTCCATGATGAAATGAGTGGCTTGGTGGACAAAGGAAGAGCAGTGTACATAGATTATCTTGAGCTTAGCAAGGTTTTTGACACCGTAAAAAACTAAAAATCTGAAGAAATAATGAGTAGAAGAGTGGACAGTGAGGCCTTGAACAGTCTGCTCTAGGTGACGCTGCTCTGACCAGGGGCATTTGCCCAGATGATATCCCAAGGTCCCTGCCAAGTTCCGTGATCATGGGACGGGAAAAAAACAGAGTCAGAGAGCTGTTAGTCAGGAAAATAACATTCACTGTAGTAGAGCAACAAGGTGCTACTGTTAATACTAGTGTTAACAAAGCACTGTCATTAGCATTCTTTCAAGAAGTCTGTGTTAGGAAGTGAAGAGTAGATGAGCATGCCTTCAGGGCTGGAATGGACCTGACACAGGGATACTCTTGAATAATCGATGCCTGATCTGTTCATCCATGCGTTTTATTGTTGTGAAAGCATCTTCTTTTTCCAGAAAACCTCAGAAAGTTTTACATGTGTGGTATGGTCTGAATCATAGATTTGGGTGTTTGTCCTTACTAGGCTGTGGTGATCAAGCTCTGGGCTGCCTCACAGGTTCCCACAGAAAGTCTTGGCCAAGGAGTTACCTTGTTCTTCTGACATTATTCACATGCTTACCCAGCTGCTGTTGACCTTGCAGGACTGTATTGCACAAAAGGTTCCCGATGCCCCCCTCCAAGTATCTGAGCAGTTTGTAATTTAATTGTCTCTTATGTAACTCCACCTTTATCACCTGTGAAACCCAACCAGGCCTTGTGGTGTGATCTAGAAGTTGTCAGTGTTTCATTGCATTATTTCTTATGACCAGAGGCTTCTCATGTGGAAAACTATCCCATAGTTTTCCACATCCTGAAATCAAGCTCAGGTTTGGGCCGGGGCCTAGTTATATTGCTGTGGGGGGCCCCAGCTGGTCTGGGGTCTCTGGAAACAGTAGGAACTAAAGATGGAACCTCTGCACCCTGGCAAGGTGGCAGACATGGTAAGAAAGACTGTGACACAGAGTGGATTTCCTGCCTGTCCTTGCTGATTCATAGTTGTCTGACATGCGCAGTGTACGTGTCCAATTGAGAATTATTTATGTTACTAGAAACCAATGGTGCATGGACATGTGTAGATAATAAAGTGTATATAAGTCGCGGCAGCGTTTGCAATAAAGTGTACAGTACAGGTCACAGGTCTCAGGTCCAGCTTTCTGAAGAAGACATGTCGTGTTTTGACCAACCCCGACCGCGACATATTGCCTTCAGGACAAACAGTCTGAACACATCCAAAAGAAATAAAAGATTTCAGACTGCATTTTCATAAAATATTTCAGCAAATAAAGTATTTAGGTATAGAAAAGCTAGGACCTCAAGCACTAAGCATTTCTCACTGTACAACAGAACAAAAGGTATATGCAGAGGAAAACCATGTATGGTTGGTGTAACCCTGTTCTTTTCCCTCTAGCCTGTTCATTGAGCCATCAAGGAAGGTCAACAGTTAGAAACAATAGCTGCACTGGGAAAACACTCTCAAAGCTTTCTCAGAGTACAGACTTCAAAACAGCCCAAATCCTTCATGGTATGGTAATATTCACTGTTTCAAAAAACATGCTTAAAATAATCAGAAGAGAATAACCATGGAGCCACATTCTGAGATCTTTCGCTTCTTACATCTTTTTTTTTTTTATATTGATCTGTGTGTAATTTACAACACTGTGTGTGTGTCACCTCTAAATTTGACCTGAAGTGTTTAATCCCATAGGAAATAACATAAAAGGATTCAATTACAGAAAATATACTCTATCACAGTTACCATATGTTGTTTACTGGAGTCAGAGTTAAATGATCAAGGAAACTCTTAAGTATGTCTAAATGTGCAGGTAAGATTTATAGTGCTGCAGTGCATATTTATTCAAGGTCTCTGTGATTACGTATCACAGATTATGATTGCCTTCAGCGTATGGCTACTGGAACAGAAAACCTGCTACATGATTCATCCCCTTATCTGGTTAGTGTTGAGAGCATGGTGTTCAGTACTCAAGTAGAAGTAAGGGGATGGTAAGTGAGGAAGCAAAGCCTGAAAAATTAGGCGCTGTCATCAGATAAAAGGGTGATAAGATAAGATGAAGGAGAGCACTTGAACTAAAAAGTTCAGCATGCCTTCTTGGTATGGATTGAGTGAAGATACGTAATTTCCTGAGATACTAATAGGTAAAAATATGTGTTTCTCCAACTACTGAGCCTATTACTAAACTTGTTTATTTAAGAAAGCTTTAAGATAAGGAAACATCTATTAAAAATTAAAGATTATCTGTATAAGCTTCACACTGAATCTCTCTCTGTCCTTACAGAGAGCTGAACTAATCATGTGCTGATTTTAACAAACCATACCGATTCAGATATACTGAGTTGAGGTCGTCTAACCCAACACATGTTTCCAAAGGATACATCTATGTCCATGCTAATCCTCTAGGGCCCCTTTTTTCATCAGTAGTGAGAAAAGGTGGTACTTCTAAGGAACTATTGATTTCACCTAAGATTGATATTTAAAATAGGTCAGTTGAAATGTACCCTGAAATTGCTCATTTTTATTCCTTGATTCAAAAGTGAACAATTAGCTCAGGTTTGTCCCCTGAAGATGTCTATGTTATAGACATCTAAAGTTTGGTTAAATGACTCACATAACTTGTTATCACTAAACACCAAAAAAATATACTTTGTTAACCCTTTTTATCAGGGTCATTTTCTTCAGATGCTTTTTAGTCGTGTGTAAGGATAGTTATACCATGCAAGCAGAACATATGCACTTTGAAAGTGTCAAGCAAGTCTCTCCATTAGCTAGCTCACACAAAAGATAACTAGAATGAAAGGAGTGGTTAGTATAAGCAGTATTATGCTTCCTGTCCCAAAAAACTGTCCTAAAGGTCTTTGATGGTTAGTTAAGTTTCAGCCAGGAAGAAAACAGTCATCCTCCACTGCTCTCTGAAACAGATGCTCAAGGTGCTGAGTTGCCACTTGTTATCTAGTTCTCTGGGTTTCTTTTTTCTTTATAATTTTGTACCTTTCCATAGTGATGTTTTCCTCTTCAGCCCTTGAAAAACTAATGATCCCTGCTCCAGTACTATCTCCCTTTGCCCGTCTTTACCTTTTTTCCCTTGTGCGATGCCACTGTATGAATTTTCTCAATAGTCTTTCTCAACAACTTCACAGTTTCTTCAGAGGTGTAAACTGAGGATACTCAGCTGGGTCATGCCAAAGCTTGGGCCCCTCGACCATAGGTAATAAAACCCATAGAGTGGATGGGACGCATGGGAGGCAGGATACAGAAAAATATGAATTGTTCATTGACATTTGAAGGCACCACTCATGCACACACCCACAAAAATATCAAATGATTATCAATAAGTCATTATAAATTTTGTAATTACACCTGTATGAATAAGTTATAAGACCCAAAGATTAATTCTAAAGAAGGGTAGGAGTCATATCTTTGGGACTGCTAACAGTTTGAGTTACTACTTTGTTTAAGGGCAGTGACAACTAAAGTGTCAGCGTAAAGTATACTTGCATCTTACACTAAAACATTTATGGACTTTTTTGTGAAAAATAAAAATTGCTATCTTAATTCACATTTTACTGGCACATGCAATTATAAAAATTAGTATAGTGAAGATATAAGTTTTTATTAAGCAATTCAGATATGAACATGCCTAGTGGTGGTTACTAATAAATTACTGTTAGTTAAAACGAGAATGACATTACGGGAATGATTTAAGGGAATTTGGCTATTGTCATGGTCAGAACTTTTAAGTTTACTCATTAAAACCTTTGGAATGATGAACAGTTTCTTAAAATATCTCATAATAAAATATTCAAGGATCATTTTAAATTTAAACCAAAACTAATGAGTAGAGATTACAACCTTTTTCAGGATATCCTCTGCATCAGAGAGTAAATTCAAATTAGACTAACCCAGACTGCTTTCCCTGTTTGGATTTTGTGACTGATCTCATAGTCTCCTGTGATTTGAGCTTTAAGAAATTATGATAATGAGGTCATATTGGGATCTTCTGGGTATTTTGCTAATATCAAACTGAGTTTTGACATACATTCCCTTTTTTCTTTCTTTAAGTATAATGTTGAACTGTGAATTTTAACAAGGCACAGTATTAAATCAGAATTATTTAAGGTATTACATTTCTGCATTCATTGATTTAATATATGTTCGGTTTTCATCTATAGATAATATAGAGAGGCATACAGGCAAAAGCAAAAGATGAGGAAAGAGAGGGACAGGAATATCTTGACTCTCAGCTCAAAATGATAAAAAATATTGCTGGGGTAGTGTTCTTCGGCCTTTCTCTGTACTATGTAGTGTGCATGTCTATATATATCACTTGATTTTGGCAACCTAAGAGTCACATAGGTTCCACTAATTATATGTATGGGTAATGGAGATTATAGATAAAGTTAGATTTTTGATGGGATTAATTTTATCAAACTTCAGGCATTTGTAATTTTGATGTCGGTATATGGTTTACTGACATCCTCAGGTTTCCATTACGGTCAAGTTTGTTCTAGTTGGGAGTCAATGGAGTTAATGACAAACTTTAGATAAACACCAATTCCTAGCACTTCTATTAACACTGGTGCAAAATGCCAGTATTTTGCCTAAAATTATTTTGTTCAAACACCCCTCTTTGACAGATTATTGCCAATTCAGAAGTACATTTAAATTTCTATGGAGTTTTTCATAGAGACATAAAAGTGATAATGGATGTTTCCTTGTGATTAGTTTACTCGGCTTTTTGGCTGCTTCTAGGTAACATGTGGTGCCGTAGCTGCCTTTTTCCTCTTCATAGAGATAAGTGGGTAAAGAACTGGCTAATTCCCTTTCCCGTAGCAGGATCACCCCCTGAATCCAGGAGCCCTCATCTTTTGGAGATGCAATTGCTAAGGCACTAAGAACACCACTTTTCTCAAGAGGGGTCAAACTGCTAGACTCTTTTATGTCAACAAGTAGTTTTCCTGTATGACCTTATGTCGTGGGTTACCCTGGCTGCCAACTAAGCACCCACAACCTATATGTGATTTCGCGATGGGAAATGCAACTAGGTCACAGGATATAAAATTTCACTTACTCCTATCTTAGACAAGTAACTTGCATTTGATAGAAGTACATCTTCCAGAGAGACATCCTGTTTTGAGCTGAAGACATCAAGATACGAAAACTGTGCTTGTTTTTCTTCGTGCCATACTCTAATGAGTAATTATTCTGAGTTTTCCTTGAATTTATCTGACTTTGTTTTTTTCGGGTTATTGCTATGTTTTTGTCTGCTAGATAAAAAACTCTTGTAGTACATGGCTACTCTTTCTCATGGAAGTGTTTATGCACTTAATTAAGTTACCTGTTTTGGTAGCTTTATTATAGGGTAAATTCTCTTTTCTTCTAATAATAATTACTTTTTTTAATTTTTTTTTTTAAGAATGACAACAGCACAGCTGTATGCATGACTCCACTGGCAGTGTCACACATGCTTAATCCAAACGTTACCTTACTTACCTCATTTATCCCTCTGTGTTTGATACTAGTCCTTTTTGCAAAAATATCGTGCTAGTGAATCATTAACTTGTTTTCAACTTTTTTCCACCAAAATTCTTTCTGGGTTCTGTTATGAGTGATGCAGTTTTCATTCTGTAGGTGTAGCATTCATTCCTGGGCCAAAATTCTAACTCACTTTTAGGCCATACCCAAATGAATTTGTTGGCATGGATCCAGCATACTGCTGTGTCTAACTACATTAAAAATATCTATGATTCTGTGTCCCCTCTAAGCTTTTGCCTACCCCAAGACTACTCATGGGACAGAGGGCAGGATGTGTAGAGTGTGAAAAAAGAGAAAGCCTTGATGCTATGCACTGTTCAGCAACAGTTAAAATGTTGGCTTGTTATCAACGCTGCTTCAGTTACAAATACAAAGCATAGCACCATATCAGCTGCTATGAAGAAAATTAACACCATCTCAAGAAAACCCAGTGCAACAAGTTACTCCCAAAATATCTACAAAATCAGGCCAACAATGAGGCATTAACTTTTAATTTGGATAGCCCCATAGTCTGTCAGTAGTAGATTTTGCTCCACCAAAATTTTTGCTTGATTATAGAAAAGATGTCTTTAGCCACCTTCTTTTTCAGAAACAAATGTATTTTATTGCTATCTTACAAGAAAGAAAAAGCTTGAAAGCTGGAAATCATAGTCACTGTGATCTACAGTGACATAAAGATATTATGCAGTGTTATATTATAGCTCAGCAAGAAAAAGAGAGTGAGATATGCTGTATTTGAAGCAGTTCTCTTTGACTTCAAAACACCATTATTGAACACCCAGGCAGTGGAACTTCTCCTACCATGTAAATTTTTTTCAGCCTTATAGGTAACAAAAGAACAGTTCTCTGATATTCTGAGGTTTGGTTTGTTTATTTTTTTTTTAATACAAGAGAATAAATTGCCTGGATCTATCCCAATCTTTGTTGCCACAGTGAACAATGCAGTTACTTGTAGGCCATAATTATCACACCGTATAGAGTGTAGATAAGGTGAACATGGACTGAGGGAAAAGATAATTTTAGTTGTTGAGGATTTGGAAGCTTTCAGCATAAGAGAAACAATCATTTCAGACTACTAGAGGAGAAACATGAAATTCCCTAAATGAAATAAAGTGACAAAGGAATATGCTTTCATATTTACAGCACTGATTGGTTTCTCACTACATGTATTTTTTTTCAATGAGTTCTCTTAGTGATCTTCACAGCTATGTGTCTTCTAGGTCACACACAAAGCAGAGATAGGCACTTTGAGTGGTGTTTTATTTAAATTTAAAAGCTTTCTAATTATATCATTAGGAAGCAGAGGAGTGTTTAATCTTAACCTATCCATTTTAGTAGTCTGTATGCAGGGCCCCCTCATGACAGCATCTGAGTATCTCATTATCTTTATTGTAATCATTCTCACAACATTTTAAGGAGACAGAATTGAGGCAAAAGGAGCTAAAGGCCAAGGTCATAAAGAATTGTGTGCTATATACTTAAAGATAGCTTACTTTTCTCTCTGTAGGAATTAAATCTGCATTTCTTAATTCTCAAAAATGCACTTGAATGAACAGTCTATAGCTTATACATGAAAAAGCTGTGGAAGTATGTTTGTTTCTTATGTGGAAAAGAAAAGTCACGTGGATCTCTTGAATTCATAGGTAGACATAGGAGTTATGGTTTTTATCTAGGTTAGGATAATACAGCGTTTTTATCTATGTTTTAAGGATAGTAAAATACAACTCCCCTCTGCTCACTGTCCTAACTCTTTTCAGGAGCAAAATATTTAAATTTTTAATTGATTGAAGGCAAAATAGTACTGGAGATGACATGCTTGAGAGATTCCAAAAGCAATGTGGAAAGAATCACATCTTTTTCAAGATGCTGAAAAATGACCTGGTTTCTAGTAGAGGACACTTTCTGCATCTTGAGAAAAGTGGATAACTGAGAAACGAGAGACTTTTAAAGATCTTGAACTAAGGTATTATGTATATTGTTTAAAGACAGCCATTAGCAGCCTGGCGCATGCATTCAGAGGGAAAATTAAATAATAGTGAATATTATAGAATCATAGGATTGGAAGGGACCTTAAAGATCGCCCAGTTCCAACTGCCCTACCATGGGCAGGGTCTTCCACTAGATCAGGTTGCTCAGAGCTCCATCCTGACCTTGAACACTACCAGGGATGGGGCAGCCAAATCTTTGGGCAACCTGTTTCAGTGCCTCACCACCCTTACAGTAAAGAATTTCTTCCTAACATCCAATCTAAAGCTACTCTCTTTCAGCTTCTTTCCTAAATTTTGGAAATGTAATCAATTCAATACCCATAGCTGATTCAAAATTCTTTTAGAAAACTACATTTTTGTTTATTTGCCATGTATTATTTAGAAGCAATTGCAAGTTTATTGGGAAGGAAGTGTCTTAATGAGCATTATATGCATGACACTATTTAAAAGAAAAATATTTTTCTTACTTTTATGTCAGGTAAATGCTGGAAAAGACATAGAAATCACTCCTGGAGAAAATTGAGCTCAGCCATTCCCTTGCTTTTCATACCCTGAAGAATTTAATGTAAAATGAGATCTGAGAGCTCTAGTTCCATACTTAGATTTATTAAAATCAGTAATAATTACGTAAAAATAATAGCTAAAGCAACCCTTAGCTGAATATAAATATGTTAATTAGTTAGCTATTTTGATCAGCTAACACTGAAAACACCTGTAAATGTTCTAAGTAGAACTCATAAGAGCTGGGTTGTATGACATACTCTCCATCTGCCCAGCTGGGTACCTATTATGTGAGAAAATGATTCTCCAAGAGTTTTTGAGACAAAATGCCTTCTCACTCAGAGATGTTTCAGTGAGACAGAAATTTCTGAATAAAAATCAGAAGTGATTTTCTGAAATTCAGAAATTAATAAGGACAGGAATGACAAAGTCGTGATGAAATCCATACAGGCTTTAGTAAATTTTTGTTCATGAGTACAGTCTTCTGCTGTGAATAAACATAGGGTTTAGCCTCAGGTTGGATTTGATCAATACAAACTCATAGTCACTATAGTCATTACAAAAATTTTAAGTAGTTATGCAGGTTTTGGTAGAGTTAATTTTTCCTGATAAAGCCTGGAGAAAGAATGCACAGAAGAAAACAGAAACTTTATTCATAGAATTACATGAAGCTTATGTAATTTTTCCGCCTTATAAAAACTGAGTCTGGAGGGCTAATTCTTCAACTTTTGCTTTTGATTGAAACAATTTCTGGAGTCTCATCTACATGGTGTTTAACACAATGATTAAGCAAGCACCTGGTTGGAAATTATTTCTTCATTCTGAAAAAGTTGCCTTGAATTAAAAGATACTTAGACTGTTAATTACAAGGATCGCTTTCACCTTGTGTTTTCTAGAGCAGGTATGCATTTCCCATCAGAGCAGTATTAATAAAGAAAAAAAGGTCTTTTAAGCATGCAGAGTAGAAGTGAACACCTTCCCAAGTTCTCCCCTTCCCTACCTGCTGACTGTGTTCAACTTAATTAGAAGCTAGGATTCCCTCCGGGGATGTAAGACCATGTTTTGTGGGCCAGAGGTCTTCTGTTGGTCAGAAGTTGATTGAAACTATGTTTACAAAAGAGGAGCCAGTAATTTGTACCCAGATTTGTGACATCAATATATTCTACTATTTGCCTGTCTATCCTTCTTAGTCCTCTTATGCTACAAGTTTGTTGAATGACTGAATCTTTCACTGAAAGGATGATTGCACATTATATCACATCAACAATTTCATGCATATATCTCCAGCGAAACTTATATGGTGAAAAGCACAGACAGAATCCTGAGTTGTAATAAACAAAAGGCCGAATGAACCCAAGTTTATTTTCTTTGATAAAATAAAAAAGAACAAAAACAAACTCGGGGTGAGGGGGGGGGTGAAAGAATAAAAGAAGGAAAAAAAAAACCAAAGGAAACCCCCCCAAAAAATCCCAAACAAAGCAACAACAACACCAACAACTACCAAACAAAAACCCCACAAAAAAAACAACCAAAAAAACAACCAAACAAAACAACACCAAAAAACCCCCAAAAAATCAGCAACCAAACTGCCACCACTGCATATCCCTTTTAACATGTTGATTACATCTCAAAAAGCATTATATTGCTGCACAGTGTAGTTCTCTTTTCTAGTACTCTTTTGTATTGAGGTGATACCAGCAGCATATTGACAAGTGAACTGAGTGGGAGGGCTATTATAAGAAGTTAAGTATTTCTACTCTAAAGCATTCAGATTTGATTTCAGTTGTAGGAAATCCTTAAGGTAACCTACCAGGAGATTTTCAAGAGCGGCTAAGAATGTTTTAAGGCTGATTGAGTTGAAGAGTAAACTTTTCACTGCTCCTGATGGAAACACAGATAAGCCAACACAGGCTCTGTAAAATCCCAACCTGAATTAATAAGCTTCTTTTGAGATGATCTTAAACTGAAAGAGAAAATAAATTCACTGTTCAGCACCAGAAGTGGAGAATATATTTTTATTTCTTTTTTTTTCCATTTGTGAAACCAGTCATTTTGTTCTGCCACTTGCCAACCTCACAGTCTTCTTTTTCTCTTTACCACCTGCAACTCTCATGATTTTCACCAAGTGTATGCACACTGGAAAATTTTCTCTCCATCTAAGAGAGTCTGACAAGAGCTTATTTTCTCTGTTATAAAAGTAGGGGTGCAGTTTGTCACACGCCTGTCTGAAGGCTAAACATAAAAAGAGGAGGAAGTAATTTGATGAAGATCTATTTAGTATTAACTCTGGCACAGTGAATTTGGGTTTTATTTCCATACAGAACCCAGAAGATTAGTTTTGCCTTTATGGATATATGCAATTGCCTAACAAAATTCATAAAATATATTTTAACTGCCTGTCCTCTAAATAATACCAATGGAATGGAACACCTTTTTAAACCTCTTGGCTATGTGGACACATAAGCCCTCCTTGTTGCAATTTTTTAACTTGAGACATCCTTTCTGTGTCCCAGTGTTTATCCATTCCATCCATGCCAGGCTAATTGTTTTCTTCTCTTCACTCTAGTTTTAATTCCTATGAAAGTACTTGTGCACTAAATAAAGGTAGCCATTTGGAGGTCACTTGTAACTAATTTAGATAGGAAATTATTGAACCACTCATTTAATATTTTATGCAAAAATATACATATTTACATAGCTACAACACTTAAAATAGATTTGTTTCTTTGCTTATGAGCTATATTATAGCTCTGAAAAGAAATTATCTGTCACTCTAATTTTGCCACTCTAATTTTGTCCGCATTAGTTTGCTTTCTTTAAAAGTTTTAACTTCCAGTGCTCAATTAGCCCTGTTCACACTGCACCTGTGTGCCACTCTTGGCACCCATAAAGTAGATTGTTGACAGCAAGTCTTCTTGACACAGAGATGTTGATTTTAACTTGTGGAGAAATGAAAGGGAAAAAAAAAAACCTGAAAATTAAGGTAGAGAACTAAAATTCCTCTTACTCTATTCACTAATATTATTTTTACCATACAAAAAATATTAAAAGCACTATCCATGAAAGATAATAATCTGCATTGAAAAATCTTGTGGCAGTATTGGCTGGGTACTGATAAATAACTATCATTGCTCAAACTCTGCAAAAAAGGCACTTCAATCTGCCACTTACATAACTAAATTGGTTTTAAAGATCCAAATGTCTAGATCTGCTACAAAAAGAAAAAAAAAGGGGATGAATTTATAGAACAGAATATGAAGAGCAATTGGCACAGAAATCTGCAAGAAATTCACCTAGTTATGAAGTGATAATTGTGTAGAGTGCAAACTAACAAATAGCTTTTTGCAAATTTTTCTTATGTCTTCTGTATTGACAGAACACTTCTGTCAGAGACTGAACATTCTTTTGAATCCATTTTGCATGCCCAGTACTGGATTTCAGTGCTTTTACATCACACCATGGAAAACTTCAGGCAGGTTATCTGTTACTACACTAAATTTTCCAGAATTATATTCAAGTTTCCAAATCATACATCTAGAGCAGTTTCCTTAGTCTCTCTGCTAAATTCTTTTCTATCATTCTCACTTGCAACTAAGGATATCTTTGCATGGTGATCCCTGACAATCTTGGTCACATAAACAGAAACAAAACATTTGGCAAGTATGCTATTAGAGTTTGAGACAATTTCATCTTTATGCAATACTGATGGTAAGTTTAGATTAAGGTTTAGAGAGAGAGAGAGACAGTGTAAAGTAGAGGTCCCCGGTATTTAGAGTGGCCTCAAGAAATTCTTTACAAGCACCAATTAGAAATATCCATTATCTGATGCCTAAAAGGTGGATGTCAGTCTTCTTTATCTGAGAGATTTCTAGATATGCTCCCTATTTCTTATCTCTTTGTGCCATACTAGACTATATCCTCAGGTGGAAGATCATGAGAAATGTGAACCAGGGTTTACAATTAAATTTACTAAGCCCTCATAATTGAATCCTTATCATAACAAAAAAATAAAGTAATAGGTACTAGCAGCCAGAAAGAATTCATCATCATTTTTATATTTCTGAAGTGATCTTCAGAAATTTCCATTGCTCCATGTATGGATTTTATTCTCATGAAAACCAGAATACTCTTATTTAAGTGTTACGACACACACCCAGATATGGGAGATTGAAAGCACTACTTGGCCTCAGCATAAATTACTAATATTTTAGCTGAGTATTTTAGCTGAGGCTGAATGTTTATTTCATTCAGCTAACATCAGCTCATGCAAACAAGCAATTTTGAAGTAAAACTAAAACGCTCCAGAAAGCATAACACTTCCATGAGACCATCTAAAATGTCCAGTTACCTGAGGCACTCAGATGATGGAAACTCTGCCTGCTTATGGAACATATTGAACTCCACCCTCATACTGGGTCATATTCATAGTGAGGTAGGCTTGCAGAATGCTAAGTGTTAGCAGCAGTGCTACTTACAGATTTAACACTGTGTTGTGTTGCATAATCATATGAATGTGAAACATCCAATTATGCATTTAATTTTTGACAGGGATCTTAAACATCTGTTAAATCCACTGATAATTTTCTTTTTTGGCTTTTTGTAAAATTGCCATTTATAACAATTGGATAATGCTCAAAGGAAAAATATAATGACTCTAAATCAGAGAAGTTTTCATTCGTTTAACATATGCTTTCTTATCCTTCCTATACCCTAAAAAACATAAAAAAAACAGCAAAACGTAACTTCTTCTTTAGAAGTAGCTGATAGACCAGTCCTACATTTCAAGAAACTTCAACAACCTGGAGACATGAACTGATAGGAAAATCATGGAGCTCAACAAACGGAATTTTGGAGTCTAACATCTGAAGAGTAATAATCCCATGCACCAGTACAGGCTGAGGAAGCCTGTACAGAAAGAAGCTCTTCAGGAAAGGACCAGAGATTTTGGTAGACAACAAGCTGACCACAAGTCAGCATTGTGCCCCTATGACAAAGATTGCCACCTACGTGTTAGGCTGCAACAGGGTGAGAGCAGATCAAGGAAGATGATCGTTCCCATCTGCTCAGCACTGGTGATAAACATCTGGGGTGGCGTATACAGTCTGGTCTCTGAGCATGTAAGATACATGGACATATTGGAGCAAGTCCAGTGAAGGGCCATGGTCTCCGAGGGACTGGAACATCTGTCATATGGGGAGAGGCTGAGGGAGCTGAAGGAGATAAGGCTCCGGGGGAATTTTATCTATGTGTATAAAAGCTTGATGGGGGACTAAAAATTCAAGAGCTAGAGTTAGTAATGTCCACTGAAAGAACAACCAGTATTAGAAACAAACTGAAATACAAGGAATTCCACTTTTTTAATGTGAGTGTGATCAAATTCTGGAATTCTTCAAGGCTGTGGGGTCTTTATTTTTGGAGATGTTCAAGACCAGCTCAATACATTACTGAACTGGCTACTCTAGCTGACTCTGTTTTGAGGAAGGATTTTGGACTGCATGATCTCCAGAGGTCCTTGCCACCATCAACCATCCTGTGATTCTTTGATTTTATAGTTCTTCAATCTATTACCTCACTAATGTTTTACTGCAGTTATACCGCATTATTCTATTGCAAGAGTGAATTCACTCTTGCTATACTTATTTTTCTGAGGATTTCTCTTCTGCGAATGGTTCACCAAAAAAGTTTATTCTGCTCCAAGAACAGATGAGTGTAAGTCTTAAAAAGAGATTTGCAGTATAAGTCTGTGAATGGTAGTTATTGATGATGAGCTATTAATCCACTTTTACTTTTTTGTTTTCCTAATTCACCTCTTAGAAACACTTCTGCAATTGCATTTTATTGTTAATAGCAAAGGAAGTGAACCCCGCTGACATTAATTATTTTCCCTAATTAAATGAATATTCATACTTTTTTTACAACATTTTCCGGGATCATCACACCCAAAATTTGTACTATTTTCATAAATGGAAGGTCTTTGTCTTCTATGAAATCTGTGTCTACCAATGGGGGAAAGAATGAGTCGACAAATGCTTTAGTACTTCATCAAGTTGTGATATGTAAAAAGGGAGATGCATATTTGCACATTCAAAGCAATAAAAGGAAAAAACCACCAAACTGGATAACTTGCCTCCAGTATCTTGTATGTCTCATTGTCTTTCAAGAGACACTGTGAAGGCTGCCATTAAGTTATACTGCCTTTTGTAAGGAAACATTAATATTTCCAGGAAAGATATGGACTCTCCAGGAAGGACATTAGAAATTATTGCAGGAACTCTACAATTTATTCCTTTTCCTCTTTTTCCCCCCTTGCTTCCACAGGAAGAGAGGCTGTAGGGTAAAGATAAATAAAATGTTCCTTTGAATCCATTAAAGAGACTTGGTGGCATTTTCTCTTTTAACCTTCCTGATCTCCTGTACGATGATCTGTGTGAAGCTGATGAAAGGAATATTTCTTAAATTTGCTTTAATAACTGCTACTTAAAATGAGCTCATCACAACAATTTCACAAATACAGATCCATTCCTATATTCAAATTTAAAGATAAAAGGTTATTGCATTAATCCAGCCTAAGACTTCGTAGGAAAATAAATCCAGTGAACTCATTCAAGACACTATGCTCCATAACAACTGCATTAAATATATGAACTAAATATGTGACACCAATGGCATTATAAGACTTAGATGAATATGTAAACAGAAGCAGCCATGGTTGTTTAAAGTTTTGCACAGTCTAAATTGCAAGGTCATTTCCATAGTGGTGAAATCAAAGTTAAAAACATGAAGACTTCATTTTTTTTTTTCATTTTCTGCCTATAAATCTATTAAAAATGCACTCAGATATTTTTTATCTTTCACATGTTAAAAGCAACTCTCACTATTTCTTTTCACAAAAGGAAAGAGAATATGATACTTATCTAAAATGTCAAAGTGATTTATATAGTAAGTTTTGTAAGTTACAAGTGCCATTCCTAAACATGCAGCTTTCATATAATGCTTGTCTTTCCTAAAAGATAAGTAAATCACTTGGGAAGAGCAACTTACATATTTTGAAGAAATATTTCATAATACACTATCTAAAAAGCACAATATATTTAATACATTGGTGATCCTGAGTCAAAGAGATTAAGCTTAGTTTATAGTGTAGAATTTTCATATGTTTACCTAGAAATAATTTATACCTATGATTGAGAAAATTTGAATTTTATTTTCAAGGCAGACAGAGGGATGCAATCCTCTTCCATTATTCATCCAAAAATGTATAGGAATTCTGCACATACACATTAAGCCTTAGAAGAGACTAATTAAACTGGAAGCCATAGTTATATATATTTAACAGGTATCAAAATAGAGAAGAGGCTTACAAAAACTGAACAATAAGTCTGTGCAAAACCAGGAAATCAGCCCCCAGGATGAGTTCAAAGACCCGTTTCAAACATATCTTAGAAGTAATTTACAAATTTGATCTTTCTTGTGACCAGTTGTCTCACATGTATTCTTATTTTAAGTTACCTAAAAATTCTTACATTTGTTATATGAAAGGATTAGGTAGTGAGATCATTGTTTCCTTTACTTTCCATCTGATCTAAAAAAACAATATAAAACATTCAGGTCAAACTTCTCTATAAATCTGTATGACAAATCATAGCTCTTGCCCTTTGCTCTCTATGTACATAGAGAATTCTTCTTAACTAAATTCTTCTTAACTAAAATTTCAGAATTACCCAGATGTTCAAAGGTATAATCTTCTACTCATTTAATAAATTCTATTCTTATTCTTGTTAACTATAACTATGAAAATGTTATATTTTCATATTATGTTATGCTTGTATGAAAATGAAGACTCTAATGAACGAAGAAGATTTATTTTTGTAATTTTAAAATTAAAACACAATTAAAGCAGAAATGAATACAAATAACACTGGTACTTCGGTCATACATGAAGAAAAATGAGTCTGTTGATTACATAGGTTAGAACAGAAGAAGATTTTCCTACTCATAAGATAGTACATTATTTAAATGAGTATTACTTTACTGTAGTATTTACCACTTCATAATATATGTTTGAAGAAAATTTCAGTTTTAGTATTACAGATTTTTTCCTGTGAAGCTCTACATGTACTCTCTGAAATGCAGCTTCTCGCCTTGTTCCTGTTTTGCCTGATCTACAGGGCCTAGAGACCAGTAGATTTCTCCTTGAGACCCAGCTATCTCCACTCATCTTCTCAAATTCAGAAGAATCTAAATAATCACATTTGCATAAAATTTGTCTCCCCCAGAGCATTTGAGCATGAAGAACTAAGAAGGATTTGGGGTTTTTGGGATGGTTTACTTTCCATTCCTCCTTCCTTTCCCTCCTTTTCTTCCTTTCCTCTCTTTCCTCCCTTTCCTTCCTTTCTTCTCTCCTCTCCCTTTCACTCTTTTCTCTCTTTCTCTCTTTGTGTCCTATTGGATGTATCCATTTAAAACCATTGTTATCATGCATGATTTCATACTACCATAAAACACTTCCACAGAAGAGACATCCTAAAATACCAAACTGTCTTTCTTGTCTTCTTAAATCCTTCACATGAGCTATTATGGGTTTCATTTAAGTCCAGCAATTTCAGAAGGGAAATCCAGATATCCTGACAACTTCTTGAAAGAATAGGTTCTACAATCAATTATATTTTACATGAGAAAAATATGGCATGTTCCCCATTTTTCTATGCCATTCTCTTTTATTTTTCACCAAGACAATTACAAATAAAAATACAAAACTTGGTCCAAGTGAACTAGACATGAAAACTCTCTTCAACATCTTTTAGGCCTAACTACATCTGCCTTTCATAACTAGCACAATTACAAACACATAAGAAAGATATCTGAGATTCCAAATTCCTTTCAGAGTTTTCCTCAAAAGTTTGTAATTCTGTTCCAAATCTCAATCTAATTACAATTAATATCCCACTGTTGATGAAAGGAAGAATAGATCCTTGGCAAGTTTTTTTATTGCAGTCACTGCAAAGACACACAGCCTAATATTAAGCTGAGTAACTTCATCTGTGGAAAATGAGAACTCAGCATGTATTAGCCTACGTCTCACTGCACCACACTGCAGTGACAGCATCATAGACATACTTTATACAAGAAAAGTTCCTGAACTGAGAGCTCTGTAGAATTATTGTTATTAAAAATGACAAAGTATCACTGTGCAGATTTGGACAGATTAGCAGTGTATTTGTAGTTCAGAACCAGTGCATCAACATCGTTTTTAGAAATAATCATTGATTAATATTTTTTTGCCTTTTTCTCCTTAAACTTCACATTTGAAAATCTCACTTCTATGCTCTAAAAGGCCAAGTAAGTAAGACCAAGGGATTTATATCTTTAGGAGGCTTACAGGGTTTTAATTCACCATGTCATACTGCAGCTTTTGAGGATAATTTCCTCTGAACCACTTTTTAAGTAAATTAAATTTATGTTCATTAGTCTTTAGTTATGACAATTTGGGAAAAGCATATTCTTCCAGATCTACAACATAATAAAACATATAATTTCATAACTTGTTTTTCATTTTTATCACCAAAATATTTTGAGCTATCACCTAGAATTCAAGGTATGATCGGAAACACTGTTTCCTTGTCAAAACATTTCATATTCTGCTGACTTTTAGAATGTAGTCCTGTATTAGGACTTGGGAGTGTTCATTGACAGGCTGAACATGACCTTGTAACGTGTGCTTGAAGCCCAGAAAGGCAGCCGTATCCTGGACTGCATCAAAAGGAGTGTGACCAACAGGTCGGGGAGGTGATTCTACCCCTCCGCTCTGCTCCAGTGACAGCACACCTGGAGCGCTGTGTCCAGCTCTGGGGTCCTCAGCAAAGGAAAGAGTGAGGCCAGAGAAGCCATCAAACCTATTAGAGAGACAGAGCACCTCTCCTATTAGGAAAGGCTGAGAGAATTGGTAATGTTCAGTCTGGAAAAGAGAAGGCTTAGGGGTGACCTGATTGTAGTCTTCCAGTACCTGAAGGGAGCCTACAAGAAAGATGGAGAGAAACTATTTACAAGAGCATGTAGTGATGGCACAAGGTGGAATGGTTTTAAACTGAAAGAAAGTAGGTTTAGATTAGGTATTAGGAAAGAATCTTTAATGTGAAGGTGATGAGGCAGTGGAACAGGTTGCCCAGAGAAGTTACAGATGCAGCATCACTGGAAGTTTTCAAGGCCAAGTTGGATGTAGCTCTGAGTAGCCTGGTCTGCTGGAAGGTGTTCATGCCCATGGCAGGGGGTTTAGAACTAGATGATCTTTAAGATTGCTTCCATCCTAAACCATTCTGTGATTCTATGATTTTCTTGCTTAATTCAAATTCTTTAAATTTCTTCCTTCAGGTGACCTCCTTTTCAAATTCCTCATATGGAGTCTGAAGAAGTATTTTTGAAGAAAAATCCAAAAACCCTGCTTGCTTCACCCTAGCAGCTGTCTTGAGCAGGTTACCTCTACCCTCCCCATTTTAATTCTTTTTTGCTTCTCTCTTGAGCTCTACTGACCTAGTAATCTGGGGGATTAATGGAAGAACATGGTGGCTAAAATAATCAGTTAATTTGTGCAGACAGAATAAGTATAGTGCACAGATCATAGAAGCGTAATCAAAACAGAATTCAAGTCTGAATAAAGAGAATATTCATGTGTGAAAGACCTGACTTCTAAAGCTAAATTTCATTTCCTCCAGACTTGTAGTTCCATATCAAAGCTTACAAGTTATAGTGTCCCTTGATACAAGGAGACATGAGAATTTCTTAATGTGAAACAGCTGCTTTTGAATCTTTTACACATTCTTCATAGCGAAAATAGTATTTTGAATACCTAGGTACTAAATGGCAAGACTTTGTGAGAAAGTGGAAGGATCCTAATTTTTCCCAAAAGTCATTTCAGTTCTTTCTGTGGATAGAAGAGTATGAAGATTTGTTCCTGAAAACTAGATTATCTAATATGTCTGCAAATGCATAAAAAAGACAAAATATTATCCAATTTGGTAAGAGAAACTTGGGATGAGTGGAAGTATATTTCTCTTACAAATTCCAAGCTACAACACTGAACTGTGGACATGGGAAACAAATAATGCTTTGAAGTGTCATCTCCTAGGAATCTCAGAACACCATAGAAGACAAACTCTTACGTTGAGAGCAAAATAAGTTTCTCATCCATGGATTTTATTCTAATACCTAGTACTCATTCAGAATTGCTTTATGGCCTCTAAAATCTTCTCAGGTTAGGTAGTGACCTTTCTACTAATGTGTGAAAATTGTTCCCCTAAGCAAGTGGCACCATCTTCTGTTAATTTGGCTTAATCTATTTTGCTTCTCTTCTGCTTTAATGAGCAATTTCTTCATGAAAACAGGATGGTTCATAGTGTCTTAAGGCTCATAGTTGTGTTGGTTTAAAGGTAAACCAGCAGGAGAAATGAACCCAACTCAAAGAGATTATAAGTCAGAATTACAATTTAATGAAAATAATACAATAAATACAATTTTGGAGACAGTTGGTTTTTTAACCCACAACACTCAGTGCCCTGGCGCACGAACACAGTGGTGTTCTTTGGCCACCAGCCGAGCCCCACGTGGTCCCCCTGAGTCCAAAGTAAAAATAGGAAAAACCTGTTGGTGAGACTGGGGCTCGCAGTCTGGTTGAGAGCGGTGGTTGCAGTCCGGTCGAGGATGGTAGCTGCAGTTTGGTTGAGGTTGGTGGTCACAGTCCAGTCGAGGTTCTGGTCCTCCTGCCTGGCTCCCACGAGTGGTGCCAGAAGTCCCCAGACTCCCAGATTATATACCCCCCAGGTTCAGGCAGGAATGCCCAGCCCCTCCCCCAGGGTGGGGAGTTCCACAATGGGTGATTGTAAGTCCTGAGTATGAGGACAGGAACATCCTCCTATCTCACAGGCCTCTTAACACCCAGCTCATAGCCTGAGGCGTCAGGTGTGCTCTGGGCAGCTGCTGCCAATGGCCTGTCGTTAACAGTTTCTGGGGAATGGCATAGAGGGTATAGAATACACAGTTTGGGTTACACCCACACAGTGATGAACCACTCCCGGCTGCTTTAACTAACTGGGACAGTAGTATTTTAACATATTTGGTTAAAAGTTTGTATTTTAGTGTTGCTTAAGAAAGAAAGTTAAATGAGAATCAAATTGACTCTGCTCTTTGGTATCTCTGCCTCCAAAAATTTATGGAGCTGGGAGATATCAAAAATATCCATCTGGTTTTGAATAGGTGTGTTGGTCTGAGGTAATTATTCATGAAAAGTTTGTGCAGGAGCTGTTGCTAGATGGAGCACAAATGCACTCAAAATGGATGGGTTGATCATTCAAAGAGCTTCAGAGATGATTGGCATGGGTCTTATCTAGTTGAATGTATAAATCTCTGCCTTTTTGTTGTTCTAAATTATGCTGCTTTAAATTTTTGCTTATTCTAAATTATGTTGTTGTGACTTAGCATCATAAGGAAGCATGTAAAGGAGTGGCTACTATATTTCCCTGCTATAAAACAAAATAAAGTAAATTAAATAAAACTAAGCAGAATGTAGTAAGATGCAGATATCCTTTCATGCCTTTATGTAGTTGCACTTTAGGCCAGTGTACTTTTGCAACTGTATGTTTCCTGAGAAGAATGAAACTTAATCCCTGCCATATGTCATATGCTTCAAATAAATCATAAAACGTTATCAGAAAAGCCTTATTTGCGCAGTCATTCCAAAGAGAAGAGTCCAATATGCCATCTGAGAAAAACTCTGCAACCCTGAATCTTGTTCTTTTGTGTGCAGTAATACCTTTTTCTTGTGCAATTCTAACATCTAAATTGATTTGATCAGTCCCTTTATAATTTCTTTTCCTGCAGCTCTGCGCCATGAGACAAAAATTACCACCTTGTTGGCTAGTACATAAGAATATAATAACAATAGTAATTTATGTACTTGGAGCTTCACAAAGTGAAAGAACACTGAACAAGTTTATTTTCATGTTTCAGATGAGTCTGACATACTTAGATCCTAAGTTTTTGAAACTAGTAATTCTATTTATTTAATAAACATATAATTTTGTTAATGCGTGAGATAGATACAAATAGTATGTCTCTGCACCAGTGTATTTCCTCCAGTTCTACTAGCAAAACATGATGATTTTGCTTGACTAACCTGCATGACTCCATCAATTCTCTTATGCCTAAAATGTAGATGGTAGTGGAATAAAGCAGTGCTCTCAAATAAGATGTCAATAGTCACTGAGGAGAAGAAGATGCCTTTGAAAATCTACAGAAAAAGGTTGTGCCTGCTTATGTTTGAACACTTAGGCAGAAAGACTGTCCCGGTAGAGGTCTTCAAAGGCACCTCTTTCTTCTGGTTATTCAGGGAATTAAAAATGATCTTTTCAATAATATCCTAAAAGTTATCCATAAGCTATATACCTAAGTTAAAACAAGTTTAAAGTCTGAACATCAAAAGGGTGTGCTCAAGTAACCTGTACATGTTACTACAAACTGAAATCATTATATGGGAAACAGAGGGGTGCCTTTCTTCTTTCTACTATTATTTTTGCCATGACAAGCCTCCTCCTGCTTCCTTTGCACCTTTTTTGTATACTGGAAATTTTTTTTCTTAGGGTGTTTTATCAGTATTCAGTATAGCTCTTCAAGTGACTTTACTTTTGGCATATAGTACAGAGCTTGTACCTGCTATTCCCATTCGTATTATAGTTGAAGTAGAATCACACTGCATCTGAGCTCAATCTGTCACATATATATACTACTGTTCTTTCTGCCAGCTACATGGTAAGAATATATTTGTAAGTAGCCTCAATTTGATACAGCTGCTGAGACTTAGCATGACTTCTCCCAATTAGCTCCTATAAAGAACATTTGACTAAAGACAATTTTTCAAGTGCAATTCAGGCTCTTGTAGTGATAATAAATCCTTTCTTATTATTAAAGTATTAGCTGACAAAAAGTAATACATATAAATCCAAGACACTCAGCAACAATACTCTACATAATCGTGCTCATTTGATCTCTTTGGTTTCTAATCCATGTATATCTCAAAAAATTTAAAAGGATTTCCCATAGCTTAAAACTTCAGATATTTTAGTCAGTTCTGCTACATATCACATGACTATACCTTTTGTAGACCAATGTAGAATAGATTTGTGACTTCTGTTTGGAAAATAAGTAGGAATAATCAAGCTTAAAGCAAGAAGTTTTGGTATCCTACAACACATGCCTTCAAAAATTCCATTTTGTTAAGTTTTTCTCTCTCACAGAGACAGACACACCTCCAGAAGACAAACATGTACCCTGAAATTCAGGAAAAAGTTACTGATTTGTCTGAAAAAATCCACATAAATATGCCTTTAAGAAAAATCTAACTCTTCTCATTAAAGCTTAGAGCCCCGAAATAAAGTTTTGGAGCAAAGAAAAACAAGGAGACCTAGAGGTATGGACTTCAGGTCTCCTTGTCAGTGTCAGATTTAGAGTCATTGTTCAGCTACTACGGCAGTAGACAAGAGCAATTATCTTGTCAGCTCACTCTCCCGTCACTGACCCAATGGCTAGTAGTAGATGTTAAAGATTCAGGAACAAGTTGATTAAAACCACCCTGCTCATAGTAGGGGTGGTTTTTTCCAGTTCAGATGGTGGTACATTTATTCCCTGAAATATAAGTTGCCATATCCTTTTATAGTAAAAGATTAAAAGGAGTTTCTGATTTACTTTTCATACACAGTCTGCTATTTCCTCCATATTGACTGTTCCTCCTCTTATTTGCTGCAGCTCTAAATTAAGTATACCTTGTTCTTAAGCTTCCTTTTTGTCTGGGGGCCTGATTCTTATCTCCAGTCAAATCATCACCAACAAATCTCTTAATCCCTTCTGTAGTGAGTGAACTGCTACATTTTGGCCAAAGTTTACTTTCCAAACTACAATTTTAGTCCATGCAAGGTGCACTGCAACAATCTCTGAGATTACAAAAGCATGGACCCTGCTTACAGTGCTCACAGCCAGAACAAATCTTCATGCTTTAAAGGGAAGACTGAGTCCTGGTTGACCTTTTAGTGCCCTGAGTTTCCCATGCCTATGTTTGCACTTTTTCCATGTGAAGAAATGAGAGGGAAAAGCAGCTGTAGAGCCTAATGATAGGATAAGTCTCACCCCTGGATAAAACAGCAGTGTCCAGGAGACTTTTCATCATTTTAGTCCACTCTGATCAAGTAAGTGATTCCTAAAAATAAAATCCAGGCGGAAAAAAAAGAAAGAAACCAGCTCAGTCTACCCTTTCTGATGTCAATGGCAAGATTAATATCAGAAATCACTTTCTAAATAATTACTGGCAGAATGATCATTTGAAACACAATATAACCTTTCTCATTTCATTAATCTGCATATTGTGTAATCCACACTAAAATTTGGCAATTACTTTCACCTCTCAACAAAGTTTAAATGTGAGAATGTTTTAGTGACAGCTCAAATTATTAAACTATCATTTGAAAAAAAATTACAGTGTATTTCATGTTATGAAATATAAAAAACAGTGGAAATCTAATTGACAAAATAAAAAAAGGCAATTATGTTTTCATGAATTATCCTTGATATTTCAAATGTTTTTGTTTGCTAATTTAGCAAATTTCAATATTTTACGCTCTTCCAGACACTAGTTATCATGACTTAAAAAATATATAATTATTGCTATAATCACTGTATTATTTAACAGGCTGAAAAATCTAGCATATGCTACTACTTATGATGTCATTTGAGTAAGATTCCAGATAGGTAGCAAAATTAAATAGTTAGAATCTGATCTAGAAATCTTTATTCTCTCAGCAGTTCTTACTGAGATGGCCTCTTTTTCAGATGCTGTCTACAGTGCTCAAATTTGTCAACAGTCCCTAAAGACTGCCTGAGAAACAAGCAAGGGACATGTCAAAAGGAAAGCATTTTTACAATAGTTTTTAATATTACACATGAAAAGTGCATAACAGGTCTGTTATTTGGCACTGATAATGCACTTTTAATTATCAAACTGCACAGTAAATCGGTCTTCTTTCACAAGCTTGCAGTGATATGACCTCTTCCAGACCACTCATTTGAAACAAGAGAGGACTTCAAGTATATTTCATAGAGTCATAAAATCATAGAATGACTGGTTGAGGAGAAAGATTGGAGGGGACCTTAAGGATCATCTAGTTGCAACCCCCGTGCCATGGGCCTGGACACCTATCACTAGACCAAGTTGTTCAGAGCTCCACCAAACCTGGTCTTGAACACTTCCAGGGGTGGGGCATCCACAACTTCTGTGGGCAACCTGTTCCATTGCCACACCACCCTTCTAGTAAGATAACTCAGTATCTTCTTTTACATCTCTTATTAAAATATGTTCTTCTATAAAGACTAAATATTGCTAGTGCCTGACTTCGTTTAGGCCAACAGAGACATATATTTGTTCCTATTAGTTTTATTTGTTTTGTAACCTCATCTGGTATTTACTATTTATCCACTCTGATAAGGCTGAAATATCAGGAAAGATTGGGAAAAGAAAAGGAATAAATTGAATGTTCTGTATGATACAATAATTATGTCATTTATGGTCACAATTATTAACTTTGCATATACCTTCTTTGTTTAAAAAGAGAAAAGCCAAAAGGCTAGCCAATCTGGATAGGAAAGCTTTAATACAAGAGTGATGGGGTAATGGAGTTGACAACTCACAAACAAGTGAAGAAGTAGTGAACCACGTTTTCAAGCAAAGGATGGGCATTTCATGTGGGCATGAAATGCCTCATAATCAGCAAACCAGGGAGGGAGTCCCATTCCAAGCCTATGCACACAAATAAAGAGGTGCTAAGAGAACAGTATAAGAGGAAACTCTCAGTATTTTCCTGGAAAATCAGCAGGACTCAATGCACACAGAATGAGGTACAAAGAGGAGGAACTACAAGTCTTCATAAAGGTTCAGGGCACATACATTTGGGGTCACAGAGGTGAGGTGAGATAGTCCCTGCAAAGGGAGTACTGCAATGAAGAGACACAGGCATGGATTTGGATATGGATTTAGGGAAGATGCTCTGCTGGATATGATATTTATAAACAAAAATGATCTGTTGAGGAATGTTAGGGTTTGGAGGCAGCTTTATCTGCAGTGATTGTGAGATGGTGTATTCCAGGATCTTGAGAGAAAGAAACAAAGCAAACAATAGAATCACAATTCTGGATATCATGGCAGCAGACTTTGACATGTTTGGGGTTCTTCTTGCAGGAATCTATGGGACATGGTCTTGGAGACAAGTGGGATCACCTCATCCTTTCCAATATCCTGTTCTTCAAGCTTGAGAATGGTTAATCCCAAGGAACAGAAAATAAGGCCAAGCATGTGGGAGGCCTGCAGATGAATAGGGAACTCCTGCCAAAACTCAAGTTTGAAAAGGACAAGAAAGTGATTGGGTGATGATCAACAGCATAGACTTTCTAAAAGCAAAATACTATCTAACCAAGCTGATAGCATTTTTTTAATGAAATGAGTGACTTGGTGGATAAGGAAATCATGACTTTAGCAAGGCTTTCATCACTGTCTACTCTAATATCCCCATCAACAAATTGATGAAATACAGGTTAAGTAAATGGACAGTGAGGCAAATTGAAAACTGGCTGCACTGCTGGGCTTAAAGAATTGTGATTAGCAGCACAAAGTTCATCTGGAAGCCAGTCACCATTGGTGTACCCTAGAGACAAGGACTGTTTAATGTCTTCATTAATGATCAAGATAAAGGGACAGATTACATTCTCAGAAACTTTGCAGATAAAACTGGGAGAGGCAGAAAGACTAGATTGTTGTGCTGCCATCCAGAAGAACCTCAAAGGAATGGAGAAAAACAGACAAACAAGAGCATCACAAAGATCAAGTAAATGAAATAAGTTCATTATGATAATTTAGATGTATCCATTTTCATGGAGCCATTTAAAGATGGTAGCAAATAGTGGAAGTTTTAATAACATTAAAAAAAATCAGAAAACATCCTTTTGTGAAACCTAATATATGCAAGATCAGTAATTCTTTGACAAGGAAAAGGCCTAAGTATCTAAAAGACAGTGTAGTCTTCATCTTTAAATCCTATTAAATTCCTATCTTCTACACTTTGTTACCATAATGACATTTTAGTGTTTGTCAATTATTTATTTAATCTGTTGTATGCATGCACCTGTCACTTTTTCTCTAGTACTATACAGCAGCTAAAAATGTCTATTGTCTGTGGACAGCTAACTTCCATGGCAAACTTATGTGAGTTTGTGCACTCTTCTGTGTTATTTTGGTATACCAATCCTGTTCTCTTTGCTGGAGAGCTGCTCTTTTGTTCACATGAGATGACAGAAGGCCTTAAAATATTGGAAATTGCTAATTATCAATAGGTGTATACAACTTCACAGTGGATTCTACATATTCATGTATTGTACTACAAATCACCAACACCTGTTAATGTTTCTCTGATCTTTTTTATGTGAGAAGACATAAAGTAGATACATGTGATAGAAACTGAAATTATCCATAATTCTATGAATTCTAAAGAGATATTAATGCATACATTTCCTAAATTTTTAGTATCTTTAAATTATGACTATCTCTATGATGCACTTAGCCAGAGGAGAAAACATCTATGCTGCTTTTGTGAAAAGACGAAACATGGAAGTTAGTCAAACTACCTGAGAAGACGAGAAATAGAGACTGGGAGGAAAGAAAATTAAAGAGAACAAAAACACATTCTTTGAATTACTTAGATTTAAAATCCAAATTCAATGTTCAAAGAAGGGCAAGTGCAGCCAAAGAAGGGCAATAAAGCTGTTGAAGGATCTGGAGCACAAGATTTATGAGGAGTGGCTGAGGGAGCTGGGCTTGTTTAGAGAGAAAAGGAGAGAAGAGAGAAAGGAGAAAAGGGTTGTTCTGGAGAAAAGGAGGTTCAGGAAAGACCTTATCACTCTCTACAGCTACCTGAAAGGAGGTTGTAGCAAAGTGGGGGTTGGTTTCTTCTCCCAAGTAACAAGTGACAAGACTAGAGGGACTGGCCTCAAGTTGCACCAGGAAAGGTTTAAATTGCATATTAGGAAAAAATTTCTTCAGTGTTGTGAAACACTGGAAGCCCGAGAAAATGATTGAATCACCATCCGTGAAGGTATTTAAAAGATGAGTAGATGTGACTCTGGAAAAGTTTGTAGTGGAGTGCTAGGTTAATGGTTAACTCAATAATTTTTTCCAACCTAAATGATTCTTTGGTTTTAAAACATATATTAAAATATAAAAAAGAAATAAAGTCATTGATGTGTCATGTATTTTTCAGTGTTCTATCCATTCATAGTACCCAAAGGGATTAGTCTAGTAGTTCCTCTTAATTTAAATAACAACTTGTAATTCTGGCAATCCGAATAGTTTATTCCAAGTGTTGTCCTGCTGCTTAATAATAGAGCACACTTGAATTTTTTCTTTCCTTGTCTTTTTGAGTTTTATTATCCAAGCCCTTGTTTCAATTCGGAGACTGGGTTACTTACTACCAGACTTAAGAGTAAGCATTTTGTTATTTATCTGATTTGTCTTCCACTAAATTGTATTTTGGATGCAATATAAAGTACTTAGTTTACATGTCTATTCATTTTTCATGCTCTTCTGAAGAAATGTGTAAAGTTTCTAAGTTTAATCATTTCCAAGTTTACTTGTAACTTCCAAGTAAAGTTACAAACTCCTGTCTTGTAACTTATTCAAAGTGTTCAATTATGAGGATTTTAACTGATAAGATTGCATAAAACTGCTTTAACAGCCTAAAGTACTAGAACCACCAACTGCCTTTCTTAAGTTGCAGGTATTTGTTTCTAGACATATTTTACAAAAGAGGAGAGAGGTTAGACAGTTATTTCTAAGCCTTTTTTGTCAAACCAAACAACCAACCACCAACTTTGTTGACACCTACAAATGTTGGTTTTGAACTGTTGAGTGTGTTACCTATTTTATGTTAAGTGGGCATAAAAATTGTGTTAGACACATTTTAAACAAACATACATTAATGATTATTTTATAAAGTTTGATAAACAATGAATGTATCTCATAAATATGCTACTCTATAAGCAATGTGTTCCAAGATATAAATATGAATAAAGAGGTTAAAATATCCATTTCACCTGTGTAACACCTTAGTTGCATATTAAATCACATATTCATTGGTTTGTAGTGGTTTATTATTATATATATATATACCATTTTGTTTATTTAAGTTGAAGTTGAAAGAGTGCACAACATAATTCTTCTGCAAGCATAATGGTATTCAATAGTTTGTTTCCTTTCTCTTTTAGAAATAAATTTTCAGTGAACTTGCTCCCTATGAGAAACAGAAAAACCCTCCACCCCTCACCAAAAACTTTCCATTTAGTTCTTTCACTGTTCAGAATTAGATGGGACACTTAAAATTTTAACAGACATATTTATTAAAACATTAGATTTCACATTCTATCTATTGAATTCTAGCTGCCTTAAGACTCCCACGAATCTTATCAGTGTAAACTATGAATACTTCGTTTTTCCTATAGCTGTAACAAGTTCAATGCAAATCTTGTTCTTCAGTGAAAATTTTTTCGGGATCATGTAATGAACAACACAAATTAAATACCTTTAAGTGTTTTTTGATTTTTTAAGTTAATATTTTGGAGTAATTAAGAAGTCTTTTCCTTATAAAAAGTCAAACACACATGCATTGTACAAAAGATGAAATTAAAACCTCAAAATTTATGGTTTTTCAAAGACCTCTGCAATGTCTGCCACTGGATTTTTTTGTTTACACAGGAAAGGAAATAAGGGATAATAATTTCAGCATCTGGATGCAAACTAAATATTTGCATTCCTAAGAGAAATTTTTATTAAAAGCTAAATTAGCCTTTATTTCATATTCTGAACTCAGATTTGACCTCATTTGCTAGTTATTCATTAGTAAAAAAAAGGCAAAATAAGTTTCTTAAGTCTTAAATTTCTGAAAGAAAGGTGTATGAAGAACTTATTGAAAGCATAAATAAATATTACCAGAAAATAATGATTCTTACATGAAACTTTCAATGAAAATATTATTCTTAACTGGAATAATGTCAGAAGTACTTTAACTGTGAAGGTATGTTAAAAGCCCCAAACAAACTTTTTATACTCCCTTTGTGCTGAAGGCTGAATACACAGAGAGTTAAATAATCTTTTGAATAGATCCATGGACACTGACTAGTGAGTTTCAATCAGTCAGTGACTTGGAAGCTACACATAAAAACAAAAGCAGGGCATGGTGAGACAGACAGCCATGTTACCTAAATCACCTATCATTCACATCTTCAGATTTCAGAATTCTAAAATCTTTCCCTTGATGTTTTTCCTACCTCCGCACAAAGATCCTAGCTTTCCTGGCTGGGGTTCCTCTCGCCCAGCTGCTGCTGGAGCACTATCCAATGCATCTCACAGCAGCCGGCAAGCAGCTGAGAGCAACCACAGCATACATCACTGAGCTCACCTGGTCTGACTGCATGGAGAGAACTGCTTCTGAATCCTCTGAAAACCTACAGGAAAATGTTGATTTATCTTTTCTGCATGAGTAAAGTATACCCAAAACTTCTCTTTTTAGATGTAATATTACACAATATTACCAAGCTGGTAGTATCAAGTTTTGCTGTTTGTTGTAGTTTTACCTTGTTCCAATTCTGTTCATTTGTGGTAAATTAACAGCTGACTGGTTGTTGAGTTATGGTATAATATTTCACACCTTGTGAATTTAACAACACTCAGACTCCGCTGTTGTACCTACTCATGCACAAGGTGTGAATTATAGCTTCATTACTCACACCTTGTCATTTCTCATTGTTTAAGCATTATAGTGAGGTCAAACAGAGAGATAAATTTATTTAAAGTTTTGTTTCTATCAACTAAAACTCACTTTGAATGTTTCACTGTAATAGCTTGTCATCAAAAGAATAAATTATTTAAGAACAAACAATTCCATTATATTTTAGAAGCGGGCAACCGTTGGCACACAAGTCCACAGAGCTGGAAGGGAGCTTAAAGATCACTTAGTTCCAACCCACCTGCCATGGACAGGGACACCTTCCTCTAGATCAAAGACTACATTCATCCTGACTAAGTGTGGTCGGTTCACTGACATTCCGGTGGCACAGACAGGTTTTTAGACAAAGATTAGCATGTCCAATTGGCAGTTCAGATCTACCTGTATTTGGTAACTTATCTGAAAAATAACTCTAAGAGAATAATATTATAATTCCCTGACTGAGGAATGATCATGGATTCTAATTCTCCATTCTGAAAGAAGCACAAGTAACTTGGAGAAAATATTTGAAGGAGTCTTTATGATTAGATATTTATCTATTGAGAAAGTACTCATTTGAATTGTTAGTGCATTTTTCTCAAATAGGGATATATTACTATTTTTTTTCTTTTCTTGTGTTGTTTTCCAGCTTAAAATATTGTCTTGTTTTCCATGCTTAAAATATGGAAGTCCTGTGCTTGTTTTCCACAGTTATTGTAATCTATATACTTGCCACTGTAATATATTTTTGAAAACTCATACAACCTGCTTGATTAGAAAGAATTATCATCCATTGTGTTGAAATTGTTTTAATACACAACTGAGAAACCTGGAAACTTCACATAGGAAGAAATGGAAACTTTTAAGATAAACATGTTTTTAAAAACTTCACATCAGAGTTGGAAGCAGGAATGTATTTCTGATTGTGCCAAGGACTTCATGCCTTCACTCTCAAATAAAAAAAAAACAACTAAAAAAACCATTTCTAATTATTAAGAAAATAAACTCTATGAAAATATTGCATAATTTCCTTCATGATTGTATTTCAAGACAGTTTTATATATCTTACGAATATTAAAATTTCTTTTGTTAATGCATATATATTCTATTTTGGGATGATTTCTGATTGTTAAGAAAATAAACTATGAAAACATTTGTTTATTTCTGTTATGATTTGACATTTATTTTGGAGGAAGGGATATTTAATTTCACTTTTTTGTTTGTTTGTTTTAAAAAATCCCTATATAACTACGAAATTAGAGACATAATGAAAAAACTATATTCTTCAGGTGCTCTAGATTTAAAAATCTGACAACAAGTTACAAAAGAAAAAGCAGGTTTGCATTTTTTTTTTTTCCAGGATACACTGGTACTAAAATTGTCACATGTTCGAGCATTTAGTTCCACGATGTGACTAGGTGGCTCATCTTGTGCTTGAAAACAAATCATGCTCATTTGGTCTCTGTGATTTTCTCCTGTGTTTGGGATCCCTCTGTCCTTATATGTACAGACATAATTTGTTTCAAGACCAGGATCTGTACTCCTCTGCTCTCCTTCCTCCATTCCCTCAAGATCTTGAGCTCCAGTGTTTTGTGGTCACTACTGCCAGGACTGTCACTTTTTATCAAGTCTCCAAGAAGTTTTCCCTTAAAGTGTAGTACACACCAGTACTGATCGAGTAATGATGGGACACACTTCTTACATCAGTAAACTCAGTTTTGCATCATAAGGTTTATGCCCAGTGCTTGAGCTCCATGTACGTCTTTTTTAAACTGTGATACACGACCAGCAGAGACTGAATATGGCTCTTAGTGCCATGGTCTTCAGACAAGGTGGTGTTGGGTCAAAGGTTGGACCTGATGATCTCAGAGATCTTTTCCAACCTAGTTGATTCTGTGATTCTGTATCTTGCTTTCTGCGAGCACACTAAGATGGAGAACAGTATTCCAGTAGCAACAGTATTCCAGTAGCAACCGTATTCCACTGGCAATTTTGCCAGTCGTATGTAAAAAGGCCAAATTGCATTTTTTCTTCTTTGCATTATCACTATGTATATATGTACAAAGATTTCATTAGGCCCTTTCACTGCAGTATTGTGCTAAAAGGACATGATGATTAGCTGCAATGACTCCTAAATCCTTCTATGAATCACTGCTTTCCAAGACTAAATGTCATTATGGGTTAATAATAGTCCTGCATCATTCCCTGTGCTTAGTTTCACAGTTACTGAAATACTGCAGCTTCTGTTTGGCTGACATTGAAGATAGAAAGTTTTTTAAGTACCCTAAATCCTCCTCTAATTTTATTTAACTTAAATATATGTCTCTGATTTACAGTCACCAAGCCACATTTTCAGCTGACGTAAATCAATGTGACTTGCTGTTTACCTCAAATAATGATCTATTCCACACATTGCAATTGCTTAAATGAAGCACAGAGAAGATATCTCTATGATACGCATTATTGACTACTTTACACATAATAAATCAAGATTAATATCAAACATTATATTGCATAAAAAGTGAACTCACAACCATTCAGAAAAATGAGAAATCAGATGTCCTAATTAACTAGAAATTAAAACATGATTCTTTCAATCAAAGCCTTGAATGCTCCGGGAGATGACATTGATGTAAGGCCATTTTTCTCTGAGGATTTCTTTCTGTATTTCAGTGAATTCCCCTTCTCCTCACTCCTGTAAATACATATAGATGTTTACTCAGCTTTTATCTTTCCTAGAACGGACTCCTATGGTTATTCCATTCTTAGTCAGAAGGCAGAGCAAGTGCATTTTCCTCAGTAGGTAGGATAAATTCAGCTATGTAGTGCTCATCACTTAATGACTGTATATAGCCTATACAATAGCTATACAGTAGCCTTTAAAACTCATTCTTAAAAGAAAATTTCATAAGATCATAGAATAGTTTGAGTTGGAAGGGACTATAAAGATCATCTATATTCAATTTGCCACTGCCAGGGATACCTTCCACTAGACCAGATTGCTCAAAGCCCCATCCAACCTGGCCTTGAACACTTCCAGGGATGGGGAATCCATAGCTTCTCTGTTCTAGTGTCTCACCACCCACACAGTAAAGAATTTCTTGTTTATATCTCATCTAAATCTACCCTCTCTCAGTTTGAAGTCATTTCCTCTTATCCTATCACTGCATGCCCTTGTAAAAAGTCCCTCTCCAGCTTTCCTATAGGCCTACTTCAGGTATTGGAAGGCTGCTGGAAGGTCTGCCTGGAGCCTTCTCCTCTCCAGGCTGAACATCCCTAACTCTCTCAGGCTGTCATCATACGAGAGGTGCTCCAGTCCTATGATCATCTTTATGGCCCTCTCTGCATTTACTCCAGCAGATTCAAGTGCTTCTTATGTTGGGGACCCCATAGTTGGACTCAGTACTCCGGAGAGAAGACTAGAGAGGGAGAATCACCTCTTTTTACCTTCTTGTCACATTTCCTTTGATGCAGCCCACTATATGCTTGGCTTTCTGGGCTGTGATTGCACATTGTTTGGTCGTGTTGAACTTTTAAGCTGGCACTCAGTCTGGTGCACAAGAGGATTCCATTCAACCTGCATCCATATTTTTTTTCTCTTTTCTGGAGACAGAGCGGTTATTTGTGAAGCAACTACTGGCTTAATGTACCTTTTTTCCTCTACAAAACTGAATGAGAGCTTCCATGTTCCACTATGAAGAGAACAAAAGGCAGTGAGTTGGGAGGAAGCCTGTGGCATAGTCAGAGTGCTGGTATATTGCTAAAGGAGTAAACAAATTAGTTGAGGGGTGGAAGAAATGTTGAGGAAGAAACACATCTTCATGCAGTTCATTCTCTGTGATTGTGGATGGAGTGTGTTGTCAGATCCTGAGCCAATGCCATATGGAGAATGCAGGTAAGACCACTAGAATCATAGCCTGTTTTTTATTTAAATATATGTGTTTGGAGGCACAAAGAGCAAAGAAATCCTACCTCCTGCATGTTTCTTCCCCAGTAGTCTTCCATTTTTACTACTTCTGCTGTGTCGCAGCCCAGATTTGATCCCTTGTAATATTTATAATATTCATGAGCTCCCAGAAGCATGTCTGATTTTCTGCAGATCCCCCAATGCCTGACAAATCACATCACCTTTATTCCCCTCTCTCAGAGAATATGCTGTTGTTGGCCTAAATCCTCATGTTTTTCTGAGCCTTATTAGACCTTTATGAATAACTTGGGAGAATCTACAGCATTAAAGTCACTGTTTCTGCTTGCAAAGAAGTTGCTGTCTGGGCTACTGTCTACTTACCTTCCTGCATGTGTGCAGGCTTTTGCTTTGTGTACAAGACAGCATTAAAGATTGCCCTATACAAGTCAAACAATTCAAAAAATTTTATATAACAATATCATATTCAGAAATAATCACCATACGACTCCAAATCAGATTTGTGTCTTTCCAACATTTTCCATGAGTTTTCTTGAAATTAGACTAATTCACTTTTTTCCTCCTTTCTTACTGTGCCAAAAATTGCCTCAAATGCAGTTTTTCTATGCTGCTGAAGCTGTTCAGTAGTTTCACCATGTAGATCCATATACATCACAGAAAATTAAAGAAAACTTTTGTTCACTGACCTGCAAATGCTACAGAAAAATCTATTTTAAGCAAATAAGTTGATCCAAATAAGAAAGGACTGTATCATATTACATGAAAAAGAAGCACTCATCATCCAATTATAATTCCTAGCTAAAGTCAATCATCTTGCTTTCTGTGATTTTGCAGCAAACACAAAAAGCAATTGACTATATTGTTAGCCATGGAATTCGGGTAAAATTATTGCAACAGTTATAATGATAAATTCTGACCTTTCTGTTACAAGGCAGGTCTGCTTTCTCATTGTGTGTATAATGCTAGGGATAAGAGGACACAGCATATTATCAGGTCTCCTGTTACGGACACAAGTAATGATAAAGAATGAAGGAATAGACAAACCACTTTTTCACTAAAAATGCCCATTTCTTACTGTAAGACTCTTCAGTGCATGTTGCAGTAATGTGCCAGGGGAGCCATTTTTCTACTCTTCCAAACAGGAACAAAATGTATTGTTACATCTTATGCTGATTACAGCATATACAGAAGGTAAGTGATGGGTACAGAGCATAAAATACATCCTGCATCAATATACTGTACTGTTTAGGGCCTCATTTCACAAATGGAACATTTTTTTTTCCTATGTCTTTTTTATGAAGAAAGACACAACACTGATGAATGTTTTCCTGTCTCCATCACGGCATTAATGGAACAGGACACAAGACAGTGTTGTACCATGCTTGATACACTTGAAAAATTAACTTTTAATGTGCTTATGGTCTTTTTATCACATGTGAAAAATCTTGGAAAGAAAAAATTGAATTTTTGGGAATTCATTTATTAACAGCACAGGCCTCAGCCCCTCTTTATGCGTGAGTCATAGAAGCATGAAAGGACAACGTACGTAGGTGTAGAAACCAACAGATCTTGCTGTTTTGGCATCCCGAAGAGTCCAAAGCAAGTAACTTGAATCAAGTATCAGGTCAAAAAGGCAGAGTCCTTATTTTTCCTACTATTATCAATGTTAAGGGAAACTGAAAAGGCAGTAATATAAAGATTAACAGAAGCTAAAAGCTTTGAAAGAAAAAAGAAAAAAAACTCATATGCATCAAATATATTTGCTGGAGCTTATCCAGCTCTGCAAATCTTCCCTCTGTGTTCTTTCACCAAATTGCCCTGACTATCCAACCAGGGAACAATCTTGAGTTTGAAGCATGCAATCATGCACAAACACTTTCCAAAGTCCTGTCAAGAGATGTTGTTGACACAGTCTCAGAAAAAAAGAATGGTTCCAGGTGTGTTTAATGAATGTGTTTGTGTATTTTAAGTCTGCAACTGCTTCAGAGAAATCAGCTATGAGAAATGGGATTCGCTACAGTCAGTGGAATCAGGACTTCAGGATGAGGAAATAAAAGCTAAAGCTGTGACTGTTGGGGCATAGATGTAACCTGCATTTAATAATCTATTTTTATTTTCTATCCACAGCTTTTTTTTCTGTCATCCTTATTGTCATGTGCCACCTCAAGCTTCTAGACAGACAGACAGGTTAACCTTACGAATGCCTCTTCCAGGCACATTCAGCCTCATTTTAATTAAGATATCAAGATATGGATGTGTTCTAAACAATAAAGGTGAGTTGACTGGGAAGATATAATGTATTATTTCTGAATACATGTAGAAGTTCTGATTTTGCAATTTGTACCTACAGATGACAAATATTTTACTTAATACTACAGACCTGTTAATTTTGAAAGCTTTTGAATTACAAGAAAACTTGCAACACTATACAAAGAACTGTCCCTGATAACATCCTTCTTTGTCTTTTTTTTGTCTTTTATTTGTCTTGATATTTTTGCCTACAGGTAGCTAGCTTAAATAGAAGTTTAACAGATATGTCACATATCATAAATGAAAAACTAACTCAGTGCTAAATGTCATGAAATCCCAAATCTAATGAATTACAAGTTAGATAGTCATGTTAAACACATAAATATGTACCCATATACATTTATGGGGAAGAGCTAACATTTTCTGTGATTGTCTTTTTTTTTTTCCCATGCAGTTATCAACAACCACAAGCAGGTACAAATATTGACCAGATTTTTCAATTCTGGTTCAAGGTTTAAGACTCTTCCATTATGATGTATCTGGTACAAGGGGTGATTTTTATGGAATAACATTTTGGCACTTCATGGATAATATGCCTTGGTAAGGGGTTTTGAGGTGGCGCATGTAGAGGTTGTTTTCTTAATTCTTAGACATTGAGTAATCATAGTATAGAACCATAGAATTATTTAGGATGGAAAAGACCTTTACGATCATGGAGTCGACCTGTTAACCCAGCACCGCCAAGTCCACCACTAAACCACGTTGCCAAGGCCCACATCTGCAGGTCTTCTAAATACTTCCATAAGAGGTTACTCAGCCACTTTCTTGGGTAGTTTGTTCCAATGCTTGACAAGCCTTTCAGTGAAGAATTTTTTTCCTAATACACAATCTAAACTTACCCTGAAGCTGTTTCTTATTGTCCTGGAAGAAGAAACTGACCCACCCACCTTGCTACAGCCTCCTTTCTGGTAGTTGTAGAGAGTGATAAGGTCTCCCCTAAGCCTTCTTTTCTCTAGACAAAGTAAAGCCACTCCTCAGCAGGATTTGTACTCTAGAGCCTTCACCAGCTCTGTTGTCCTTGTCTAAACAGGCTCCAGCACCTCAATATCTCTCTTGTCCTGAGTGGCCCAAAAGTGAACACAGGATTCGAGGTGTGGCCTCACCGGTGCTGAGTATGGGGGAACAATTACTGCTCTGGTCCTGCTGGCCACACTAGTTCTGATACAAGCCAGGATGCCATTGGCTTTCTTGGCCACCTGGGCACACTGCTGGCTCATGTTCAGACGGCTGTTGACCAGCACCCCCAGGTTCTTTTGCACCAGGCAGCTCAGAGGGCCCGGTATCAGGAGAACAACTGGTCTTACTATTAAAGACTGAGGCAAAGGCAGCACTAAGGTACCTCAACCTTTTCCTCATTCTTTGTTAATAAGTTTCCCCTCTCGTCCATGAAGGATGGAGATTTGCCTTAGCCCTCCATTTGCTATTACTATGTTTGTAGACACATTCCCAGTATTTTTGTTTCTCTGTTTTACCTCAATTCAGAAATGTTCTTGTGAGAAACTCTTCATTGGGTTAAGAACTGGCTTGGTGGCCGGCCCAGAGAGTGGTGGTGAGCGGTGCTGCATCCAGCTGGCAGCTGATCACTAGTGGTGTTGCCCAGAGATTAGTGTTGGGCCCAGTCCTGTTTAATATCTTTATTGATGATCTAGATGAGGGGATTGAGTGTACCATTTGCAAATTTGCAGCTGATACTGGGGGAGTATCGATCAGTAGATCAATAAGGGAGGGTAAGAGGGCTCTGTAGAGGGACCTGGAAAGGCTGGATGAATGGGCCAAGACCAATGGCAAAAGTTTCAGCAAGACCAAGTACTGGGTCCTACACTTTGGCCACAATAATTCCATGCAGCACTGTATCAGGAATAGTGTGGCCAGCAAGACAAGGGATGTGAATGTCCCTGTGTACCCAGCACTGATGAGGCCACACCTCGAATCCTGTGTCCAGTTCTGGGCCCCTCAGTTTAGGAAGGACATTGAGGTGCTGGGGCAAGTACAGAGAAGGAACACAGAGCTGGTAAAGGATCTGAAGCATATGTCCTGTGAGGAGCAACTGAGGGAGCTGGGATTGTTTGGCCTGGAGAAGAGGAGGTTCAGGGGAGACCTTATCACTCTCTACAACCTCCTGAAAGGAGTTCGTAGCCAGGTGGAGGTTGGTTTCTTCTGACAGACAACAGGAATGCATAGTCTCAAGCTGCACCAGGGCAGGTTTATATTGAACATTAGGAAGAAATTTTTCCCAAAAAAATTGATTAGATATTGGAATGGTCTGCTCAGGGAGGTGGTGGAGTCACAGTCGCTGGAGGTGTAATAGAAAGACTGAACATGGCACTTAGTGCCATGAGCTAGTTGACATGGTGGTAGGTCATAGGTTGGACTTGATAATCTCAGAGGTCTTTTCCAATATAGTTGATTATGTGATTCTGTGAAATAAATAGCTGTAATGAACAACAAAAATGTATTTGAAGTTTTAATTTAGAGAGCAAAAGAACTTACTGACATATGTGTGGCCAGCATTTGCACTCAGGCCTTCTACAGAAGTTGAAGAACTGAGTGTATTTAGAGAAATAGGCTATTTACTTCCTCCCATCCTGAAATGTAGTTCACAGAATCACTGTATTTAACTGTGCTTGCTGAAAGCATTTTTGTGACAAGTGTGAAGGAAAAATGTATTTCTGAATGCTCCAATAGCAAAAAGTAGTGTTCTGGTTTTGATGATTTTTCTATAACTCAGAGGCCTAGAACTGCAAAAGTATTATTCAGGCCTTGGGAATTCCACAGAATTTGGTTGCTGGTTTCACTGAAGACTCACTTTTGCTTTTTATTTCTTTCCATTGATGAATGTTAAGAAATTCCTGACACAAAATGTAGCAAATGTTTTCAACTTCAGTCCTTGTCAACTCTTCAATAGTTTTGTCTTCTTGTTTCAGAAAATAAATATACACAACGTTCTCATTTGTCTGTTTGATAAATACACCTGAATGCTCAATAACTTATCTTTGAAATTAACCTGTCAGAGTAATCACGACACAAGTATAATGATGAAACATTACTCTGCTCTAAAGATGAATTTCTGTAACAGTCATAACTGGCCTCCAGGGCGTTACTGATTGATGAAGCAATACTTCAACAGAAATTGAACTAATTTATGTGCAGGTCTACACAGAAAAATCTACATATTCTACTATGTGCAGAATCATTTGGCTAACCATCAACAAAATCATGAAGGATGTCAACTTTGATTTGTGTATGCTTAAGAGACGTGTTAAGATGATGTATACATTAACCTAGAATACAATGAAAATATACATGCACTTGTGTATTCTGTTTCTGCATTGTACTTTTTTTTTTTTGCAATGTTCCACATTATGATAAGAACTTATTTAGCTTTGCAAAACACCTGGCAGCTAATTATTAAACTAAAATTCAAGTTTTTATACACCAACATATTTTACACAGTGAAGAAGTCATAAAACACATACTGCCAATTTCAAACCCTGAACTGTATTTTCTCTAATTGAATGTTGACAATTTATAAATCTAATCCCAATATTCTCTGCCTGATTGAAAAAGGAGAGGAACTCTAATAATTATGACACACAGTAGCAGCTATATGCCCTTGCCTTTTTTACTTCTTGTTATACAGTGTAACACATTAGAAGAAATGAAACAAGACAAAAAGTATTAAAATAAACCAGTGAGGCTGAACTATCAAAAGAAGTTCCTTCCAAAAACTAAAAGTGAGAATTTAGAGATTTGTAAATCATGTAGTATAATGATATCTAGACAATTTCTTTGCGGTTTTCTTTTTTTGGTTTGTTTTTATTTGAGCAGTTTCATCATTGTTTTTACAATGTAAGCCTAACTGCCACTGTAGGATTCTATGAATGGTTAATTTTCTAGAAAGACATGAAAGAGCTTTGTGAGATTCTAATTTGAGTTGAGGTGAGTTATGTCTTGTCTCAATAACCACATTGACCAGGTTTTAACTGACCTGAAGGGAGCCTGAAAAGACTTTCTCCGTTACAGTAAGACATGCATCTCTTGCCATGTTACTTTAATTCGCTGTTTTACACTTCACACCTCGGTTTTCATCAGATGGCCTAGATTCATGGTTGATTCAAACTGCTGTTGTGTGACAGTGCAGCTGTTCCATGAGGATAATACAGGAGTGTTTTAGTATCATTGTACTGTCATGAAAGTATAGAGCCTCTGCTTCTTTGCTTAATTAGCTATAAATTGACAATTATTTCTTTAAACTACCTAAATATTTACACAGGGCACATCTATTTTTCCCTCCGCCCCCCCAAATATTAAAAAGATAAAAGATTATTAGCAAATGGTTTCTTTCATACATATACATGTATATATGTGGAATTCAAAAGCAAAGCTCTTCGTATGGGTAGGATGTTCATGTAGATGGGATAGTAACATATTTAAATGCATGTGAAATTAAGTGTCAAAGGTAAAATTAAATTTTTTCCAACACTGCTTTTCAAAACACATACAGCTGTGGTGTTTTATTTAAGTAGGTTCATATTTTTTGTGGTATTGGAAAGAAAATGAAATGACCTTTTTGCAGAATTTATTGAACAGAGTTCAATAAGGGTCATCCAATCAGTATCTGAAACATCTGTTCATCTACTTGAATTTATCTAGGAGTTCATCTCAGTTGCTCCTATATATAAATCATAATTTAGTGGGAACTCTGTGTACAAAATTACCTGTTTTCTAATTTACGCTAATGCTTTTGAAAGAAGCTATTATTTTCTGAGGAGAGGAAGAAGCATATAGTAATTTTCCTATAATTGCCATCACCAGTTCTTAAAACTCACAAATTACCTTTTTTTCCGTTTGGTCAAAAGAATTTGAAATGCTCTGAAACTTCAAATTAAAATTCACTTTAATTCAGACTGTGTATATACTGAATAACTTTTTCTGCCAACGTATAAGGAAAAATCAGATGATAATTTTTTGGGGATGAGATGATTTTGTTTATTTGATTGATTTGGGGTTTGGGTATACAATCATCTTTATTTTTATATCATAACCATTTCACAGAATTTAGGGACAAAATAATTAAGGGCAAAGGTTGTCCTTACTAATTTCAGGAAATAAGCCACTGGGTATGTAGCTCAACCAAATACTCTTAATCCAAACTGTTCACATACAGTCATGTATAATATCTGACTAGCTATACACCTGTTCAGCAGAAAAAACTAATACTGTATACTCCATCAATATTTTTTAAATATTTCCACTCACTTCCACAGATTTTTATCTTCTTTAACTCTCTGGCTTACAGATGACGGATGAATTTATACACAACTTGCAGAAGGTTCCTTCAAGTTTCTTCAATGAAAGTTTAAAGGTCATATGTTTAAAGCTGTCCTCTGCATTCTCATTATTCTACTGCTCATTTTATGTTCCTCATATTCACCATGGTTTAACCTCAGACAGCAACTAAGCCTCACACAGCTGCTCACTTACTTCCCCCTGGTGTGATGGGGGAGAAAATTGGAAGGGTAAAGGTGAGAAAAGCCTGGAGTTGGTTTGAGGACAGTTTAATAGCTAAAGTAGAAGCTGTGCATACTAGCAAAGAAAAACAGGGAATTCGTTCAACATTCCACATGTGCAGGCAGGTGTTTCAGCCATCTCCAGGAAAGTAGGGCTCTACCACACATAATGGCTGCTTAGGAAGACAAAAGCCATCATTCCGAACATCCTCCACTTCCTTCTTCTTCCTCTCTATATACTCAGCATGATGCCATGTAGTACAGAATATTCCTTAGGCCAGCTGGGGTCATCTGTCCCAGCTGTGTCCCCTTCCAACTCCTTGTGCATCCCCAGCCTACTTGCTGATGGGGTAGGATTAGAGGCATAGAAGGCCTAGATTCTGTGTAAGTACTGCTCAGAATTAACTAAAATAGTCCTTTATTATCAACACCCTTTCTAGCACAAATCATAGCCCATCACTTTCTAGACAGAAAATTAACTCTGCACCTGCCCAAACCACCAAAATATGTTAAAAAAATACAGGAGAAATTTGTGTCTGTCTTTAATCTTCCACGTCAGATATCTTGAAGTACATTCTTTTGAACAGATAAACACAGATACTTACTCAAAACTTTCAGTTTCTCTGGTTTGGGAAATAGAGACATGATAATGATGGTGGTCTTCTTACACAAAGCCTTTTCTTATACAAATGTCTCTGTGAAACAGAAATTTGAAAATCAAGCAAAACTTTTTTCCTGTTTCCTTTACAGGTAGTTTCCCTAAATTACTGCAGGATTAGTCTTTCCACTTCACATAGTTTTTTCATGTGCTATCTAGCAGAGCTGTGTGTCAGCTGAGGAATGATGGAGAGGTACAGGGAAGGACACTGCCTCTTCAAGGCTCCTCTCTCATTCTGGAGCCCTGCCTAGGTGAAATATGGCTATTTCTTTGCTCTGTCTCCCTCTCTGTGGATAGTCTGGGGATGTGCAATTTTCTGCAACATGTAAAGTCTCTGTAGAATCTGGGGATTTCCCTTGAGGACAATGTGAGGATGAGTGGATGGAAGACCTCTTGTGTTCCCTGTGTTCTCCTCCCTACTTCTATGCTGCTGTACAAAGGTTCATTTTGTCCTTAATGTGGTAGTCATAGGATACTTTTTCTAATGGATTTTAGACAGGATCTTTAGCTGCTTTAGAAACATAGTGAGCAGTCAAAAGTGTGCAATTTTTGGGGGGAAGTAAATAATGAGCAGACTCTTAAAATAAGACAAAATATTGTCTCAAACATAAAAAAAAGAAATGTAATTTTGTTCAATCTGGGACTTGGACTATCTTGCTCAATGTGTTTCCTGTGATGGGAGGATGTTGACTTTGCTGAAAAGTGGCTTCTTTCACACAACTGAAGAGTGTTTTGGCAGCTCTATGATCTGGATATTGCCTGCTCCAATCTGTCTGCCAGATCACGCTAAGAAATTTGGAACAGAAACCTAAATTAGTATCATAGAAGATGACAGTGTTATAAAAGGACATTACATATCCTCATACTCCAGCCTGCCTGGGAAGTCAAAATTACATGAATATTTATACTACATATATTTTTGCTATGCTCGAGGTTTTAAGGTTCTCTTCTACAGAAATAGAATCTGGAATGGAAGAAGGGACTTGTCCTGAATGAAGCCTTGATCAGTGCCTAGACACAAAATATCAGGATGTAAAAACTTTTTTATTCAAAAAATGTATTTGAAAAGTGTAAATGTGTAAAAAGTACCAACTGCTGCATAAAAAAAAGGAAAAAATGTAGAGCAGGCAGACGTTTATGCCTTACGGCATAAAACTGCCCAAGGTCAGGAATATATTTTCCCTCTGGTCAGTTGTGCATTACAGAATTTTTTTGACCTTTCTCAAAAGCATTGGCTGTTACTCATTTTTTGGAAAAGCAAACTGGACCAACAGAACTGTTGGCTTAAGCTAAAAAGGCACTTCTGCAAATTCTGCAGCACTAGCAATTTTTGCCTTGCATCAGAGGTATGACTTTCTCAAACAAGCAGCACAATAAGAGCAGAAATACACCCTGGCATTTGCCTGCATAGCAGATTGCAGTGACCTATATTTGTCTTCTGCAACCAATTCTCAGTAGCCTCTGTAATGATCAAATTGATGGTTTAAAGGTATGGATCACTGGAAGTAATAAAACATGATGTTTCCCTTGTATTTCACCTTTGAAATGGCTGAGAATTTGTGGCATGTAGCCACCAAAAATACATCACAATAATTTTCTGAATTTAATGACTTGTGGTTATGTAATCCCTGAAATACGCCAGTAGGAATCTTTTTAAAACTGATTGATTTTGACCCATGGCTTTCTTTAAGGTTTCTTCTGTATAAAACAGCACTTTAAAATGTACTTCAACTTGATCTTTATGGTATACATTTTATTTTCATTTCCAACTGCCATTTCTTTTAAAATGGCAGGCACTTATTTAGTATGTTACAGGATTGCTTCTTAGGCACAACTGACACTACTGTGGTGTGCTGCTGCATGACTTCTCTTACATTTACTGCAATTCCTGACTAACACAAGCTACATAGCCACAACAGAGAGAGCTGGCCTAGCAGATATTAAAGTAGCTGTGTATCTGCCCTTTATTTCACTTTATGACTACATATCTCATATGCTGCGCTTCCTCTTAAAATAATCCCCAAAACACCCCCACAAAAGAGTTTGACACAGTAATTTTTCAATGCAAACTTAAGAGTACTGTAAAGACTGCACCAACTCCTATTTTGTCTATTCAGAAACACACAAGCACTCAACCAGACTCTCAGGTAATGTGGATTATGGCAAACTGTAACCCAGATTTGGGCTGTAAGGAAATTCTTCACTGACAAATCTCAGATGTTGCAGATTCCCATGGGAGCTCCTTCATTTTGTTCTAGTCATCCAGTCTCCTGGCAAACAGTTGCAATACAAACCTGCAGTACCTCACCGTGAAGACAGATAGCAATACCTATCGTGCCTGACAGATCTTAGCTAGCACCAGGCTACTCATGGAACAGATTTTGGTATAAGTACTCAGCAGTCTTTTGCAGAAACAGTTGTAATATAAAAGAGGAAGGTCCAGAATCTTCCAGCCTATGGAATTAGAACCATTCTTTCATGATAAGTCTAGGTTTTCACTGTGTCCCCAGGGTTTTACTTTTTCTTAACAGAGGGGTTAGTTTCCAACATGACTGGGTACTGTGTTCTGTGGCTCCTGAAACGGTGTTCTGCAAGAAAGTATACGAACAGCTAGAAAGTAACATGAAGGGATGTGGTGCCTGAGGGTGAGAAGCACTCATTACCAGTTTTTCAGGGCTGATAAGGTTTGGTCTTTCTATGATGATGTGCATATACAAATGTAGAGCAAGGGAACCCTATTATTAGAGAACTAAACACTACTTGAGACAAAGAGAAGTTAACTGAAAAATGGACACTATTCTTTAATTGTGAGAGAAGGGGAGTGATGGACCACTAAAACAAAGGCTGAAGGAGTAATCCATTCAAAACATTTGGCCTGTGCCAAATACAACTGATACTAATACTCTCTGTAAGAGAGCCTAGAATGTTAGGCTGACCAGGAAGTTGGCCAGTGTCCATAAGTGTTGTTCATCCATAAGAAGGGCCACAAGGAGGATCTGGGAAACTACAGTCCTGTCATCCTGACCTCAGTGCCTGAAAAGGTTATGGAGCAGATCATCTTGAGTGCAATCACACAGCACCTGCAGGAGAGCCAGGGGATCAGACCCAGCCAGCATGCATTTAGGAGGGGCAGGTCCTACCTGAGCAACCTGATCTCCTTTTATGACCAGGTGACCTGCCCAGTGGATGAGGAGAAGGCTGTGGATGTAGCCTACCAGGACTTAAGAAAAGCCTTTGACACCCTCTCCCATAGCATACTCCTGAAAAAGCTGGCAGCCCACGACTTGGACGGGGGCACTCAGGGTTAAGAACTGACTGGAGGGTCAGGCCCAGAGAGCGGTGGTGAATGGTGCTATATCCAGCTGGCAGCTAGTCACTAGTGGTGTCCTGCAGGAATCAATGTTGGGTCCAGTCCTGTTTAATATCTTTATTGATGATCTGGATGAGGGCATTGGGGGTCCCATTAGCAAGTTTGCAGATGACACCAAGTTGAGGGGGAGTGTCGATCTGCTGGAGGGTAAGAGGGCTCTGCAGAGGGACCTGAAGGGCTGGATAGATGGGCTGAATCTAATGGCATGAGGTTCAAAAAGGCCAAGTGCTGAGCTCCTGTATTTTGGCCACAGCAACCCCATGCAGCACTACAGACTGGGCACAGAGTGGCTGGAGAGTGGCCAGGCAGAAAGGGACCTGGCGATACTTACTGACAGCAGTCTGAACATGAGCCAGCAGTGTGCCCAGGTGGCCAAGAAAGCCAATGGCATCCTGGCCAACGGTGTGGCCAGCAGGAGCAGGGAAGTGATTCTCCCCCTGTACTCAGCACTGGTGAGGCCACACTTGGAGTACTGTGTCCAGTTCTGGGCCCCTCAGTTCAGGAAGGATATCGAGGTGCTGGGGCAGGTCCAGAGAAGGACAGCAAGGTTAGTAAAGGGTTTGAAGCACAAGTCCTGTGAGGAGCAGCTGAGGGATCTGGGGTTGTTTGGCCTGGAGAGGAGAAGGGTCAGGGGAGACCTCATCACTCTCAACAACCACCTGAAAGGAGGCTGTAGCCAGGTTGGGGTCAGTCTCTTCTCCCATGCAACCAGCAATAGGACAAGAGGACACAGTATTAAGCTGCACCAGGGTAGGTTTTAGGCTAGACATTAGGAAGAAGTTCTTCACAGGAGGAATAATTGGGCATTGGAATGGGATGCCCAGGGAGCTGGTGGAGTCACCATCCCTGGAGGAGTAAAGAAAAGACTGGATATGGCACTTAATGCCATGGTCTAGTTGACAAGGTGATAGGTTGATTCTGTGATTCTGTGATGTATTTAAACATGAAACCTAACCTTCCAATTCTGAAAATGATAAAGCTACCAAATTAGATCTGGCATATTTTCCCATTCTCTTCAAACCCTTAGAAATATTCATTTCACCTGATGCTGTTACAAGTCAATAACTCTCTAGGAAGGAAGTGTGTTTATTTTTATTAGATTCACTCCATCCCGTATTTTCCCTTGCAGTTGTTTCCACCCATTGGGATACATAGTACACGCTTTTTAATTCTGACTAGATAAGATGCTTGCAGAGAATCAGCCCTAGATATTTTAGCTGTCTGAATCTGAGCTGAATGTTTGTTTAATTAAGTACAAGTCTCCATGAGAAACAAGAGCTTTACACTTAGTGTGAAAAGGGAGAAGAAAGGGCCTTTTGAATGCTCTGGCATCAGCTATTTTTTAAGAAAAGCCCTGACCCATTGGAAGCTCCATGCTACTATAACTCAGTCTCCTTTCTTTTGTGAACTGAAAGACAGCAAAGAAGGAGCCTGATAAAACTCGGTCTATGTAAAATACTTCAGTTTGATCAACTAGAAGTGTGACGGTGCAAAATGGGAGGTGAAGAAGGGCAATACCCATAATTTATACTTTGAATAGAGTAGCGGGAGACTGGCCACTCACCTGTTTTGCATTTTAAAGTGAAAGAGCTATGCATTTCAGATGGAAGGAACTATACAGTTTGGGTCACAGATAATTTATTCAAAAATTGTAGGTTTGTGTAAATAAGTTTGAATCTAAAAACTGACATAATAGGCTGATCTGAGGCAGCAGGCCATGCAATTATGAAGACTTGAGTGCGGATTAGAAGATGACATAAGAACTACTTTCATGGTTTTAAATTTACTTCAGGAGTGATAACATAACAGCTCTTCACAGTAAGAAATTCATTACTACAGTGCAGTCTGTCCCTATTAATATTTCTTAGTAAAAACAATAATATTTTTATCATATAATGGAAAGTTACGGGTGACACTTACTACCTCTTGGAGAACCTACTTTAAACCAAAATGATTAACAATGCCATCAACAATACCTTACAGAGTAGTACCATAATATGGCAGTTTTAATACTGTGCTTAAAACTGGGGAGGTATTTGGGTAAATTATCACATAATTTGTATTACAACTGTCTCTGTTTTTCCCTCCTGCCTGTCAGAAATATAAAGCACAAAACTGAAGAAGCAAAAGGATAGAAATATTGATTCTGTCACAGATACAAAAGCAGAAATGAAATCTGTGTTAATTTGTGGTTGTGATAATACTGATGCATGGTTTGGGATACCTTTGTGCTAGAGTCAACCAATTTCTTCCTGGTTGCAATCTGCAGCACCTTCATTACAGAGGTAGGATAGAAATCTGAACACGGGCCATAGGGAAAAAAGCAATCAATCTCCACCAGTCCCTGAATCTATTGAAAAATGGTCAGCTGAAGTTTGTATGTCTTCAATTTGTCATATACACTGTTTCTATACCTTCTGCGTGACTTTAGAGATTTTTGTATGAATACAAAATTGTATCATCTGGCTATTACTGTAATGGGGCATTATTTTGTTCCAAGTTATTAACCCGATTTTTAAAGTGTCTCAAATTTTGGCAAATGGATCACATAGATTTACACAAACACAAATGTTTACTGACTGCCTATGAACTTTCAAACCCTTAAGGGTCAGGGAGGCATTTTGGAAGGCCTCTCAATTTTAGCCAAGAAATCTGCAAGTTCTTTTGCCGAATCTCAAGCCTCAGACCTACTGGGACCCAGCAGCCGAATGGCTGCGTTTGTAATATATTTCTATAAGTGTATCTGGAAGGAAGGAGTCTGTTCTTTTAAGGTACCTCATCAATGATATTTTCCAATGCAACAAGGAATAAATTAAATAGAAAGCCATAAACAAAAACATACAGGGACACAAAAGTCAATGGCGAATGGCAAGGGAGGAAGTGACCACAACCAAACTTGATCAGTCATACAAATTTATAAGGGCATGAGTGCGTAAGAATGTTTATTCCGGAGATATTTTCTGATCAGAGTCCTTGTCAGTTGGGGAAGAAAAAGGAAAAGGGGAAATCAGAAACAAAACACACAGAGGCATGCACCTGGCAAAACAAACAGGGAGATAATGACAAGAAACTCTACCACTCACACTAATTGATGGGCTATCGAGAAAGTGATTGTGATTCACAGTAGTCTTGTGCCTTGTGTTTCAGAATCACAGAATTCTCCCCCTCCCCCAATGAAGATCACTGACCTACATATCAGTTTCTTTGTCTTCTGATTAAAGCATGGAAAATACCAAGTTTGTTCCAGCAAATTTAGTCCTGTTCCACTAAGCAATTTGATGATTTGCTGCAATGCAATTGCACATCGATATTAATAACAACAAAGGCAAATAAATTCCAATATCATTTTAAGCTTTCTTTTGACTAAACAACTTAATATCTATTCCATTTTTATCACCACTCCCAGGATCCTGTAAAAAGAATATTCAAACATATTTTAGAAATTCAAACACAAAATAAATGATGCATTGCATTGATATATTATTACTTTTCCTGATTATTACTTTTCCTTTTTTTAAATAGCAAGTAAGGAATATTACATTTACTACAGTGTACTTTATTCTTTAATTTTCCATATTTTAAAAATCCTCTTGTGGCAAACACACTGAAATAATTTTAGATGTTTTCCACTTCTTTTACATAAGAACTAAGCATCATATTTTATATAGGCAATTTAACTAACTTACCACACATTATCTCAGCCAATAGAACATTAAAAGCAACATGTTTGTTGGAATAAAAAGTGGCAAAGAGTATTGATAATTTTAATTTTTTATATCTACAAAACACACTAATACACAATCTGTTCTTAAAAAATGGAAAGCATTTCATCCCCACAATGTTGTCAAAGGCTTTTTCTGAACTCCAATCACAATTCCTTTGTGTTTTGAAGTTTTAATTCATTATAGTCAGACCACAGAAATCAGACATCCTTTTCTCTTGTCTCTCTTCAGTATAATTGCATCATTGCAGTAGAAAATTTAATCCTCTTTATCATCATAGTTACCATTTAATTTAATTGACATGAGAATTATCAGTTCTATTATTACTATTATTATCATTTTTATTATTGTAGTTCTCAAAAGTCCCATTTCAGATCTAACGTTATGGTAAGATTTTAAAATAATATATGAAGATGTTCGTCTCTGCAAATTTTTACAATCTAAAGAAACAACCAGACATTTGATACAGTTGGACATATATAGTAAGAAACCACTGTTTTCCTTACTACAAACCTTTAGTATGAGGCCCTTTCTGGTATCTTCACCTTGAGAGGGCTGGTTCAAAATGGCTCAGGAAACCATAGAAAATAATCAAGTCAGGAACACCATCACCACTTTACAGAGAAGTCAAATATTTATATCACATTTGTTATGCAAAATGGTGATATTCAGAACTGGAAGTTCACAGTGAGCTTCAGGATGGAACCCCATAATAAGAATTTAGGATGATTCTATTGACACAAATAAAACAAAAGCTTTCTTTCACTGAAACATCCATCAAAAACTGAGGCAAGTTTCAACTACCTTTTCAATGTAAAAATGTTATTTTTTATACTTCCTTGAACTTCATGTAAGGAAAATTTACATAATGGTATGACAAATATTATTATAATTATTGGGTAAAACTTTTGGAAAAATATAAATTTTGGATAATCTGGTACTATTTTGGAATAAAATTACACTCTTAAGCTTTTTATGGTTCATCTATCCTGTAAGGTTATAGATAAGGCTCCTGATGGTTTCCTGGAAAAACCCTGTAACTGGGGTGACATTCCCAAAAACTGATAAAAGGATTAAAACAAAGAAAGAGGTGATATGGAGATAACACGGCCTTTTTTTGTGAACATCCTGGCTGCCAGGAACATGGGAAGTAGACCCTTAGGCCTACATAATTTGTCTATCACCCCAAAAAATTAGTTTATTGACTATAGACACTCAAACTGCCTAAAGAAAAAGGTATAAAAAGAGATTAGACATAAGCAAAAATCGGGGAGAATTTATATCAATGCTGTTAAGTAACTGAGGGGCTACCTTTTCTCCTTCCACCTTCTTGGGATGCTGTGGTGTGAGCCATTGCTTTATACATAAACTCTAATTTTACTTTTGCTTCATACTTTAAAATTTTTACTTATTCTTTGTTAGTTCTTTTGCTTTAGGGTGGGTGCTTAACTTTTTACTTTAAGCTTGTAAGTTATTTGTGAGTTACTTTAGAGGGTAAGCTTTGTGAGTGGCTTTGTTTTGGAGATTTTGCTTAGATTTTGTGGTATTAATATCATTTGTAAGTTGCTTTGCTTCAGAGCGTGTGCTCATGCCCAGACTTGTAGTTGTTGCTGCTACGTGGTTTTAATATAACTTTGGCAGTTAAACGTTATCACCGATGACATAAACCCTATGAGTTGCCACAAACTTGTATTAATAAAGGTGTTATTTCGTGAACTGTTAGAGTGAGTCCATTTTTAGGTGCTGACAGTTTTGTTGACAGTGAAATAACTCATAGGAGAAACTTGCTGAGGGGTTTTCCTACCCCTATTAAGTGCAGTCCTTGTACATAAAGGTATCAAATGTCCTGTCCATCTCGCTGAATCTGTTAAGCAAAGGGTCTCATTAGTGAGATGCTAACAGACAGTTTTGGACATTAAAAGGCTTTGATATGCTGGGAATACACTGATAGACAAAAAAATAAATTAATACTGGTTGGACAGAAAATTCTTCTTTTCTGCTGCTTTTCACGTGGCACATCCTTACCTGAACAATCATCCATTAGTTGTGTTTGAAATAGATTTTTGCATAAAATTCAGGAACTTCTACTTACTACTTGTAAGAGTTTATGAGAAATGCTCTCTGTAACTACTGCCCTTTAATGCAAATATGTGATCAATTTTATCATGAGTATCAAAACCCAGAAATTTTTGCTGTGTGATATTGTGAAGGGGAACAAGAGCACAGTATGCAGCTGGAAAGAAGCTTGGCAGAAAAGGACCTGCAGCTCTTGGTGGACACCTTGGTGAACGTGAGCCAGCAATGTGCTCTTGCTGCAAAGTAGGCAAATGGTATCCTGGATGGCACTTGCCAGAATATTGCCAGCAAGCTGAGGGAGGTGATCCTTGTCTTCTTCTCAGCACTGGTGAAGCCACACCAGGAGTAGTTTGTCCAGTTGCAGACATGGACATACTGGAGAGACTCCAGTCAAGGGACACAAAGATGTGGAAGGGACTGGAACATCCTCCCCTGTGAGAAAAAACTGAGAGAGCAAGGACTGTTCAGCCTGGAGAAGAGAAGGCTCAGGTTAATCACATCAATGTGTATAAACACCTGAAGCGAGGGTACAGAAAGGACAGAGCCGGACTCTTCTCAGTGGTGCCCAGTGATGGGAGGAGAGGTAACAGGCACAAACAGAAACACAGGAAGTTACCCCTGAACATCTGAAAACACTTTTTCACTGTGGGAGGGACTGAGCACTGGCACAGGCTGCCCAGGAAGATTGTGAAGTCTCCATCCTTAGAGATATTAAAAAGCTCTTTGACCGTGGGCCTGGACAACATGCTTTAGGATGGCCCTGGTTGGAGCGGATGATCTTCAGAGGTCCCATTCCAACCTTAACCATCCCTTGATTCTGTGGTGTTTGTGGTAAGGAATAAGATATTTTCCCCCCAATAGTTAGCACAGAGATCTTCGTTTATGCTGTGTCTGTAGAAATATATTTGCTGAAAAAACAGTAAAAATGCTTTCAAACTTCCCAACCAGAAAGGTTCTCCCTATCATCTAATTGTATGACACTGATGTGGGTTTGAATTAGAGAACCTATACTTATTTTGACCTTAAACAGAAAGTTAAGCATTTGCTGAATCATGACCAGCACACACTTAAAGTTAAGGACGTATATAATTGCTTTGCCATTCAAACCAAACCCGAAACAAAGCACTGTGTTCTACTATCACTTGTTAGGGTCATTTTTGTGCGTCTTCTTTTGTGAAGTGTGGCTGCATCTTATTTCTGTAGCTACTTTCACTTACTGAAAAATATTCTTTATTCTCTGTTTCCCCTTTTTTTCCTAAACACATTTCACTTCACCTGTGTATTTGACTTCAGAAGTTCACTGTGCATATATGCACCGTGCATATCTTAACACTGTAGAAAACTGGAGCAATGAATGAATGCTGTTGCTTGATTATTTAGACAATATTTTTTCATTATAGTATATTACACCTGTGATTTATAATCTGGTTTGATTTCCAGTTGATTTTCAAGGTGATGATAAGAAGCTTAGGCCTGACTTCTCAAGAGAAATTGTCACACCCTTGTATGATAAAGGAATAAAAGGAATGACACTCAGTTTCCTCTTCTCTGAGAAAACTGCCATCTTAAGACTTATAAAAATACAGTGCCAAATGCTTTACCGTGTGTGAGGCAGGGTAACTGAATTAAAAGGAACCTCAGAAGGAAAAGGATGAGCATGATTTCCTGTAAGTTCTTTCAGTGCTGTCTATATTCAACAGAAGTACAATTATAGTTTTGCACTTGGCCCATCCTACAAAAATTTTAAAATAAATATGGATAGCCTTATCCGTTGAAAGAATATCTTGAAGAGGTGAGGGAGACTTCTTTAAAGATTTGATTCTCTGGTATATCTATGGCCTTGTACTATGCTTTGACCATAAGCAGCAAGACTTCACCTTTACAATTTTCAGGCGAATATAGCTGAAACAAATCAGAAATGAGAACGCTTCCACAAAGAAAGGCCATTCTGTCCCTCATTGGCTCTCTAGCTAGGTCATGCATGTAACTTAGACTTATTGGAGCCCTCTTTTCATCTCCTGGGTATTTAATTTTAAGTAAGATGGAGAATTATGTACTCAGTAACCATCGAAGGTCAAAGATAAGTATGCAGAGCAACAGAACATTGTGCAAATATCTAACTGTGCAATCATTGTAGATTTTAAAATAGATTTTCTGTGTCACCGAGGTGCTTAGCTACATGAAAGCAGTTAAGACAGAGAAGAAAAACAGTTGACACTGACAATCCACTCATTTAGCTTGAGCTACTACTCCAATAAAAGCAAACACAAACATCTGAACATATAGTAACAGCTGAAGAAATATCAAATAACCTTGGGTTCTTTTTTATCTTTGTAAGATATTAGCAAGCAATTCAATATGTACTAACACATTGGCCTGACACCCTCTTACTCGAAAAATTGGTCCATTTGTTTAACAGCACAATGCACACAGTGATACGGTGAAGTTTGTAGATATGTGGTATAAGCCTGGCACGATCTATTTGAAAGAGTCTGGATTATTATGCAACTGATCCAGCTTCAAAATGGTATACCTGTTTCCTAGTACTGTGAGCTGCACTTCTTCAAATCTGCCTTCCAGAACCAGGATTACTAAAACACTCATAATCTTCCACTTACTACTCCTCCATATGGAGATTTTCCATGTAATGTACAACACCAGGCGTTTTATATGGGTGATAAACATGCTGAAAACATTTTGGAAATTCAATGAAAGCATAAAATATTCACTCTTTTGAGTACACAGCAAAATAATTCAAATTTTTATTGCCTCTGTGGAGCACATATTCTTTACAAACCGATGATAAATTTTCCTTCAGAGAAATGAAGAAAACCTCAGGCTTGATTATGATTTCCTAAATAAAAGATGAGATATGTTGAATACAAAATACATGAAATCCCATTTTACACATAGTGTCACAAGTTATTAATCCCTGATCCCATTTCAGAATATTTTGGTTTTTTGGGGATGGGGGGATTTTCCCCCTTCAAAAACATGTTGTATAAGCCTATTTACTTTGCCAATAAATAATATTAGTTCTCTATTTAGAATTAGAAATTTTTGCTGAAGGGTGAATTTTCCAAAATTTCATAACTGAAACAAATCAGAATGATTTTTGGTCCATCTCTCAGAAATGAGTAGGTATGCAAGCCTGTGATCACAGAAGGACAAGAAACAAGTTTTGTTACCCTGTTTTTCAAAAATATGTGGTCTCTCCATGGCTCAGACTAACACATATTCTGCTCAATAGGTTTAACTGGTTTGCATTCACCTACAGGACATTTTTGAAAATGGTAGTATGCCATGATCAGATACCCCCTTTGCACTGGAACCTGTAGGCAGGGAAGTGGTGGATCATATGCAATAGGAGAGCATTGCTCCCGCATTATACTGATATTTTTCTGTCTTTTGCAGAACTTTGTATCTTCTGCAAATGAAAGCAGTGAAAAGGAGCCGGAGGAGGAGCTGACCCTTCTTTGCTCTATAATAGCACAGAAATAACAGGATGAAGCAGAAAGGAAACAACAAAAGGATCAATCCTACAAGGAAGCAACAAAAGGATCAATCCTGCAAGGCACCAAGCTTTTGCTGAAGATGTTGAGTAGTCTTGTTAATCTCAGCTACAAGTGAAAGTGTTCGACAGCAGGGACAGAAATGGGTCTTTACTGAACTCTAACAATACAATAGGAAAGATTTGCTAGAAAGAAAGCATCTTCATAAGTAGGTAAATAACACAAAGGATGGAAAAGGACATGATATTTTGAGAACAATAGTAACATTACAAGTGATGCCAATAAATAACATTAAGTTGATAGGAGGGGGATGAAACATAATCAGGCCTCAGAGCAGTAGTTTTTTCATGGATACAATACAGGAGGTGTGTCCCATTGGAAGATCACTAAATATTAATAAACTCGAGCTGACTCTGTATACAATATCCAAAAATCCAGGGGCATTAATGAATTTAGATTAAAATTAAAAATACTCTTTCTTTTGTGAAGGAGGTAGAAAATGAAAAGGACATGATTCTCCTGTCACATCAGCTCTTCCCATGTTTGACTCTGATGACTTTAATAGGTCATTCCTTGTTTGCAGTGCTGAGACCAGAAAAAACATCCCTCATGTTCAGTAATTCTATAGAGCACACATTGAAGACATATTTTACAAAAAAACCACCAGTTACCATACAATATATTTTCTGTGAATTTTTTTGCTATGCATCTCTAAGATTTACCAGAGAGAGATTTGTTGGAGATTTGAGATGTGGAGAAAATCCTTGCAACATGGATTTAAAAACGGAGAAATACTGTAGGATAGAAACCAGTCATGGGTCTCAATAATGTCTTGAACATTCATTGTATACAGCAAAAGCAGCCAGGCAAATATCAGAGCATTTCTACGTCTCTCATCTTTTTCACTTAAGGCAACCTCACTTCCATGAATAGAATAACATTTGGATAAAGGACTCATTGAAGATGTCAATGAAGCCTTTTCTGGAATGGAAGAAAAAAATTGCTCTCATGAATAGATCTTTTCCTAAGAAGGGCTGAGGTTACTTCCCCTTTCTGTTGATTGTCACAAAGTGATCCAGGCAGTCAAGTTTCACTGGCCTGGTAAATGACATACTTTTCTTTGACTCTAAGGGACACCGAGCAAGATGTGGTCCCTTATTAGTCATTCAAGCAAATTTCAACCAAAAAATATCCTCTCAATATTCACAAAGATGCGTTAATAAGTAAACATGAAAATTTCCTTGGTTTATTTTGTATCTGTTCAGCAAACAGGTATAAAGTTGCTTTCTGCATTTAAAAAAGGAAATATAAATTCTTAATTTCTAGAATATTTCAGTCTGATTCTCTTGCCAATGTTAGCCGGTGACGATTCTTAAGCAAACATCCCACAGAATACAAATAAACCCATGATTAAAGCACGCTGTGTGTGTCTTCCTACGGAGAGTAGCCTGGATAAAATCCATTTGTAATTGATGAGTATTTTGGGTATCCTGCATTTCTAACTCTGACCAGCTTGAGAAAGCACAAGAACAAGATATTCTAGAATTGCAGATACATAGTCTAAATTATGTGGACGGAACAACCAAAAACTGATACCTAATTATAGTTGTTTCATTTGGGATTATTTATTGCAGTAATAGTCCTATATACTTAGCTCTACCATTTCAGGACAGATTAATCTCAACTTTTGCTACTTACAACTTACCCACTCAGTATGTCAATGTCTTTACCACTATCCAGCAGTGTAGATTGTGTAGAGTCAGTCAATGTAGAGAGGAAGGATAACCATACCTCAGGCTAGACGTTTAGTTAGTGCTTTAAAATTAGCTCTTTAACTTATTCTTGCATTCAAGGGTGTTTATTCCTTAAGTGATGCAAATATATTTCACTTGTCATTCTCTTCAAGTGCTCACTGAAATATTTTGCTTTTATAATGTTATGCTTCTTTTTCTGAGAACTGTGGTACGATCACAGCTAAGCAGAGGAAGACTTAGTTGTGTTATATGCCTGCATTGCAAGAGAATGTGTTATTCAAAATCTGCTGCCAAAATGTTCTTCTGATACTTTCTTTCCTTTTGATATTTGTGCTAAATTAAAGAAGGTAGTGACAAGTACCATGCAACCAAAACCTGGCAAGTTAAGCATATTAAATGCTAAGCTGCTTGTTAGGGCCATGCTATGCTACTAAAACCTTATAAGAATAATGAAAAGCAATACTTCTGTGTGAGGAAACTCACTTAGGTATCATGGAATTTATAGAATTTTTTTTAATTTAGGAATTTATAATTTTAGGAACTTTTAAATTCTTTATTCTTCCTTTCTTCGTGTGGACTTAAATCTTTCCAACTATTTTTTCTTACCAAACGGATTTTGGTATATATTAGCAAATATATGCCTGATGACTGAATTATTTTAGTTTTCTCGTTAATTAAACACATTACAAATAAATGCAGTTTTAAATTCAGTATCTCATATTTAGATTCATTTCAGCATTTTACTGAGATGCATGATTAATTTCAAAAGTTACTCTGAATCCATGAATCCCTCAGTCATTCCAAATGTCTACTCTTTGTTCTCTTTGTAGTTGGTATAGAAAATATCTATTTTGTGTGGTTTATGATTCATCTATTTAAATCTATTTAAATACCAACTTCATTAAGAGATATATCATCCCCAGACTCCACTGACTATATTAACTAATTTGGCTCATTGTGCTGGTTTAAAAGTAAACCAACAGGAGAAATGAACCCAACTCTAGAGAGATTATAAATCGGAGTTACAATTCACTAAAAATAAATTACAATAGATGCAATGATACAGAGAAAACACTGTTTTTAACCCACAAAAACAGATGTGTAACCCAGAGCCCTGGGACAAGAACCAAACAGTGTTCATTGACCCCCGTCCTGAGCACCACGTGGTCCCCCTGGGTGCAAAGTAAAAGGAAAGGAAACCTATTGGTCCAGATGATGGTGGCAGTTCTGTTGAGGTAATGATCACAATCTTGTCGAGAGTGGCAGTCCTAGTCTTGTTGGAGGTGTGGTCCTCCTCTGGATCTGACAAGTGGTACCAGAAGTCCCAAAACCCCAAGATTATATATGCTCAGGTTCAGATGGGAATGCCCAGTACTTCCCCCAGGGCAGGAAGTTTCACAGTGGGTGATTTAACTCTGTGAGTCATGGGATATTTTTGGAATCTTTGATGATCTAGGTCCTTGCAGCTGCCTATTAGGGCAGTCCAATAGCAGCCATTAGCAGAGATGACCCCTCAGGATGGGGGTGAAGGTGCTAATGCCTCCGTGGAGGGGAGTTATCACAGCTGAGTCATTGGTGTGAAGACCAAAAAAACACTCCTTGCAGGGTTCTTTAATGCCCAACTTGTAGCGTAAGGTGTCAAGTGTGCCCTCAGCAGCTGCTGCAAATGATCCATTACTGACAGTCCATGAGAAAAGACATAGAGGATGTAGAACACACAGTTTTGGTTATAGCCACGTACTATCAAACTGGTCCTGGCACCTGTAACTAGAACACTTATTCAGATACAGATTTCTGTGTTATAGATGCCTTCAGTGTTTGTTATGACAAACTAAGAAGTGTCAATGACATATTAAACATAGATACTAAGACCTTATAGTAGTATTGAACTGTAAGATTCTGAAAATACTGACTTGCAACGTCAGAAAATATTTTCAGCTCTTGTATTTTGTTATATCTAAACCACTAGTCTTTTTGCTTTCTATTTCACCATACTTTTAAGACCAATCTTTTTCTCTTTGATTTGAAAACAAATTTTCATCCATCTTCTCTCTTACTTAGCAAAATATCTTTTAGATTCTTTCCAGCTCAAACAAAATGGAGCTGCTGAGTACTCCAGGTCCTGTCCCAGCCCTTGATCTCACCACATCAGATTATTTGTATCTTTCCATTTCATCTTCTTCAGGGCACAAAGTTGAAGTTTTATAGTATCTCCCTGCTTTTTTCTTTACATAATATTTTTTACTTTTCGTTTTCCGTCTGATTCCAGTTTTGGTATCTTCTCATGTATCCATAATGGTCCTCACAATTAACTGGTCTTTTATTTCATATGGCTCAAGAAGAGCTAGTGAAATCACCCACATCAGTACCTCAACTCACTGATGAAATAGATAATATTTTTTCTGTAAGATCTGAAAACTTTTAATTAGCTAGAAGAGAAATGGGCTATGGATAACTGTTAAAAGGCTTATCCTGCTATTGATGTAATTTATGAATATAAATGGGATGACAGATATTACAGGATATTTTAACATTAAAATAAAAATAAACTTTGTCAAGCAACCAGAGATTATGACGGAGAAAGTATTTGCCCACTGGCATCTCCTATTACTTGGATCTCATTGCATGCTTTATTATTTGAGTGTAATTTTTCTATAATTTTCTCCCCTTTCTGTATCTCTCTTGACTTTATGCCCTTCAGAGCAGACATGAGTTAAAGCTGACTTTAATGATCTGTGCTAACTTTTTACTTTGAAGAGGTCTTGCATATTTTAAGCATTACTGGATCAGAGGTATATGTAAACTGCTAACAATTATGAGAAAGAAATACATGAATGAATATGAGTTTCTCGTCAGAAATGTTTTATAATATAAACAGTAAATGGAAAAAAAATTAATAGAGCTTGAAAGTAACAGCTTCCAGAAGCAGATGGCTTAAACCATTGAAACAGACTTGCTATATTATGAAAATGCAATAATAATAGAAGTTCCAATCACTAAAGTAATAAAATTAAACTATTTGTTAAAGATATGCTAACATTAGTGCATTAATACAGGTATTAATATATTCATCAAACCAGCAATAAAAATAGCAATAATACGAATTACCTTCCATCAAACAAGTCAATATACTCTACCAAGTCCAGAATCTCTACTATAAGCATATATTAACTCAAGATTTCACATCATAGAATACAGGTACAGGGCTTTTCTTAAGCATTTATGGTTAGATTCTTTAATATCTAGCTGTATCTCCTGTACTTCATGTGAGTAATAGATGAAACAACAGAGTACAATTTTTCATGAACTATAATACCAGAATACTTAATCAATGCTTTCCTTTTTTTTTTTTTTTTTGATATTTTGTGAAAACTTTCAGAAAGTCTGTACAATTATGGTGATACCTGGAATACATCATGCTTGTTGTACCCCATGATTAATATATCTTTGTCAAATCTAATGAAGGTCAAATAAAATAAGTTTCTTACATGTTCAGTTAAGGATTGAAATTATCTAAATTTATTGCAAAAATGGAGGAACTGAAATATTTCAGATTAATTAGTCTCATAGTCATCTATTATTGCACAATTTGGAAAGTGCTAAATTACTTGCAATCACATTAAAATTGTATTTGCAATTACTTGCAATCATAAAAACCCCACATATTTTATACTTTCCTATTACAGAGACATGTGTTTGTCATTTAGAGCTTAATTTGTTACTACTTTATTCCTCTTTTACAGTACTACAGCTCTAAAGAAATTAAATTAACGCATTTTGCTTAAGCATAGTTCTCAAATACATGCTTACATTTCAGCAGTCAGGTAAATATCATGATGAATGAAAACTGTTATTGTCAGAGTCTGCTTAAACCCAAAGGGGTTGTTTAAAAAAAATTTGGAAGAAGTCCAAGATAAAAGCAATACATATTATTGGATGATATCTGTTGCAGGCTTAGAGAGATCAATCACTGTGAGTTCCTGCCCTACTTGTCCCGTTGCAGCTCAGTGCACTTGCTAAATGCAAGTGGTCAAGCACATTGTGCTGCTCTAGAATCACAGAATGGTTTGGGTTTGAAAGGACCTTAAAGGTCATCTAGTTCCAACATTCCTGCTGCAGGCAAGAAACCTTTCACTGGACCAGGTTGCTCAGGGCCCTGTACAAGCTGGCCTTGAAAACTTCCAGGGATGGGGCATCCAAAGCTTCTCTGGGCAACCCATTCCAGTGCCTCATCACCCGCACAGTAAAGGATTTTTTTTTTAATATATAAATCTAAATTCCTGCAGCTTAAAGCCCCCTTGGCCTCGCAAAAGTCCCTCTCCAGCCTTCTTGTAAGCCCCCTTTAGGAACTGGAAGGCTGCTCTAATGTCCCTCCAGAGCCTTTTCCTCTCCAGGCTGAACAACCCCAACTCTCTCAACCTGTCTTCGTAGGAGAGGTGCTCCATCCTTGTGATGCTACTTTGGACTTCCTCCAAGAGGTCATCTTTCTTTGGCTGGGGAGCTCCAAGTCTAGATATAGTACTCTAGATGGGGTCTCACTAGGGCAGAGTAGACAGGGAGAATCAACTCTTTTGGCCTTCATTTCATGCGGCCCAGGATATGATCAGCTTTCTGGCCTGCATGTCCACATTGCTGGGACATGCTTGAGAACACTGTCACATGAAGAAAAACATTCTACATCAATCCTGGTTTTTTTTGAACACTAATTCAGCATGTAAGTAAGATACAAGTTTGACAACTTGAAGCACAATGCAAGAGACTGAGCAGTAAAGGACTGCTGAATATGACTTGAATTTACCAATGCGGCATAAGAGCATCAGTGTAGTAGCAACATGACTTGGGCTTTAAGATTGAAGGAACTTAAACTACTTCTAATTTCATTACCTACTTTTAATATTTCCAGTAATTATTTTACATTTTCCCCATTTTTCTTCTTCTACTGTCTCCCTCTGACACTGTTGTCTTCTGGCTCTGGATTTTGTGTACATATATATAGATAGATAGATATAGATATATACACACACACCTAAGCAAACAGACTCACAGGCATGATTCATTCTACCATATTATGAGACTCTTTGTCATGAAAACTAAATGGAGTACTATTTTCAGCACAATTGCTATTAAAGTTTTAGCAACCTGAAAAAGTTACCGTGTTCTGTAGTATAATATTTCTGTATAAAGTGGATCCCCACTTGGGAGCAGAAACAAAACGATGTTCTGTCTGGAACTATAATTTAAAATTAGCATGGATTCAGATTATATTGCTGCCAAGGTACCAGACACATTCACCATTTGGAGTATTTGTTTTGCCAATCCAGCAATCTACGCATGAGAGCATTTCAACAATTGTGATCTCCCAACAAAAATCTAACAACAAAATGATTAAACTGGAATGAACAAATATATGTGCATTTCAAGGAAACAGTCAGGGCTTTTAAAAATTAAATGTACCTAGCGGGGCCTGAGGTTCTTGCTTTATGATACTTCAAGAGAAACTCAGAACTCCAGAAGCTTCCCCTTATTTTATGAATATTTTTATCTGAAATATCTGCATTCTGAGTGGATATAAGGATTCCAAGGCACATATGGGAACTAGTTAATGTTATCGAAATAGTATAAATGGTAGAAGACCCTAGTGGGCAGCATGGGATGGTCAGACACAAACACATATATATATGCAGGTTACTTGAGGTCCTGAGGGCCTGCGGGAGTTTTGTCTTCCATTGACTAGTAGGTTATATTAATGTCAAGGAAGATTTGTAAGAGTTAAGCTCTGAGATGAAGCCAGATGACAAAAATAAATCAGCTGTATTAACCATAGGAGCAAGAGGGATTTAGAAACAAAATTGGCAAAGAAAGCTTTGACATATAGGGAAGAAAGCAAATAAGCTCTTTATCACACATTAGTGTGAGAAGAAGAGAAAGAGTTGCATAGCCCAAAGTTGAAAAGGAACAGTTTGTGTGCTATAATATATAAGAATGTAGACTCATAGGATCTATTATTCTGCCTGCATATGGATGATAAGCCAACAGAGAGCTTATGGATCCTGATTAAAGAAAAGGCAGTTAAGACCAACATTGTAGTGGGCATCAGGCTATCCAAACAGGAAGAAGTGGACAAGGCCCTCTACAGACAAATAAGAGTACCCTCATGTTCACTGGCCCTGGTCCTCATGGAGGATTTCAACTAGTCCTGTATCTGCTGGACAAATGGACAACATAGTAGGACATAAGCAATTTAGGAGGTTCATGGAGGTCATCAGCAACAAGTTCCTCCTCCAAGTGATAAAGGAGTCAGACAGCACAGGTGCTTTGCTGGACCTCATATTCACCAAAGTTGAGGCTCAGTGAGAATGTGAAGGTTAAAGACATCTTCAGCTGCAGTGGCCATGAGATTGGGGAGTTCATGAACCTGAAGGGAAAAAGGGGTGAAAAAATCAAGCTCACAACTCTGGACTTCGGGAGAGTGGACTTTGGCCTCTTCAAAGATATTCTGAGAATAGTCCCTTGGGAATATGGGCCCAAGAAAACCGGTTAATAGTGAAGGATTACATCCTCTAAGCCCAAGAGAATTAGATCAGGGAATACTTAAGCCAATGGGATGCACATGAGCCCGTAGGCCATGAGGCACACATGAGTCCTGAGGTTACTGAGTGATGTCATTAGAAGACCGTTCTCTATAAATCTTTGGTTGATGATGGTGACTAGAAAGGACCTGAGGGAAGTAAATTTCATTCCTATCTTCAAGAAGGTCAAAAAGGAGAACTAGGGGTTGATCAGCATCACTTCAATCTGCGGGAAGGTGATGGAGCAACCAATCCTGGAAATTATTTCCAGACACATGAAAGACAAGAAAATTACCAGAAGTAGTCAGCATTGATTCACCAACAAAAAGTCATTCTTTACCAACTTCTATGATGAAATAACTGGCCTGGTAGATGAGAGGAATGCAGTGAATATTGTCTATCTAGAAGTCAGTAAATCGTTGCACACTGTTTGCTTATAAGATCCTTCTGGACAAGCTGTTAACATACAGGCTGGATGAAAAGACAGTGAGGTGGTACGAAAGCTAGCAAACTGACCAGACCCAAAGTATCATGATCCTGTTCAATCATCATTAATGCTCTGTATGATGGGGCAATGTCACCTAGCATGTCAGCTGGTGACACAAAAAGAGGAGTGGCTGATATGCCAGAGTCATGCTGACACCCAGAGGAACCTTAATGGGTTGGAAGAAATGGGCTGGCAGGAACTTCATGAAGTTCAACAAGGAGAAAGTCCTTCACCTGGGCAGGAATAACCTCATGCAAATACTGGGGAACACCCAGGTGGAAAATAGCTCTGCAGAGAAAAACATGTGGATCCTGGTGGACAACACCTGCCCATGATTTAGCAACAAATCCTTAGCAGAGAGGGCCAGCTGCCTGTTGCATTACACTATGCAGTGCACTGCCAACATCAAGGGTAGTGTCCCTCAAGCAGAAGCACTTGAAGGATGTAGACCACTTATCCAACCATGTATCTCCAATTTGGCTGTACAGATACTATGGGAGATTGTGCCAAAAGTCTTGCTAAATTCAAGGTTAACCTCATCCACTGCCTCCCCTCACCTGTCCAGCTAGTCACCTCATCATAGAAGGCAATCAGGTTGGTCAGGTGTGACTCATTCTTGGTCATGCTGGCACTTTCTATTTATATGATCTATCATTAGCTTGGCAGCAGTTTCTGGAAAGGTCTGCTTCTCTAGACTGCTGGAGACTGAAGATAGGCTGTTTGACAGCAGAGAGCAATTTGACTGTCTTCAGAGTAAGCTTTATATCTGCCTTTTTTTTTCCTGTGCATCAGGAACTTTTCCAATCATCTTAAACTTTTGAAAATGATGAAAAGTAGGCTCAGAGCTGTGTCAAGCAACTCCCTCAGCATCCTTAGATTCATGCTATCTGGTCACGTGGACTTGTGTATGCTCATCTTTCTTAAGTGATTCTTTAGTTGACCTTCCTCTAAAGTACGTAATACTCACTCCTACAGATTGTCACCAGTCACATAAAACTGGAAATCTGAAAGTATACCTAAACAATCAAAATGCCACTCTTTTAGAAATTGTAATTATATAAAAAAAAAAAAGACAACAAACTGGTGCAAACTGGTGCACAGACTGTGATTATTCTACGTGATTATACTCTGCCATGTGAGAGTCACCATCGCAGTTAAAGAAGGTGTAAAGGATCTGCATTCAAAAAGTAATTTTTACTGTAAAAGAATGGAAATAAATGCAGCTAGTGCACATCATCTGCATTTTGGTATGCACCTATTTAATTACATTATGCAGAACAAAGGCAATCGCAGAGGGAACAGATCTCTTATTCTGCTGACTGTGTTCTACTTGGCATAAATCACAGTGTACTTTTAAATGTTTAGAGGCAAAGATCTCCCAAACAATGATCATTTGATATAACGTAAAGGAGAAAAATCAAAATGATGACTTTTATTTTATTCTGCTGTAATGGCTGTTATGTGCTAACTAAGAACCATTCTGAGTAGAGAGTGTGAAGACACATTCAGTTCTTGAATATATAAATTTGGGTCAATTGGTAACAGTCAAGAATATCACTTGGATGAAAATTCCTACTTTGACAGCTTATTGCCAAATAGAGCAAACATGTGAAAAGGCTGAGAATAAGATTGAGAAATAAATCTCTCTAAAGCTACTGGAGCTTGGATCCACTTTTTTGTCTTCCACTGTAATCCCCTCAGTTATTCTTCCTTTTTGCTTTTCTGAAGAAGCTTACCTAGCACTCTCAAGGTTGACACAGTTCAAGAATTAACATATATAAGCAATGTTTTTTCCAGGAATTAATTAGGCAAAGAAAGTAGGTTTCACGATTATATCCAGACACTTTTTTTTTTTTTAAACCAGAGAGGGCTAAAAAAATTCCTGGAGAAAATACTGGGTTTTAGTAATCAAATTGTTTTGTGGAAATCTGTCATATTGATCACCAAATTAGTGTCAAAGGGAAGCCTTGTGACTTTTTCATTCATATGACTAGCATTAAAACATTTAACTTCACTAATGTCAAAATATTTTGTTTCACATTTATTATTTCATATTCATGACCATCTTTTAATTCTTCAGAAACAAATATTTCTTTTTTATTTTTTTTCTGAACAGATCTGTTTTGTTGCATATTTCATTCCACAAAAAACTTCAGTTTCATAGAATAGAATCATAGAATCAACTGGATTGGAAAAGACTTCCGAGATCATCAAGTGCAACCCTTGATTCGACACTGCTGTGGTTACTAGACCACAGTACTCAGTGCCACATCCAGTCTCATCTTTAAAACCTCCAGAGACAGTGAATCCACCACCTCCCTGGGCAGCCCATTCCAATGTCTAATTACTCTCTCTGTAAAAATTTTTTCCTAAAATTCAACCTAAACCTCCCCTGGCACGGCTTAAGACCATGCCCAACAGTTTGAGCTGTTCATTTTAATTTGCAACAAAAAAAGACATAAAACCAGAAGGTTGAGGTTTTTACTTGCTTTATTTACCATCAACTCATATCTAGAAAATATTTGGAAAACTATATATTTCAATTTTTGGGGGAAGAGATGTAGCCTTACCTTCATTCTCATTTCACCCTTCCTGGTACTCAAATTCCACCACTGTGTAAATTTGTAGATGTACCAGAAAGCAGTTATAACCTTCAGGATCTATCTAGCTGTCTAAGATTTAGTAATGTACCTAAGCCTCTGGGATTTCTAAACAATTGTCACTTTCCCAGCAAACTACACTTAAATACAATTTGCTAGAGAGGGACTAACACCATTCCTTTGGCTATAATAGGCAGGGGGTTTGATATCGTTCCAGGAAACCTTGCCACTGACAGATTGCTGATAGTTCTGGGAATAAAGTTCAGCCTCCAGTACACTGGGCTTCCCAATACCTTAATGAAATTCCTGGAAGCTCCTTTTTTACATAGAAACTATTATTAGAACAACATAAAACTAGGGAAATGTAAGTAACATAGCTGAAAGAGACATGTTTTTCCAAGTGACTTAAAAACCAGTCATAATACTGAGAATGCCAATAATATATCTCCATATTAATAGCTTGTCTTTTAAATGGAAAACTGTATCTAAAAACAAAGGCATTACAGACTTAACCATCAGTCACAAAAATATTTAAGCAAATAACTTAGGTTTCCTAAGGGATTTTTTAGCATTGTCTAAACATCTGCACACTACAAAGGTTTATGTGATGTATTCTTACCACACTCTTATAAATTAAAAGAATTCTGCTTCACCATTCTGCTGTTGGGGAACTAAAGCACAATAAGGCACCAGGCACTGGTCTGCCATTAGAGCATCTATGCATGGTGGTATTCACTGTTCACAGAACATGTACCTCTTCTATACTGGAAACTACTGAAATCCATATCATCTTGAGAGCTGCAGAAGAGTGAGAGGTTTGTCACAGGGCTCTGGTATCTTGGATGTGCACCCAAATGTTCAAGTATCTCATAAAATGTGGATACTGACCTGTTACAGTTTGTGGTGTCAATTCAATTAGAAGAGCCTTAAGGATGGGTTCTAGTTTATCTCATCTCTTGCTTGGAAGATACAGAGAAACACCTGTTAAAGTCCCAGGAATGTTTAAGGGTCATAGATGTTCGACATCTTCAAATACAGATGATTACAGGCACAGTCTGGAAAATGCCATCAGGCACCGAGGCAATTTTATTCACTAGTTGATAACTAAATTGAATTTTGGTGCTGAACATGGAAATTCTCAGCTGAGCCCTATCAAGCTTGGGTACCTGGTCAAAGGCTATCTGCTATGCACACCGTGAAGAAAAGATTTGAACCAGTATCTCTCAGATCTAAAGAAAGTGTCTTCACATTGCTTGATCAGACATCCTAACAATGTTTACATGATGAACAATTTTACCATGGCAAAATGCCTGCTGCTACCTGAAATATATTTTCACTGAAGGATTCTGAAAAAATCAAATATCTGTATCGTTAGAGTGACATGTTCACAGATGGAGAGAAAGAATTCTGTGTGCAATTTACTGCTGCCTTAAGGTACGGTGCAAAGAGGACTATTAAGGGAACTAGCACACAGAAGTCTGAGGAACAGAACAAAATAAACACCTTGCAGACTGGCCTCAAAAAGCCTTAAGTGGGTCCCACTTACAAGGTTAAACTAAGAAGAAGAGTTAGGAATGGCAGAAACTTCTTGTTTCAAAAAATACACCTCTCCTTAAAAGGTATAATTGGTATTTTTATATTTCTGTTCAGGAGAGATGATGAGACAGGCAGACTCACACACAAGGCAAACAGTAAGAGCCGTGACAGGTAGCCCAGTGCTTATAGCTCATGTTCTTTTAACTTATGATGCAAAAAGATATTTTATTTTTATCATGTCCATCTAACAATATGGTGAACATTACTTGACACCTGCATAGCATATGAATTTAAAAATCTCTGTACTTTGCTATTGTTATCACATGTAACTTCTTTACTGCCTATTACATGTCTAAATTTCAGTGTGTGCAACTGTACAGATACACCCACAGAAATTAACCATTTGGTGGAGGTTTAGGGCTGGAGGCCAGGAGCATTAACTGAGACCATGCAAATAGTTTTGCCAAATAACAAGCCCTGAGTAGTTCAGTCACAGAGAGGTGGGGAGTGAAAGCCAGATTCTGATCCCAAGACACAGCTATAGTCAATGGAAAGTACTGAATGGGATATTTCTTCTACAAAGGTCATTTGTGAAACATCACAGTGGGGCTTTTTATCAGCTCTGTACAAAGAAACAGACATTTCCCTTCTCCTACAAAGTGTCCCAAACCCTACCTACTTAATCTTACTGCATTAGTTTATGATTAGAACTTCCTCTTGCAGTTGTAGTAATTGCACAAGGTTCTTTTGTTTGTTCTCCAATGGTATTAATAAGCAAATGCCAAAAATCTAATGGGAAATTTTGGAGGCAAATGATATAGGTGAATAACTATTCCATCAGTACTTCACATCAGTCCTCACTATTTCCACAATTCTTGCTCTAAGTATAGCTTCGTTGAATTTTGTCTATATATATTTTTATTGAGGCTGGAATTCAGTCAAAGTCTGATGAAACTAGTTTATTTTTTAGAAGCCAATGCTTTTATACCTAATCTTGTATTTTACATAGCCAGAGGAATTCTTAAAAGATGAATTACATTTTTTTAAAAAATTGTGCTGGGAGAAGTAAAGGAATTTTCATGAATTGATAATTAAATTTAGAGACTATAGTAATTTTATTTATGTTTACTTTGCTAATTAGAGACATTGTGAGTTTGATCCATTTATTGAGAGTTTTACAGGTTTTATCTAAGAGCATTTCATAATTGAGGTCATATATTAATTCCGTGCTTGAGATAATAAATATTTCTAGGTTATTTGACATGGAAAGCAAGGTCTGTTACTCAGCTGAAAGTAGACAGAGCATATTCGAGGAATGATTTTGTACAGGACAAGCCTCACCCAATGAAATCTAAGGTTTAAAGGAGAAACCTTTAGCCTGGAGAAGAGGAGGCTCAGGGGAGACCTCATCACTCTCTACAATTACCTGAAAGGAGGCTGTAGCCAGGTGGGAGTCGGTCTCTTCTCGCAGGCAACTGGCGACAGGACAAGAGGACACAGACTTAAGTTGAACCAAGTGAGCTTTAGGTGGGACATCAAGAAGAATTTCTTCACAGAGAGGTAATTAAACATTGGAATGTGCTGCCCAGTGAGGTGGTGGAGTCACCATCCCTGGAGGTGTTTAATAAAAGACTGGAGTTGTCAGTAAATGCCGTGGACTACTAGACATGGTGGTGTTCAGTCATAGGTTGGAGTTGATGATTTCAAAGTTCTTATCCAACTTAATTGGCTCTGTGATTTTATGAGAAAAAATTCTTGGTTTAACATTTTGGGTTGGAGAAACAGAGGACTTGAAAAAATCTTCCATCTACTATTTTGATCCAAATTATTATTAATGTTCTTTGTTTTAAAACATGTTTCTAAAAGTCTAGGAGCTTCTAGAATATAAAAGAAAGTTAATAATTTTGTCCATAGGAAAAAGCTGTCCTCTTTTTTCTCTTTTTTTTTTTTCTGATGTCCTGCCCTGACATACACTCAGAAATATGACAACAGCTGACAGTCAGTGATGCAAAAATGCCCAATACAGTTTGTTGGAGGATAGAAATATTCATGTGCGGAATCCAGTCTTATTTAACTTAATAGTAACATTGCGCTTATGCCCACAGCCACATTGTACATCTTTATAGAAATGAAATGTTTATTTTCTTTTGTTACACTAATCTCATTACAGAATGAAATTCTACATCTCAGCTATTTCCTCTCTCTTCTTGGATCCTTCCTTACATATTGCTATCACATATGATGTCCTTAAGGGCCATAGAAATGTGAAGAGATCCTCCCTAGGAATGAACCCCAATGTACTGAACCAGATCCACACAGTACAAATTAGTTGTTTGCATGGAGATTACATTAGTGGAGTTTATCTATCTAAGGGGTGAGGGGACACTCAGATCCTTCTGGGAACTGTATAGTTGCTTTAAATCACAGTGATAAAAATCAGGGGATGTAACACACTAGACTGTTCTCCCCAGTGCCCATATCAAACAACTAAGATAGCTCACATTCCTGATTCTTAATCTGAAAAACTGGAGTACAAAGAGAGTATTCCACTGTCTTTTTTTTTGGTCTTTCTTTTTTTTTTTTTTAATATTAAAAGCCTTTTATATCTTGGAAGTGGAAGTTTTATCTGTTACAACTTTGTACTTATCACCATGGTATTGTGTGAATTTTGTAAGGCAGGCAGGTAATATACATTCCGACTAGTCTGGTACTTGCATCTCTGTGTCATGAAAGTAGACATACATAAGTCATCAACAGTTCGAAAATAACTATACACAGATGTTGACGTGCATACTGTATGAATGTTAAAATCTCAACAGTCCTATTTCAAACAGCAGCAGTGTCATCTTAACATTTTTTTTGTTGCTGTCCTTGAATGGTATTTTTGTATTGTGTCTCATCAGAGTCCTTTCCAGTTGATTGCTTTCCCCCTGCCCCAAACACAGCACTCCATAAGATGTACCACTGAGAAATGAAATGGTGATATAAACCCTAATACGCTCACTCTTGGATAGAGTAGTGCTCTGTGTATACAAACATGTCTTTCTAGCACAGATTTGAGGCTAATTAAATATCAGTTGTGTTGTAAAACATTCAAGATCATTCTGCTTTTAAGTGTTATCAAGACTTATTAAAGCTCCCAAAGTGGCACAAAACAGAGGAATGTACATTTAAGCACTGTTCTCTTTTTCTCATTTTTAACTGAGGTCTTCAGGTTATTTAAATTTTAGAAAAAAGGTATTCCTTTTTTGAACACATTTTTCAGCAAAACAAGCAGTACAGGAGTAGTTGTTAGAGTCTTGATCAGCGTATTGAAAACAGCTGAATATTAGTAGTTCACAAAAATCTTGCAGATCTTAATATGTGTTGTGAAAGGAAACATTTTGCTAAGACATTTCACAAAGCACATGGAGTGAAGCTTATATGTTGCTGGTAATGCACGCACATGAATTCTTTAGCACTATTAATAATTCAAGGTTAAATGTATAGCTCTAATACTGCTCTTCACTTGACATTTGTTTAATAAAAACACAAATCATTTTGAGTATAACAAAACAAATATTTAACACTAACTTTCAAGGATATAATTCCCTGGTGATTTTACCAATGGGAATAATGCCTGAGAGAATTTATGCATTCCTTCTAGAAGTTTAAAAATGCTTCAGACTGACAAGAAAGTTTTAATATATGCCTATACATTAATGAACAAAATAAACAAATAAACAAAATAGGTGGATTGAATTGATAAGAAATACTATAATTCTTTTCTGGTGATTTTTAGAATTTTTTAGTAAGAGGACTTTTAAAAACATATGTATCTTACATAGCAGTTCTTGGCCATATCAAAACTTTGTAGAATTCAGGTTACTGCAAAAGCGTTGTATTACATTTTCAGTTTCTGCTTTTTTATTTTCATCCTCTTCAATGTGCTGTCTATTCATCTCTTTTTATTTATTTAGCCAATAAAGACTCTGGATATTATTTTCCGTCAAAAATCACAATGTTTGTGAGAGCAGAAAGGCAGTCTTCTAAAAGAACTGTAAGTCATCACTCTTCATCTTGTAGAACAATTAATATTTTACATGATATTACAATGAAAGAGGCGACGAAATTCAATAGAATTTTCCTAATTACTTTGCATCTTTTTCATTTTGAATTATACTAAGCTTCCAAACATTAGAATTATCCTCTGTGTAAGAATAGCATTTTATGGCCTGTCACTACAATCAGTGATTTTTCCTTGTTTAATATCCTACTTCTTATTAGGCAAAAATGCTGTTCAAATTTGATGTTTCTTACACTAGACCTTGCTTTATGGAGTTTATCAAGCTCAAAATAAAGCAAATCAATCTCCAACAAAGCTCTGTGATATTGTACAAACTTTATACCTCTTCTTCTGTGTTCTATTTAAAGAAAAAGGAGTCCAAGAAATTCTTTCTTCCCTTTAATTCTGTTAAGATAAATATCATCTAGTGGAGACACAGAATGTAAAGTCACTTTCACAGTCCACATAAAGAAGACAATTTGTCGTGGTGCCTCGGATCTGATTTTGGAGTTTTTTTAGCTCTTAATACAGATATTAACAAATATATTTTTTCTCTTGAAAGTACTAGGGTTTGTTCATCTCAATACTTCCACTCTTTTAGGAAGGACCATAAGTGAAAAAATGTCAAGTAATTTATTAATTTTTTGTAGCATTTAAGCATCAAACATACCATGATATATTCATTTGAAGAAAATTACCTCTTTCATATGTATTTGTTTCATAGGTACATGGTACATTTTCACCATATGGTATGTTTCGTGTGCCATAGGTGGGTTGGAACCAAAGACAGAATTGCACACATTGCAAAATTATACATGTTTTAAACTCTCTCCAATAAGATGGGAAATCTACTTATCACCACTATAAACTTCATACCAAGTTAAACCGTAACCTTTATCACATGTAGCTAAACTGAAATGAAGCTCACATAAATACAGCCACTTGCACAGATGAGGATTTTTCTCACAATGTAATGCTGAGGAGACCTTATTTGCTTCAGCATGGCTGAGATTAGCACGTGTCCAACGTTGAATGCATGCAGTGTTCTACAGCTGGAATTGTTGTCGCTTTAGTACCTCTTCATTGACTTTACTGATACACTATGCATGTGTAAGCACAAAAAGAAGGTAAAGCTCTTCCATGGACAATTAACTATATTACTTTTTTTCGTGTTATAGTAGCTATGTTACTTTGCAGTGTTCAAACATCCTCAGCAAGTTACCGTTTTGCCTTTCAACAAACAATTGAATTTCTTATTTTTAACTAATTCTCATACAGAAATTGATTTCTGGCCATTAAGTCACTAATTCTGAAGTCAGCCTGAACAGATACAAGTATTGGTGCAACTATGTTACCGCTGAAGAAACTGAGCTTAAGGCTCAGCTTAAGGTGGACAGCCTGAATTGCAGAGATACCACTACTCAGATATTACTTAAGCTAAAGCTAATGGAAAATTTAAGTGCAGCTTCTGAAAGGCTGTAAGTGGGTTGCCTGAGGCTACAGAAACCATCATTATATGAGGTGGGTTTAGAGCATCTTCACTCACAAGAAGATAAAACCTCTGTATATGAATAATTCTAGGCTCATGTTCAGTGTTTCTGTCGGGAAATCTTGTAGCACAGAACAAAGGGTGCATGTAATTCTTCACATTTTATAAATGACAAAACAGAAAATCAAGAAAGGGCCAAACATATGTCTTAGTTAACCCACCTGAGTGAGGGTGGACTACATGGCCCTTGAGTCCTTTGTAACAAAGTACTGACACCCTTAAAAAACTGTCAAGGGAAATAGTAAAGTGATGACATTCAGCAAGTTTACGCAGTGGCTCTCTTCGTAATACATATTTTCATTCCTTTCTCATAGGGTTTGGAATGAGTTTAAAATTATATGAAATCTTTATTAAATATTTCCTTGTTAATCTATCATGTTACTTTATACATTTCCCCAATGCAGTCATATCCTATTAGTAACCAACCACCCTCATTAATTCAATAAAAAAATGTTTTATCGTATTGACAGTGTTTTTATTAAATTAGTGGAGATGATTAATGGTAGTGTAATTCAATGGAAGCAGCTACTCAAATGTTGGTTAGACATCCTAGCCTTGCAAGGGAACATCCTGTTAAAAGTCACATTTGTCATTGTTTGATAACAAAACACAAAACAAACCCAAATGTCGACAATTCTTGTAGATGTCCATAGTCAAAACATGGTACTCATTATCTTGATATGTTGCAACATACTTTATAGTATACACAGGAGAAAAGTGCAACAAAATGTAAAGAAGTTCACCCATTAAAATACTGGTTTTTGTCCCTGGAGATTTTCAAAGATTTCTGGTGTCTGCTCAAGGATAGAGGCAATATCTTGGATAAGAGCAGCAGAGCAATGAAGCAGTTCTATTGAGCTACATAGCCGTTCATTCCATTTTCAAGGGAGGTGTGATAAAAAGCCTGTAGGCACATATTTGTTTAGCAGTTATGTTTAGAGAAATGAAAAATTTTCCCTGAATTAATCATTAGCTAGGTTACTCAAGCATAGATATTTTTGTGTATCAAGGAATAGGCTCTTCACCTCAAATCAAAGAGATTTTTTATTCCTCAAACATGTTACAAATGTTTCAGCAAATAGAGTAACAATTTTTCCCCATGGTTATTATAAAAAATAAGAATTTCATTAATAGAAATTAATTGCAGCTCATTTCAATTCTGACAATATACACTTAATTAAATCTTGGTCCCATTCCACCCCCAGAAAAAAAAGACTAGATACAAAATCAAAAATTAGTTTCATGCTAATGTTACACTTTAATATAAATATTTGAAACCGCTTAAAAATAAGTAAATATGGTGAGTTAAAAATAAAACACAAAAGCAACTGAAACAGAAAAAGAAAAACAAACAGCAAAAATAGGCAAAAAAGAACCTCTGTCCTTTTCATTTTTCTTTGCTGCTCTTAATTTCTTTGCTATCATAAAACGGACTGTGTCTGCCCTATATGATCCTCATCTTCCAGTGGCTTTCATAACCTAACACTGATGAGGGTGGCAACAAAACTTTACTTATTTTTGTACCAGGGTAACTAGAAAGCAGTTTCCCTTAGCTGTATTATTATGTTTTTGATGGAAAATTTTGCAATTGTGCCCACATTTTACATCTTTATTTTGGCAACACATTTCCCTCCCACCTTTGTAATGTCTTCAATGGCATAAGAGCACTCAATATTTTCTCAAAAAAACCCCCTCAGACATAAATTTGTTTACAAGAACAGTAAAAATGAGCACCACATCTAGGAAACACCTGGCCCTTGCTTTTTGCCGTTCCCAGTTACAGTCCTGGATCTGTTTACTACTGTCTGCTTTCCAGCTCTTTGACATGTCCAGGGGATTAGACTTGTCAGATTTGTCTGAATTGAGCCTGTACCACACGAGTCTCATGCCCTGGCCTTACAGGTACCTCTGAAAAGGATCCATTCTCCTTGCACTCTGTAAGTGGAGCAACCCACATTTCTACTTGGGATACCCGAATGGAAATCCCAGGTCCCATTATCAAAAGCAGATGATGCTTCAGTCTGTTTAGTGATGGCTAAGACTTATCTACTTGGAACAGAACAGCATTAAAGTGAAAGGCACTTGGGACAAAGTATACAGCCATCTACACCCATTCATAGACATTCCAAAAATACAACCTTTCTGACCTAGTAGTTTTCACAGACTCTCTGAATGAGGGCACATGATACACGCAGTGTTGGAAGTGGGTCCAAAACTTCACTTTACCTGCTTCCCAAGCTCTGACTCCAGTGATGCAGGGCAATTAGCTACTAGTATGACTAAAGGGCCCAAATTTTTCCCAGTGTAGTATGTACCTTATTCAGCTTGTTCTAACACAAGTGCCAATGAGCCGAAAGTCACTGATGTCAGTGGAGACTGAAGGTAGAACTGGCCATTGGCAGTGAGTTACCAGAACATGACACAGGGCCATTTCCTCATTTACTTAAGATTCTTTCTTGCCGTTTCATCGGTGCAGTTATTCCCAGGCTCATGGTAACAACCTGCATGAGGTTTGAAGTCTAATTATGAATTTAAGCAACAGAGCAGCAAAAGTTGCATCTGGAACTAGAATCATTGAATCATAGTTGCAGAGCAACCAGATAGCCTTTGCACAAGTAATGTAGAGTCCGGTCATTGGAGACACAGTAAACATTTTATCTCCTTAAAAAAAAAATAAGGGCTTCAAACTGCCAAAGTGTTGTTATTTCCAGACTTATACAGAGGGAAACCTAATTAATATTAAAGGAAAAGGATCAAAAAAAGAGCATGATTATAAATAAAAAAAAGTAGAAGAGTCATTTTCTGATACTGCAATGTACAAAGAATTTTTTAATCAAGCACATATATAATTACAAACTTAACCCTTCACTTAGTGAGCTGAAAAGTTCAGTATCTTGTATTCATGTTTTTAGCAACCTAGAAATACAGTTTCTTGGTACTGGCCTGTGATTTTCGTAGTTCATACTAAATCAGAATAGTCTTTTCTGAAACACCATATGGTATCAATTATGTAGTTGCAAAACTTTGACAGAATCTTTACAGTGTGTTATTAATTCCCTGTTATAAAAAAATCCCCACATTTTGTGATGTGTCATTTCACTACTTTAAGCAAGGTGGTTAAAAATTCTGTGAGAAGACCTCAAAATTTCAGAATTTTATTAAATAGTGCTTATGATTTTTTTAAAATTGCACTGAATCTTTTAAAGATATTTTTCCCAGTCAGTTTTGACCTTTGAACTGTTCTGCACATATAGTATTAGGTAAACAAAAGACTACTCGAAGTGGAAGACAATCAATCTTACTCTACTTCCTTCAAAAATCTTCACATCTCTTATTGAACCTGCATGATACACCGCAGATAAACATAAGACATAATGAAGCACAGTATTCTGTGCTGTAGTATCCTGTGTATAGAGTATACTACTGTATACTCTTGGCAAATCTATCTTGGGATTTCATTACTGTGTGACTATTTTGCAGACAGTGAATGTACATCTCATAATGTTATAACTCTGAAAAACTAGGTAAAATTAAGAGCTGAATATTCTTTTTTTCTCATACTTGTCAGTGGTAACAGAGCTAAATTCAAATTGGACCCCAGTCAATAGGATTAAAAAAAAAAGTCTAGTCTGAGATGCATACACATAAGGTAAATGATATGATACGACTTACCCCCAGCTGGTGACAATATTTGTAGCCCTTACTAGACAAAATTGCATGGACAAGAAGAATAAGATACTATATCATTGGGAAAAATTACCATATATGCTCAGACTAGCACATGACTTGAATAAGTTACCCCTTCACAGTCAATCCCCAAAATTTAAAACATGGGAGAAACATAAATCATGAATAGAATTATTACAGAGTGATAATTATAGACTGAGTGATTTAGGTCAGAAGACACTTCTGGACGTCTTGAATCCAGCCTTTCCTCCCCTTTGCCCCCTAACTCAAAGGAAGGACAACTTCAGTCACGTAGCCAGGGCTTTGCCCAGTCATTTGAGTATCTCTGAGAATGCAGAATATCTGTGCAACTGTTCTTGTGCTGGATCCCCTAATGGTGATCTTTTTTTCCTAACATTTAGCAGAATTTCCTTTTTTGCAGCTTTTGACCATAGCTTTTTGTCCTTTCTCTGTGTATATACAAGGTGCCTCAGCCTTCCTTTAAGTGACTGTAGAGTACACTATGTCTACTTTTAGTCTTTTATTCTCCAGGATAACCTAAATAAGTGGACTGCAGCTTCTGTGTTGTGTGAACCATCTTCCTGATCACCTTGATGGTATGTGGGATACTTACTTCAGTAAGTACGGTCTCTCTTGCTCTGCATAGCCCAAAACTAGACTACAAATATGGCTAGCAGAATATCTATTTCAGAAACGAATTGTTCTGATTCTGAAGATTTCCCTTCAGTAACTTAATCCAGTCCTTTTGATGTTATTTCTTATGTACTGCTACCATCAAAAGCTTGACTATTTTGTCTGTAAAGAATCTTCGCCCTTACCCATCCACGTTAGTCTAGACTGTAGACTCAAGTGTCCCACATGTCTTCACAGATCCTACATTTCAAGTAGGATCTCAAAATGATAAATATTCTGGCTGGAGAAAAATAACAAATATATACAAATCTGGACGGAAACAAACAAAGAAGTGAATTAAAAACATTCTACCATAGAAATATTTTTATCCAGTATGCCACTGATAAGTATAGAAACTGTATGTTTAATGTCTTCTTCTTTCCAAAAGGATTTAATCTACTCTCTTTGTGCAGTTTCTAAGGATCAGTCCACAAGAGACTCTGAGGTTGTAGGATATGGAAGAACTTTCAGACAAGAATATACTTAATCTCCCACCTTTGGAGATGACAATTAAGCCAGAAGAGAAAACTGACTCACCACTCCAGTGAGTAAGGCAAATACACAACAGGGCAGAGCTCTGGGTCTCCAATCTCTGCCCCAGTGGCCTCTCATGACTTACACAATTGCAGAGTGAATAATTTTTCAATTTTGGTCTTAAAAGCTAGCTATAACGGGGAGGTGGGAAAAAAACAATAACAAATCAATAAACTCTAATCTCAGGCTCCTTTTCACAAGAAACAGTAGTCTCCTCACACTTCAGTGCTTTTACAGCTCTTACTCAGAGAACTGAGATTTCAGTCTGTGTGATTTATAATTGAAAATCAGAAACTATAACATTCACCTGCTGTTCATATCCACAAATGAAATGATACAAGGCAGTTTCATCACTCAACATAATAATTGGCATGAACTAGCTTTGGTATGCAGCATTCAGATCCCTAAGGTCTACTAACAAGTTGCTGTAACTACAAGCAGCTGTAGAGGAGAAAAAGGGAAAAACAACACAACATTTTTCATATCACAGTTATTTTTATTAATTCATATGGGGGAAGTAGAGAAGTCTGTGTTGGGTTTTGTCTTGATCCTACAGATGCTACTGTAAAGTGAAGCTGCCTCCCTGATATCAAGGCCTCAAAGTAGCCTGCAAATGATACTAGAGAAGAAACAACCAGAGAGAAGAAAGAAGCTTTACAAAAAAAGAAGAGCCATAAGTAATCTCATAGCGATCTACCCATCTGGAACATAAATTGCACTATTGAAATTTGGTTCTTCACTGTACAAAAAGCTAGACTTCTTTGTTTGTTTTTAACCTACAGACTTTTAAAAGTAACCCAAATTAAGTCACTGTTGATTCTTGCTCAAAATTAATGCATTCTAATTCTTGCCAGTCAGAGAAAGGATACAATTCAGAGGAATACTTTAGCATGTATATGACTTGAAAGAGCACTGAAGTCCATTCATGCCAAAGTTATTTTTATCCTTTAATATTCCCTGTACAAAAAAATAACCCAAACACCAACAAAACAAAACCTCAAAATTGTGGTCACTGAAAATGTTGAAAATTCTCACAAAACTTCACTGGTTATGCTGCGTTTCTTTGACTTATTCATTCCTTGATAGGACTTGTGGCTAAAAATGCTATCAAATAGTGCATGCAGAAAATAATGCTATAGAAAAAACTAACCCCCCTGAGATTTTCTTTTCTCTTCTCACAGTGTAACTGAAACATAAGGGATGCAAATGACCACTTTTTTAAAAAGCTGAAATAGGAAACAGTAAAGAATCTTTTTTTAATAATGAAATCCCTCGGTGGACAGCTGGAAAAAAAGAAAAAAAAAAAAGAAAATGTAATGACACAGGCAAATAAATACCTGTATTTCTCTTCCTAAAGATGTATGGGAAATGTTGTGATACAACTTGATTCCTCATTGTCATCAGTAAAGCTCTTAAGCACCTAATTGCTTCTAGGCGCGTGGGAATTTTTATGGAACTGTGTGTGCCCACTCTCACAATAAATATGTGAGCAATTTGCTGGTTTAAAAACTAATAGCAACAGATGTGCTTTTCTCACAGTTAACATACTGCCTCCTCTCAGCTGCACAAAGAAAAGTGCCAAAGTTCTACAGGAGGATACTTTGGCCTTCGATCAGTTGCGAAGGAAATAATTTTCTGCTCAAAGATTTCTGTCATGAATATTATAATACATAGACTTCCTGTGAATCAAATAACCATTTCTAAATCTACTGTAATTTGTGAAAGGTTATAACAAAAAAGCAAGGAGAAAAGATAGAAACAGCAGTGATTCATGTAAAAGCAAACAATCAAACTTTGAGAAAAAGACACCAATAATATTAAATGGTGGCTTTCTAAGGAAACCTCTTTTTAGAGGTTTGTTTAGGCAAACATATAGAACAAATTAAACTGGCCAAATACTGTGTTATGAAGTGAATCTGTAATGTGTAAATGCACATGCATTCTTGTACATCTGTGGAATAGTCTGCTAAGAAATTCAACATTTATGTAAATAATGGCATCTTTACATAATTGAATATAGTTTTTTTTTTCACTAAATGCAGGAAAGTGCTGTCATTTCCGATATTGCTCTGTAGTAAGACTGGATAAATGTCGACCTTTTTTAACCAACTGGTATACCTAAGACAAACATGAAAGTAAACATAATGATGAAAAGTCTTCTCTTTGTTGGAAGGAAATGTTAGCAGCTGCTTTTGTTATCTGTGTATCTAAATTCAGTCTTGCTTATTGACTTGCTTTTGTAAGGCAAAAATTTTTCTTGACCTTTCAAACCACTATGGCAAATGTGCTCTATAATCAAATGTAGGTCAGTGACATTACAATAGAAAAGGGGTTACTGTCATTTACAAAGCTGTTTTTCTTAACGCTTAACACATTAGTTATTACATGAAACTAGTCTGGGACCTGAGGTCTTTATTTTTAAAGGCAGACGAATAATTAGACCTAGCTGTCTCAGCTTAAGAGAGAAAAAAAACCACCAAGAGCAATAAGGAGGATTCATTTTTTAAACAAAAGCAGATATGTCTTAGGTGACAAAAAGATGTTGCTTTGTTTGTCCTTGTCTTTAAGTCTACAATACTATATTAAGTATTTGTTAAATATCTATTTAGAACTCCTGAAAATAATATATTTTGTAGAAAGGTGGCATTTGCAATCTTTACAGTGATTCATAACCCAGCTTGACGATACTCACAGTGTCTAATGCCATTTCTACCCAGACTATTCTTACTTAACTCCATCTACGCTTGGACTTTCTCACCTCAAACTCTGCTAGACTCTAGACAAGGATTGGATTGGTTACTCCCCGTCATGATCTACTGCTGTAGATATCTAAAAGTACTAGATGTTGTCTCACCTGTTGTGAAGCTTCTCACAACACTTAATTTAATTTGCCTTAATGTGCCCAGAGTGACCTAATCTGTGCTGATAACAGCCCATCTCTCATCTGGAGCTTCACTGTCTTTAGCCTGGTCATCTGTCAATATCCAGAAGTGCACCTGACCTGACAGTGTTCCTCATCAGTATCAGAAAGTTTTGATGCCTGTGGGTACCTATGGTTTATCAGCTTCAGATTGAGTCAAATAAAATCCATGCCCAACCAGATCACCCAGTGGAGTGACACCATACCTTCCCTGCTGACTGGGGGAATTTAGACCTTCTGTCTACAAATCATTTTTTCTTCTCCCAAGTTTTTAGACCTCCCACCCAAAAACAAATGCTCAAATCTAGTCCTCTTTTATTCTTTATCTCAAGGTAGCAGTAACTATTGTAGGGTCTGAATAACTAGATTTTAGGAGGTTACTTCCACAGCTGTGTGATAACAAGGAAGTTACAGACAATAATTATTTGCTATGATCTCCAGAGAAAGTCTAATTGAATAAGCTTCCCTTGTGTATTACAGCAAAGTTGTATACATGTGATTCTTTGCAAGAAGATGCATTCTTGCTTTCTTTTTTTTTGAAAAAAATCATTCTTTTTCTATCCCACCCCTAAAAAATATGTTCACCACAACATCTCCATCAAAGACTGCAGATACCCTGAATAAGAACTGTTGGATTAAACCTGCTGTCCTTCTCTGCTAACATTGCAATTACAGGCACTCAGAGTAGGATCTGACCGAGGATAAAACTTATCTGCATGTTTAGCAGTCTAAGCAAATTACAAGATCATGGTAAACAAAAAGTGTTGCAGTTTTCATGACCATATTCTGGTTACCATAGGTCCAAAGTACCTCCGTTTAGGCATTAGCTTCTGCTCTCACTCATCCATGGAAAAATTTATGTTTTGGAAGAGGGATAATTGTTCAGTGTCTCCTCTCTTGGAAATACAATTGAGATGATCCTTGAATCTCCAGGGTCACTCATTTACTGCTAAGTATCCCCTGTTAAGAATTTTGGGTATTGTTTGCCATCCCATCTTCCTCTACAAACATTACAGCAGAACTCCTCCAGAATATCAACCATCTATCCCCAACACACTTTCTTTGCAACTCAAAAGAAGTTGGGTTTATTTTAAGTTGGGAGATGAAATACCTGGAAAGTATTACCTTTTCCTTCGTGTTATATATATATTTTAGTGGAAAAATGTAATAACTATCACTTATTTTAGAGAGTGAGGAGGTAAAGTAACCTTCTGTGTAAAAAAGTACCAAAGCTTCACAATCCCAACTGCCTAATGCTTTTCAGGTGCTGAAGAGAAATCTCAGATTTTCTCTTAGAAATGGTCTCACTTCCTGACATGGTGCTTGTTCCCTTTCTTATTAAAATCACTGGGAGTTCTACAGACCTGGGGAGGGCAGGAATATGCTGTAACTGTGTCCTGCCCCATGGTGGCACAGCCTAGAATATGCAAATAGATGAGGATTTTGAAAACCGAAATTTTATTTTTCTTAATGTTTTTAATTTTATTGTCTATTGTCAGCTTTTTAACACGTACTGGAGACCAGGATTTTCAGCACTGGCAGGTAACATAGCTAATGCATATCAGAAATCTGACACGTTTCCTATTTCCCCACAGTTTTCAATTTCTCTCTTCCTAAAATCATAGATTAAATGGCTTTAGTCCTGCTGTACAGTGCAGAGTTCTTCCTTTGTCCCTACAAGGGCTGAGCATATAAAGCTAAACTCATTCCTGGTGTTGTGTCACTGATTTCAGCAGAGCTGCTCCAAGAACACATTTGGCCCACCATCTCATAACTGCAGTTTAGGAAAACAGTCTCCACTGCTTCTAATATCAGCAGGAATATTGAAAATTTAAGCTAGGGAGTTGAGAATTGTAGTGATTTTTCTTGGTTAATATCCCTGATAAATATTGAGCTATTTTAAGGACATTTGCAAGTCTATTTATTTATCATTTGATGCTTAGGAGCAAATAGCATAACTGTTAAAAAGCCTCCCATTGTTAAATTATTTTTTACATTTTCATTCTGTTTATTTTTTCCTTAATTGTTTCTGTCACTTCTCTTTATTCAGAAACAGTGCCCCTTTATCACAAGGTTTAAAGGTAGAAAAGAAATCTACCAAAAGAGCAAAAACCAAATTCATAGCAAACTGTAAATTTCCTAATGGCCAAAGTCATCCTTCTCTTCTTTCACTTCAAACATAAGGCTTCTACTTTAAAAGTAGGGTACAGATAGTCTTTAGACACTGCTTGTTGCTTGATTTTCCCTATTCAGACAGTGAACTCAGTGGGATAAATGGTTTTCTAGAATAAAATGGATTCCATGGTTTTCCACTTGAAATAGAAGGCTTCCATGGGATTTATATAACTAGTGGGGTTTCTATGGCTCTTATGAAGAAATTAAAATTCACCCTATTTGCTACAAAACCTTAGTTATCTCTCTTTTGTGAAACTGTGAAAGAAACGGTCTTTGTCAGAGTGCTTTTCTCACAATCTGCGCTTCAACCTCTTGTTGCAACTCATAAAGGTGATTGCTTTTCTTTTCCTTTAAAGGTTTTATGTTTGTAGGTTTGCTATGAATTTAAATGGGGTTTGGCAGTACAACCAGTTACTTTCCCACTCAGCTGGCCATTACTGCTGAATTAATTTACTGGTCTGAATCCGCTACTGTCCTTAAAGGAAATGCCATATTCTCATTATATCCTTCCATTATACTAAACATACTGCCATCATTTAGGTTATGTCAGGCTCTAATGACATTTAGTGACATTTCCCATTACTATTACAGCTAGTTATCTACTCATGGTCACAGTCTGCTTCTTTATATCTCTAGGGTGGCTTCAATAAAGCTCTATGGGGACAATGGCTCTATTAGCACTTTTACATAAGTCTTTTGTGAACTGTACTGAAGATCTCCATAGTTTTTCCACTGTCCTCTGTATATTCACTTGTGCAATATTCGCCAGTACAATATTCTTTGAGCCATTGGGTTAGTTCTGCCGTGTAAAACAAATTTAACTGTCCTTCTATGTTGTGTAGCCTTCCTGAGAAAATATATTTTTCCTATTTGGTAATTGTTCTTTAAAAATAGATCTCTTCAAAAGTAGGAAAAAAAAAACCACCAGACATAGCAGAAAAAAATCTCAGACTTATGGAAATAGCAACAGCTCTTAAATTCAAGAGTGTCTGCCTGCTAGATCTTATCACGTGGAGTCATATTTGTCACTAAGTCATATTTGTTTACACACACATATTTCTCCTACTGGTTTGATTTGTTCAAAATTTTGAAGACAATGCTTTTTGAAAGAAATTTGAAAATCTAATAACTAAGATCTGAATATCAGTTTCAGATTTTGTGGGGTTTTTTTTCAAAATCCCTTGAAAGTAAGTGAAACAATCAAAATAAGGATGAAAGATCAACTAGAAAATCTTGGAATTTAATAAGAATGTATTTCTCTAGACTTCAGGTGCAAAACAACTGGACAATATTTGACTAACTGTAGCTTAGGACTGTCGATGCTTTGTCTCTCACATTTGTTATCTGCCAGTAATGGAAGCCACAATGAGTCCTGGAGACAGGGCAGTAGATTTGGTCTAAAGATACCTTGCTACTATTCCTGGCGTTGCTTATGATCTGCTGTGTGATGCAAACTAAATTATTCCACCTCTCTTTGTCCCAATGCTAAAGAAGATAGATACATAAAGCATTTTGAGATCTAAAGATCTTTGAGTTATATGCTATTATCATTTATTATTTATTCTCTGCTCTTCTGTATGAGTTTTTAAAAGGCATTCTGTGCCAATTAATGTACATTTTTCTGAGGCAAGCAATCCTCATTTGTCTGAAGAGTCAGGCTGTGAGGACAATGAGAGACAGAGTTTTTTTCATCTTGTTTCCATAGAGTTCCTGCACAGATAAGTTTCCTACATGAAAATTATGAGCTGATCACATACTCAAGTGTATGAGTTTTCGACAGGGAAACACAATCTTACCATTTGTTTCTATGCATTTCTAGTGCATCATTATTCGAGGTTGAATATGGCATGCTTGGCTAAGCTGAAGGCTGTTTGAAGTTCATTGACACTAACTGCAACAATATGGTAATGCATGGACTGGTACAGACTGGAAGCCCTCTTCTACTGACAGCTGCCACTTTAAGTGCTGTAATGCTGAAGATTTTCTCTACCAGAAGCAGTCTGCAAAGAGTCTTTGGG